>JAJHZJ010000329.1:0-350000 GCA_023548195.1 Bettongia penicillata ogilbyi
TTCTGAGGTCATCTGAAGAAATGGTGGCTGGGGAAGAGTAAAGAGGACTAGAAACTACCTTGTTCCAAGTCTCATTCCTTCCAGATGAAGAGCTTAGAGTTGGTACAAACTCTAATTTTATTTTTTCCTGCTATCTTCCTCTCTAGATCTCAGGGGCCAGACCGTTCTGTTAAAACTTTCCAACATCACTGAAAAGGAGGTGACTTTCAAAGTGAAAGAAATTATGTTTTTATGTTTTTTCCATCACAGGTGCAGCTAGCCCCAGGACTTGATAACTGCCCTTTCTTCTGTTACTTGAGGTGGGCAAAGCTGTCAGCTGCAGAGTCCCAGAACACAAGGGATACGAGAAGCCCTGGATGGGAGTCATTCACCTGGTTCCCCATGGAAGTTGTTTATGAAGCTTCTGATCAAATCCATCTTTTCTCTTTCTTTATAACAACTGAATTGGAGAGTTTTATTTTTTTCCCAGGGACAAACCTGAATCAGTGAAATAAAGCAAGTAGTTTGATTTAAAAGATCTTCCCAAAATAAAAAAATAAATAAATAAAAGGTCTTCCTTTACTTTCTTCCTTCCCCTACAATTGCTCCCAGTTCCACTGTTTAAAGATGCTTTTAGTTCCACAAGCAAAAAGTCTCTGTGAGAGTTGGGCAGAAGCAAAAAGAGATTAATCAGTCATATAATTAGAGGATAGGCATAAGTTAGATTATAACCTTGCCTTTCCTGGAGAAAACATTCTGAACATCCAAATGTATTGGAAAATAATACATCTTACATTTAAGTTGGAACTTTGAGGAAGTTGCAAATTTCCAATTAATAAGTTATTTTATGCAAAAAAAAAACCCTCATCACAGCTAAGGTCTTACAAAGTAAATCATGAATAGTGTTTTTCTATTAGGGAAAAAATTAGATTTATCCTATGTTCATTTATTTCTGATGCTTTTTTATTTGTTTTCGCAGTGGGGAAAGAAGAACTGGGAAGGATGAAGGAATCAGACCTTTAGGGGTGGTGCTATTTAGTCCCCACAGAATAAAAGAATATTCTTCTCTCTCATAGAAGCTAATTCTTAGGTTTATCAGTTAATAAGCAAATCAATCCATAAGTATTTCTTTAGCACCTGCCATGTGCTAAGCACTATGCTAAGCCCTAGGGATATGAAGACAAAAGTAAAACTGCCCTTCTTTCAGGGAAGCTTAGATTCTCATGGCTCATTCGTAGGCAAAGTTAACAAACGATCCCTCACTCTGTTAAGACAAATAAAATGGAAAGAGAAAAGCTTGCCTGTACTGATTTTAACATTCAGAGACTATTAGATCAGGTCATCAGGGAAAGGGGCATGAAAGGGGAGGGAGAGGAAGGGGAGAGTTTATGGCAAGTTGAAATGACAGGGTCCAAAAAAAGTTAATTTTCAGTACAGTATTGATTGCATGTAAGAAACTGTACAGAACTTTCAATGACTCCCAAGTTGTTACCTGCCACAAAACTCATCTTTTTTACACCAATATCCTTCCTGTGTTGCTTTGTGACTACAAATCATGAAATACCAAGATTCCAGGACAACTATAATTTCAGACAACATAAATGGCAAGAGAAAGTATTTGGATTAAAAGATGACTGTAACATTTCATCAGGGAGAAGCATGATAAAAAAATGTGCTAGGGAATGTGGTAATACAAAGTGATACATAATATATAGCCCATATATTGCAGTGGTATCCACCTAAACTCAATAGATCTTGGAGGAAGGAATCCAGAACGCCGGATAGATATTCCTCCTCCTGTAGCGGATTTAAGAATAAAGACAAGAGTCATATAGAAAGACAGCACTCAGGGCAAGAGACTTATGTGACAAGTTATAAAAAAGACATCAAGGACAAATTTGCATTGTATGTCTCATCCTGTTCCTACAGTGCATCATCTCTCCTTCTACTGCATAGTTTGAAATCTGATACTTCTCCTCTCCCTTCCTTCTGATTCTTTCCATTATTTCTCTGGAGATTCTTAATCTTTAGAACTTCCAGACAAATTTTGTTGTTACTTTGCCTAAATGCAATAAAGCATTTGAAAATTTATTTGGTAAAACACTCAATGAGCAAACCAATTTAGGTGGTATTGCTTTTTCATTATAGAATTTGATCTAACCATGAAAAATCAATTCCTCTCCAACTGGTCCAAATTTTATTTTTGCAAGAATATTTTGTAGTTTTTTTCATAATTTGTGTGGGCCTTGGTAGAGAGACTCTCAGATATTTTATTAATTTCATGGATACAAATATTCTATAATTCCTTCCATCTGTATTTCAAAAAATGAAATTTTTTATTTTATCTCTTTATTTTGGGTTTTGTTGGTGATATCTAGAAAGGCTGATTATTTTGTGGATTTACCTTTATATAACAAATATTGATCGAAATTGTGATTTTTCTATTTTTTATTTGAATACATAAGGATTTTTGAGTAAACCATTATAGTATCATGAAGGATATATGGGGTATTCAGGGAGGACTACTACCTCTAGCATGAGGGCTGCTGAACCCTTTTAGGGGCTGTTTATCCACTTTAAGTGTCCATCTTTAACCAGTATTCACCTGTGATTCCAAGAAGTTATAGAATGTATACATAGATAGCCATACCCTAGTAAACCATCTCAGCAAATGGGCTAAACCAAACTGAGGTTAACTGATGGGCCTCAAATCCAAGGATGAATTAGGAGGGAATCTGCCTCAAGCAGGCATGTAATGTAAAAAGATGCAAAGACATTCTTGGTGGATGTGAATAGGCAGATATGAATGTTTTGTTTTTGTTTCAGTGAACCATCAAGGTAGCAAAAGCAGATGCTGTAGAGCACTTGGAGCTTGGTCAGACACCAAAGATACCAAGGTCATCCACAGTATCCAGAGTCATCACCAGCCACCTTGACTTTTATCTTGCCACTGAACTTCAATGACTCTGCAAGAAAGAATGAAACTAATAAGACTTTACGCAGCTCTGCCTCACTTAAATCCAATTTACATGCAAGTTAAATGCTGTTTTACAATTTTCCTGTTTAATTCTGATGTGGTTCAGACTCTGGGAACCTCCTTGAACTCCCTTTCAATCTTCCCATTTGGTCTGGTCTTCATACTCAGATGTGTTGCCCTTAACCTAGCCTGGTCTTACACTGTCTGTTATCTCGGGATTACCCCAGCTGCTTCCCACCCAAGTCCTCCACTGTCTGATATCTCCTGATTGCCCCCAGCTGTTTCCAACCCTTGACCAGTCACTCCAGTCCCATTAAGTTCCTCCTCCCCCTCCTCCCATCACCCTAGACTACCAGACCACTCCCAGATCCCTCCAGGCTTTTCTGTATTTAATTCCATCTTGCCTCCATGAAGGTGCTCAGATTCAGTCCAGTTCAGATTCTGTCTGGCTGAGATTCTATCTGACTCGCTTGTTAAGACAAGTGTTATAAATGCTTAGGCTCCTTAACAGTAAATCCAATATGGTGAATCTAATAAACTTTGTTTTGCTTTGGCTTTAAAAAGGCTTGTGTTGGGGGCGGAGCCAAGATGGCGGAGTAGAAGGACGCACATTTACGAGCTCCGAGCCCACAACCCATGGAATTGAAGTAAAAGGAGATCCCCATAAATTCTGAATCTCTGCAGGGGGTGCATAAACATAGGGGAAGAGATTTCCGTTCCACTGAACCCTGGAGAGCCGGCCCCGGGGTCCATCACACCCCGGAAAGCGGACCCCACCCCCAACCCTGGCCGTGGCCCCAGAGAAGCTGACCCGAGCAGGCTTCAGAGAGGAAAGCTACAGGGGAAGCTCCGGCAGCTGGGAAAGTCCCTCCGCCCACAGAAGCTACAGGTCAGTAAGAAAGAAGGCTGCGCTAGGGGAGGGGAGCGGAGCGTCTCCGTGACTTGGGCCCCCTCGGGAGGAAGCGGCGGCGGCAGAGACGGGGCAGGAAGCGGCAGAGGCAGAGGCGTGGGCGGCGGCTGAGGCGGCAGCAGCCCAGGACTCAGGAATCCCCCAGCAGCAGGTAGGATCTTCAATACTGAAGGTCTTTCCAACCTGAGGGAGCTGAGCCGGGGAGACGGCCCTGCCCCCACCCTGCTCTACTGCTGAACGCCTCTGAATAAAACTCCCAAGGGAGCTGAACATAGGAGGCGGGGCCCCCCACCCCGCCCCCACCCGCTCCGTTCCTGAAAGTCTCTGCAGAAAGCTCCTGAGGGACCGAACTTAGGAGGCAGCCCTGCCCCCACCCCTGCGCCAGAACTAAAGCTTGCCGCTGGAAAGCGCATTAGAATCTCAGAGGCCAAGCACTAGCTGGGCAGATCCAGGCGGGGGTGGAAAGGAATCTCAGAAGTCAAGTAACTGGCTGGGAAAATGCCTAGAAAGGGGAAGAAAAATAAGACTTTAGAGAGTTTTTTCCAACAAATGCAAATGATCCCGACCTTCAGATCTGATGGCGAGGACGAGAACGTATTTTTCCCATCAGGGAAAGATGTGGAGGGCGGGGCCTCAGTACCCCAGACACCCCAGGGGGGGTGTTGCGTGGGCTCAGGCCTTGGAAGAGCTTAAAAAGGATTTTGAAAAGCAAGTTAGACAGGTGGAGGAAAGACTGGGAAGAGAAATGACAAAGATGCAAGAAGAGTATGAAAAGAAGGTCAATATCTTGGTAAAGGAGACCCAAAAAAATGCTGAGGAAATTAACACCTTGAAAAATAGGCTCACTCAATTGGCAAAAGAGGTTCAAAAAGCCAATGAGGAGAAGAATACATTCAAAAGCAGAATGAGCCAAATGGAAAAAGAGGCTCAAAAGCTCACTGAATTTAATAGTTCTCTCAAAATTAGAATGGAACAGATGGAGTCTAATGACTTTATGAGAAACCAAGAAATCACCAAACAAAACCAAAAGAATGAAAAAATGGAAGAGAATATGAAATATCTCATGGGACAAACAACTGACCTGGAAAATAGATCAAGGAGAGACAATTTAAAAATTATGGGACTACCTGAAAGCCATGATCAAAAAAAGAGCCTAGACATCGTCTTGCATGAAATTATCAAGGAAAACTGCCCTGACATTCTATGAGCAGAGGGCAAAATAAGTATTGAAAGAATCCATCGATCACCACCTGAAAGAGATCCAAAAAGAGAAACTCCTAGGAACATTGTGGCCAAATTCCAGAACTCCCAGCTCAAGGAAAAAATCTTGCAAGCAGCTAGAAAGAAACAATTCCAGTACTGTGGAAATACAATCAGGATAACTCAAGATCTAGCAGCTTCTACATTAAGGGATCGAAGGGCGTGGAATAGGATATTCCAGAAGGCAAAGGAACTAGGACTCAAACCAAGAATCACCTACCCAGCTAAACTGAGTATAATACTTCAAGGGAAAATATGGTCTTTCAATGAAACAGAGGACTTTCAATCATTCTTAATGAAAAGACCAGAGCTGAAAAGAAAATTTGACTTTCAAACACAAGAATGAGAAGAAGCATGAAAAAGTAAACAGCAAAGAGAAGTATTAAGGGACTTACCAGAAATGAACTGTTTACATTCATACAGGGAAAGACAATATTTCTAACTCTTAAAACTTTTCAGTATCTGGGTAGTTGCTGGGACCACACATACACATGTATACACATGTACACGCATGCACACACATACACACATGCATTCACATACAGAGACAGAGAGCACAGATTGAACTGAATAGGATGGGACCATACCTTAAAAGAAATTAAGGTAAATGGTGAGAGAGAAATGTAGTGAGAGGAAAGAGGGGGAAATGGAAGGGGGTAACTATATGTCATTTAAGAGGCAAGTAGGAGATTTTTTTAGTGGAGGGAAAAAGAGGAGAGCTGAGGAAAAAACAAAAAAACAAAAAAACAAACAAACAAGAAGTTTACCCTCATCACATTTGACTAAACGAAGGAGTGAAATGCACACTCATTTTGGTATGAAAACCTATCTTACAGTATAAGAAAGCGGGGGAGAAGGAGATATTGGGGGGGGGGGATGATGGAAGGGAGGGCAAAGGGAGGAGGGAGTAATTGAAAGTCAACACTTGGGGAGGGACAGGATCAAAGGACAGAAGAGAAACAATGAGGGGCAGGTTAGGAGGGATGGAAATTCAGTTAGTCTTACACAACACTACTATCAGGAAGGTCATTTGCAAAGCTACACAGATATGGCCTATAATGAAATGCCTGCCGTACCAAAGGGAATGGGGGGGGAGGGAGGGATGGGGAGAATTTGGAACTCAAAGTTTTAGGAACAATTGTTTAGTATTGTTGTTGCAACTAGGAAAGAAAACATACAGTTAATGAGGAATAGAAAGTCATCTGGACCTACAGGAGAAAAGAGAAGACAGAGACAAGGGAAGGGAGGGATGACAGAAGAGAGGACAGATTGGAGATAGGGAAAATTAGATTGCTTGGGGTATTGGGGTGAGGGGAGGGGAGAAAAGGGGAGAAAATTTGGAACCCAAAAATTTGTGAAAATGAATGTAAAAAGCTAAATAAATAAAAAAAAAGGCTTGTGTTGAATTCATTCAAGTAGGAGTCAGAGTGTCAGTATTTTGGGATCCCCAGCACCCCAAACCTCAACAATATCACAGCCAGATACCCTGTACATTGACACCAACATCAGGATGTCATTTTGGTCTTCTTTGAACACAAAGGATAAACAAAATATCATAAAGAGACATCATTTCTTCTTTGCTGATGCTGAGTCATTTTTTTTGTCTTGTCCTATGTACTAGCATTTCTCCATAGATATCAAATAATAGTTGTGAAGATGGTCACACTTGCTTTTACCCCTGTTCTTCTTGTAATTTATCTAACAATCTCCATTTCCAATAATGCTACTTTCTAGCTTATATAGACACTGTTAATCATATGAATAAAACTTTCTATTTTCCTCTTTTTGATATATTCTTTGAATATAAAATATTTTTGTAAAAATATTTCTTTTTGCAACCAGTTATATAATCCTATGATTTGCACTGTTTTGATAATATAGTCTATTATATTCATACATTTTCTAATGTAACTCTAATCTGATCAAGTTTGAAATACTTAAAATTTTTTAAAATATTTTATTCAATTTTTATCAACATCAAATATTAGTCCATAGTTTCTTTCGATGACTTCTTTCTCTAGTTTAGATATCAGAAGTTTATTTCTCTTATAGGTCCAATTTAGTAACATATCTTTATTTTTCTAAGTAATCCATATAACTTTGTAGCTAATTGTATACTAAGTATGTGATAGAATCACTTGTAAAAACATCTCATCTTTTTTCTCTTAGGAGAAACTGAAATGTGTTGCTTGTTCAATGTTTTTTTCCCCTGAGAATAGGTTAATTAAATTCTTTATTTCCTCTTTTAGCTGAGTATTTTATAACTTTTTTTGTAATTGTCCATTAATTTAATTCAAGTGACCAGTTTCATTTGATATAATGTAATATCAGGTTCACTTTATTTCCTCTTCCATTGTCATTAATCCTTCTTTTTCACTTTTGTTTTTGGTGATTTTTTTTCTTCACTTTAAAATAAATTATAAAATAGTTTGATAGTAACTTAAATAGTGAAATACAATATATATAAATATGTAAATTATATATAATTTTAATATATTAGAGTAATAATATAAGATAATAATATAAAATATATATAAAATATAAATATATATAAAAGTATATAAAATATAATTTGTTGAATTCATTATTTTTTCTCCCCCAACAATCAACATAGTTTTATTTATCAGTGTATTTTTTTGGTTTTCATTATAACATTTTTTTTTCAGAATTTCTATCCTTCCTAGTTTGAATTTTTGTTGTTGCTTTCCTAGGTTATTTTTTTAGTTGCATATATTCTTTGTTAAGCTGTTCCTTTCTACTGGTAGAAGTTTTTAGAGTGATATATTTTCCTCTAAAGATTACTTTGGTTATATAGCAAAAGTTTATTATGCTGACTTATGGTTATCACTTTATGAAATTATCTACTGCATGATTTGTTCTTTGATTCATCTTTTTTAGTTTTAAATTATCTAAACTTTAAGTTTCAATCCTTTTTTTCAAGAGTCTTTTATTGATTATAAGTTTATTTCATCATGGAAAGTAAAATGATACATTTAGAATTTTGTCTTTTCTATATTCATATGTGATATTTTGATGAAATATCAGATAGTCAGTCCTATAAATGTGGCATTAGTATTTGTTCCACCATTGTGTCATTCTCAAATTTGACACAGTCTTTATATGACACTATTCAAATCACTGTTAAAGAAATAGGATAGCATGGACCTAAGGCATAACCTTAGAGAATTTAGCTACAGCTATTATCATCCTTTTCCATCACCATCAGCAAAATTGCTTCATTCCTCCTGTTTTTAAAAGAATTCTCAGTTTACAAACTGCTCTCATTAATATAACTCCTTAGGCCAACAGAAAGTTATTCATCAAAACTCACTGGGTACAGTTGTTCAATCAGATGTGAATTGATCACAGACCCTACCTCTATTGCCCACTCAATATTCACAGCATTGAGGATGGCTATGAATATGCTGGCATAGTTCTGAATAGCAAAATATAAAAGACTCTTTGCACAAATAAAGTCAGATCTAAGTAAGTGGGAAAACATCAGTTGTTCATGGGTAGGCTGAGCCAATATAATGAAAATGGCAATTCTACCTAAATTAATTTAATTATTTAGTGCCATATCAATTAAACTGTCAGATAATTATTTTCTAGAGCTGGATAAAATCATATCAAAATTCATCTGGAAGAACAAAATGTCCAGAATATCAAAGGGACTAATGAAAAGAAATGCTAGGGAAGGTGGCCTAGCACTACCAGATCTCAAATTTTACCATAAAGCATAAACTTTCAAAACCACTTCGTAGTGGCTAATAAACAGAAGGGTAGACAAGTGGAATATTCTAGGTACTCAAGACACAATAGGCAATAAATATAGCAATCTCCTGTTTGATAAATAAAAGGACCCCAGCTTCTGGGATAACAACTCACTGTTTGACAAAAATTATTGGAAAAACTGGGTAAAAGTGTGGTGGAAATTAGGCGTAGATGAATGCCTGACACTGTACACAAGAATAAAGTTCAAATGGGTACACAATATAGGTATAAAGATTGATACCATGGACAAACTGGAGGAGCAGGAATAGTGTATTTATCAGATTTATAGAGAAGGGAAGAATTTTTGACAAAAGAAGAGACAGCAAGCATTATGAAGTGCAAGATGGATAATTTTTATTACATTAAACTGAAAAGTTTTTGCACAACCAAACCCAATGCAACCAAAATTCGGAGGGATGTAGTGCATTAGGAAAAAATTTTTATGGTTAATCTTGGGGATAAAGGCCTCATTTATATAATATATGGAGGACTGAGTCAAATGTTCAACAATACAAGTCATTCCCCAATTGAAAAATAGTCAAAGGATATGAACAGGCAATTTTCAGGGGAAGAAATTAAAGATATCTATAATCATATGAAAAAATGAAAAAAATGAAAAAATCACTTTTGATTAGAGAGATGCAAATCAAAACCATTCTGAGGAATCACATTAGATTGGCAAACATGACAGAACAGGAAAATGATAAATGTTGGACAGGATGTGGGAGAGTTGGAATATTAATTCATTGTTGGCAGGGCTATGAGCTCATCCAACCATTCTGGAGAGCAGTTTGGAACTATGCTCAAGGGTTACAAAAATGTGCATATCCTTTGACCCAGAAATATCACTTCTAGGACTGTATCCCCAAGAGATCATAAAAATGGGAAAGGGTCCCACATGTACAAAAGTATTTATAGTAGCACTCTTTGTAGTGGCCAAAAACTGGAAATCAAGGGGATGCCCATCAATTGGGGAATGGCAAAATAAATTATGGTATATGAATGTAATAGAATACTATTGCACCATAAGAAATGATGAACAAGAAGACTTCAGAGAGGTCTGGAAAGACTTATATGATCTGATGCTGAGTGAACGGAGCAGAATCAAAAAAACTTTGTGCACAACAACAACCACAGTATGCAAGAGTTTTTTCTGGTAGACTTGGATCTTCATAGCAATGCAAGGACATAAAAAAATAGTAATTCCCAATGGTCTTCTAAGCAAAATGCCTTCCACATTCAAAGAAAGAACTATGAAATTCAATTGCAGAATGTAGCAGATCATTTTGTGTCAATGTATGTGTATGTGTATTATGTTTTGGTTTGCTATATGATTTCTCCTATTTATTTTAGTTTTTCTACACAATATGACTATAGTGAAAATGTATTCAATAGGAATGCATGTGTATATCCTATAGAGAATTGTATGTCATCTTGGGGAGGAAGGGAGGTGGTAGGTGGTATGTAGGGGGCAAAAATCTAAATTTTATGGTAGTGATTGTAGAACATTAAAAATAAATAAAGTGAATATATTAAAAACAAAAAAAAAACCACAAAAGAAGTATGAAAGACTCTCCATATAGAAGGCAAAGAAAAACATTTATTCAGATACCAGAAAGCCAAATCCCAACACCAGAAAGTTAAATCTGTCATAGTAGCCAAGAAGTTAATACACATTAGTGCTGCTGGTGACAAGCCTCCCCCTTTCCCCTTCTCGCAAGTCAATACTCATGAGTCTTGTGCCTGCCAGGCTCTCACTAACTTCCTTCCAGTTCTGCTCCACCCTTCCTGTTCCACCCTTTCAGCATGCTTCTCCTACCACATATGAATTAGGTTTCCAGGTGATTTAAACTGATCACATGTGCCTATTAATGAATGGGAAAGATCTTTCCATTTAAATTGGTATTACACTACCTTAGCTGCCTGTGCTAAATTTGGTCTAATAATTAACAACAAAAAAACACAAGTGCTCCATCAGCCACCACTTCACCATCCATGTGTGCAACTGTCTGTTACAACAAATGGAGAAGTTTTGAAGCTGTGGATAAGTTCACTTACCTTGGTAGTATACTTTCCAGGGATGAACACATTGACAAGAAGGTTGATGTATGCTTTGCCACAGCTAGTTCTGTGTTTGGGAGGCTCTGAAGAAAGGTTTGGGAGAGAAAAGGTATTAGATTGACTACACTATTGAAGGTCTACGGAGTTGTGCTGACCTTATTGTTATATGCTTCTGAAACATGGACAGTGTATTAGCACCATGACAGGAAACTGAATCGCTTCCATTTGAACTGTCTTAGGAAGATTCTGAGGATCACCTGGCAGGATAAGGTACCAGACACTGAAGTCCTTCCTTGAGCTGAACTGCCAGGTATTGAAACTATGCTTCAGAGAACATAACTCTGATGGGCTGGCCACGTTGTTCGAACGCAAAATGTACACTTGTCGAAAAGACTATTTTATAGAGAACTTGCATGGGGCAGGCAATCACCTGGTGGCCAGAAGAAATGATGCAAGGACACTCTCAAGGTCTCTCTCAAGAACTTTGGATTTGACTGTGCAACATGGAACACACTGGCACAGGACTGCTCAGCATAGTGTGCCCATATAAGAAAAGGTGCTGTGCTCTTTGAGCAAAGCAGAATTGAGACAGCACACAGTAAATGCAGGATGTGCAAATTTGGGATATCCACCCCAAATATCCAAATGGACTATCTGTGTCCAACCTATGATAGAGCATTCTGAGCTTGCATTGGTCTGATCAGCCACAGTCAGACACACTGAAATTTAGCTTTACAATGGTGATGTCATTTTGGTCCTCTTCATCTTTACAACCAACCACACTACCTTAGTTGGAATCCCCTTATTCACAGGATTATTGTAGAATATTTTGTCAAATACCTTCTTGAAATCAATATATGTATGTCTATGACTTTACTCCCCATCTGCAAACTTTATTTTCTTTTTGACTAGCCCTGAGATTTCATTGATTTCAGAAAGTACCAGTTAGGAAATTTCTTCACTAACATGGATTGGAGACTGTTCTATAAGTTATTTCCTGGTGGCAATGAGAAATTAGATGACTTGCCTAGGGTCACACCAAAAATATGGAACTGGAAATGGGGTCCTTGAGAGCACACTCTGAGAATGGATTTATCTTCAGCATATAATATTGTGTTTCTCTAAACTAATTACTCATTTCACAAAGAAATCAGGCCTAGCTTCCATGATGTAGTAAATGCTTGTTGGCTCACAACAACCATCATATTATTTTCTGTATGTGCACAAAGTATTTACTTAATGATCTATTGTGGGTTTTTTTTAGAGACTAATATCAAGTTAATTGGTATTTTGTTTCTGAGAATCAATATCCTTTTGTACCTTTTGTAAATCAGGACGATAGTGATGTATCTCCAGTTTTTGGCATTGTTTTCTTTTTTTTTTTTTAAAGAATTTTCAGAGATAGTAATTAATGTTGACACTGTTGTAATGACAATGTTAAGTGGTCATTATTTCTAATTAGCCAAATAGACTGGCATTCTATCCTTGTATAAGCTAAGGGGTAGGGTGGGAGGGGTAATCAAATGAGATAGGAATCACCTTCAATTTGCAATTATGTCTTTTATTGGTGATTTAAGCTATTTGTATTTGTTTCTGTGGCATTTCCTTTTGTTTTTATTTACCTCAAACATTAATAATCCATACTGGATATTAGCTGATTGCTTAATATTAATCAAAACATATATTGAGAATTCTTCTTCCCTGTAAATTACATTACTGGTGGAAATTACATTTTCTCTGGATGGGTCAAACTGAAAAGACCAAGGTAGGTCTAATAGTCTTTTTAACACTGTTCCCTGAAGAAGTACCTTAGTACCACTGTACACAAAGCTTGTGATTACTGTGAAATTATTAGTGTTAGAAATCTTTAGGATTTTCCATTGTTTCTATGGAAAATAAAGTCATTCCCTACACATAGACTTTGGGCTAATCTGCCTGTTTTAGGTGGCATCCAGCTACTCATAACTAAGCCAAATTGCTTGAAACTATGCTTACTACCAGCTATCTGGGAGGCAGAACATTTGATCTGTCGATCAGAAAAACAACAGTAGCTGCCAATAACCCTAATGAGTGTATCAGCCTCTCTTACTCTTTGTATATAAAAAGCAGACAGCCCAACCCAATCTTCCCAATAAAGAGAGTCAATTGAAATCATTCTGTGACACAAAGATGCATGGCTAGGGAGTCCAGTTAGCCTGGATGACTTTCTATGTATGTCTTTTTTATTGGTCCTCTGGGTTACATTCTAAAGTCTGATGCATTAGACCATGAGGCAGTTACCTGAAGTCTTGGGGGACAAATCACACTATGACTTTAGCAATGATCTCTGATCAAAGGTTAGTGACAGATGCATTCTCAACAAAACTGTCTAAGCCTATGCCTATATCAGTGGTGTCAGGGTCCTGGTAGTCAGTGGTTGTGGGACTGATACGGTATTTTAGAAAATCTAAAGTGTTTTGTTTTGTGTTTCTACCTTGCCTACACTCTCATAACATTATTCACAACCTCTCAATAACTATTTATCTTCTAGCTTTCATGCATTCCCCATTAATGGGTAATATTACTATCAAGGTCCAGGAACATTTTGTTTTGTGATAAGAATTTGTTGTTCTTTCTGCCTTTGCTCCTACTCTAACAACTTTAAATGGAGGTAACACTTTTCAATACCCTCCAAATGCTTGCTTCTTACCATACTATTGAATCAGATCATCTATACTCACAGGCTGTTGTGACAGACACCTCAACTTGAGCCAGAGAAGAAGACTGCACCAACATTGGAACTCAGTGTCTGTGTTATCAGTTTTGTCTTCATTTCTTCCAGTGCCAGGATTAACATAGCCTTGGCAGCAGCTATCCTGTTTAAGGCCTCGGTCTGTTCAGCCAAATTCTTCCCTTATTTCAGGCCAATGGAAAGCTCTGCTTCTCTGACTTCTTTTCATCTCAGAATTTGGCCACAGTTCAAGGAGTGAGAAATCTGTGGATCCTCCACCTGTACTCAATCAATGCTTCTAAGTATGCAAACCTGCTGAAATCCTGCTGTCAGTGCCTTTTGGAACTACCTAATCTTTGGGGGTGTACAAAAGTCATGAGGAATGTACAATTCATTTGTCTAAAGTGCCATAAACAAGACTGCTAATGCACACTTTCCCTCAGAGAATGTGGCTAAAAAGTTCATTGTGGAAATGGAAGCATGGATACTCCAAATGAAGTGGAATTTTTGTGGGGGGGATGAGTGGGGAGAACAGGTAGAGTTGAAGTTCTAACATGACCACAAAAAGATCCTCCAAATGAAGGCTTATGGTCTCTTCAAATGAGCTTATTCTGAAAGTGTGACTCTAACATAGGGCTACAGGCTTCCAAACCAGAGAAGCAAACTGACTCTTCTCAACTCCTTATCCTCCAACTTATTATTATTCAAACAGCTATTAAAATCTGTCTAACCTTCCTCTGTGGAACTTTTCATGTCTACACCTCTTTATTTCTATTCCTATTATTGCTTTCTTGGTCCAGCATTTATTTATTGGTCCAGTTTATTATTTATTGATTACATGGTTAGAAATTGTCCAAAATAACATTTATAAGTTGAGGTCTGGCTAACATCAGAAGCCCTCCAGGGAAGTCAAAGACCTCTGCAAGAAATGCTTGGGTTCAACCAAATTATTTGTGTTTTGTGTCAACTCATCCAGATCTTAGTTTGGGTCTACCCAAACTTGTGTTTTGGGTTCCCAAAATTATATTAATTGTTTATACATAGCATCTGATTATATGTACATATATACACACACATATATGTATATATGTGTGTGTATATCTGTACATATATATGCATGTGTGTGTATATATGTACATGTGTGTGTGTACATGTATACATCATTCAAACTTATAAGGGAATTTCCCTTTACTGGAGGCTGTCCATGTGCATTGTGTATGCTGGTACTTTTATCTGAACTCTGTAAAACTAATAGAGACAAGGGTCAAACTTTCTCCCAGCTCTTTCCTCTAACAAATAACCTAATAAAGCACTCTCTAAAACTCTTTCAGAGCTGGGAAATAATTTTTACAGCTAGTGTTTCTGATAAAGACCTCATTTCTCAAATATATAGAGAACTGAGTCAAATTTATAAGAATACAAGTCATACCCCAATTGGTAAATGAGCAAAGGATATGAACAGGCAATTCTCGGATGATTAAATTACAGCTTTCTAGAGACATAAAAATGCTCTAAATCACCGTTGATCAGAGGAGTGCAAATTAAAACAACTCTGAGATACTACCTCAAACCTATCAGATTGGTTGATATGAAAGAAAAGGAAAATTATATATGTTAGAGAAAATGTATGAAAATTGGAACACCAGTGCAATATTGGTGGGGTTGTAAACTGATCCAACTATTCTGGAGAACAATGTAGAATCAAGTTTGTAGCCAAAGAGCTATGAAACTGTACATACCCTTTGATCCAGAAATACCACTATGAAGAGTGTATGCCAAAGAGATGGTAAAAGGGGTGGAAGGACCCTCATGTACAAAATTATTTATATCAACTTTTTTTTAGTGGCAAGGAATTGGGTATTGAGGGGAAGCCCATCAATTAAGGAATGAACAAATTCTGGCAAATGGCTGTAGTGGAATAACACTATTGTGCTAGAAGAAATGATGAGCAGGTGGATTTCAGGAAAACCTTGACTTACATAAACTGATGCTGAGTGAAATAAGCGGAACCAGGAGAACATGGTACGTAGTAACAACAACATTGCATGATGATCAACAATGATAGACTTAGCTCTTCCCAGCAGTACAACGATCCAAGAAAAATCCAAAAAATGTTTCATGGAAAATGTTATCTACATTAAGAGAAAGAACTATGACTCTGAATGCAGACTGAAGCATACCATTTTCACTTTGTTTTGTTGTTTTTTCTTTCTTTCTTTTGGCTTCCTTCTTTTGTTCTGATTCTTCTTTCATAATATGATGAATTCAGAAATATACTTAACATGATTGAACATACATATCCTATATCAGATTGCTTGCTGTCTTGGGGTGGGGAGTAGAAGGGAGAAAAATTTGGAATGCAAAATTTTATAAAAATGAATGTTGAAAACTATCTTTACATGTAATTTGAAAAAATACTGTTAAGTGAGAGGAGGAGCCAAGATGGCAGAGTAGAAAGGCTCACATATGTGAGCTCCAAACCCACAGCCCATAAATTACCTATGGAAAGGACTCCCAACAGGTTCTGGGGAAGTGGAAGCCACGCAGCAGCAGAGTGGAAGAGATTTCTGTTCCAGAGAGCCCTGAAAAACCGACCCCAGAGGTCCGTCGGGCACCGGACATGGAGCAGAGGCCCTGCCCTGGCCTCAGGGGCCCCAGAGGAGCAGATCTGAGCAGGCTTCAGGGACAGAATCTACGGTGGCCATGAAGGTCCCTCCACCCACAGGAACTACAGGTCAGTGAGACATCCTTCTGGACTGGTCAAGAGGGGATGTCTCCGTGGCTCGGGCCCCCTTGGGAGGAAGCAGCAGAGGAGGTGGCAGACAGGGGCTCCTGGAGAAGGTGGGAGCTCAGGGCAAATACTGAAGGTCTCCACATAAACCCCCTGAGGGAACTGAGCCTGGGAGGTGGCCCTGCCCCCACCTGAGGAGCAGTACTTAATCTCTCACAGAATAGAAGCCCCTCCCCCTCCTTAAAGCCCTGAGACTGGGGAGCAGCATTTGAATCTCAGATGCCAAGCACTGGTGAGGCAGGGGTGGAGAGGAATCTCAGAAGTCAAGTAACTGGCTGGGAAAATGACCAGAAAAGGGGAAAAAAAAATAAGACCATAGAAGGTTACTTTCTGGGGTAACAGATGTTTCCTCCTTTCCTTTCTGATGAGGAAGAACAATGCTTACCATCAGGGAAAAAATAGAAGTCAAGGCCTCTGTATCCCAAACATCTGAAATAGATATCCAATGGGCTCAGGCCTCAAAAAGGATTTTGAAAATCAAGTTAGACAGGAGGAGGAAAAACCGGGAAGAGAAATGATAGAGATGCAAGGAAAGCATGAAAAATGGGTCAATACCTTAGTAAAGGAGACCCAAAAAAATGCTGAAGAAAATAACACCTTGAAAAATAGGTTCACTCAATTGGCAAAAGAGGTTCAAAAAGCCAATGAGGAGAAGAATGCTTTCAAAAGCAGAATTAGCCAAATGGAAAAAAGAGGTTCAAAAGTTCACTGAAGAAAATAGTTCTCTCAAAATTAGAATGGAACAGACAGAGGCTAATGACTTTATGAGAAACCAAGAAATCACAAAACAAAACCAAAAGAATGAAAAAATGGAAGAGAATGTGAAATATCTCATGGGAAAAACAACTGACCTGGAAAATAGATCCAGGAGACACAATTTAAAAATTATGGGACTACCTGAAAGCCATGATCAAAAAAAGAGCCTAGACATCATCTTTCATGAAATTGTCAAGGAAAACTGCCCTGAGTTTCTAGAACCAGAGGGCAAAATAAGTATTGAAGGAATCCATCGATCACCACCTGAAAGAGACCCAAGAAGAGAAACTTCTAGGAACAGTGTGGCCAAATTCGAGAATTCCCAGGTCAAGGGGAAAATATTGCAAGCAGCTAGAAAGAAACAATTCCAGTATTGTGGAAATACAATCAGGATAACTCAAGATCTAGCAGCTTCTACATTAAGGGATCAAAGGGTGTGAAATAGGATATTCCAGAAGTCAAAGGATCTAGGACTCAAACCAAGAATCACCTACCCAGCAAAACTGAGTATAATACTTCAGGGGAAAATATGGTCTTTCAATGAAACAGAGGGCTTTCAAGCATTCTTGATGAAAAGACCAGAGCTGAAAAGAAAATTGGACTTTCAAACACAAGAATGAGAAGAAGCAGTCACCTAGATTACAAGCCTGGATGACTGGGACACTTGTTGTGTTCTTGACAGTAATAGAATATTTAGGAATGGGTGGAGGGTTTGGGCAGAAAGCTAATGAGTTCAGTTTTGAACATATTGAGTTGGAGATGGGAAGAAGGTGGAGTAGAAGCAGGGACCTGCCTGAGCTCAACCCACAAACCCCTCAATATATGTGTAAAAATGACTCTAAACAAATTATAAAGCAGCAGAAACCACAAAATGACAGTGAAACAGATTTCTAGCCCAAGACAATCTGGACAACTGGCAAAAAGGGTCTATTGCACCACGCTTTGAGCAAGGTGAAGCCCAGCATGGATGATGCCAGTATAGATGGGACTGGAGCAGGCATCAGAGCAGCTGCAGCAGTTTCCAGACTTCTCAATTCACAAATATCAAAGACACTTTCTCTTTTTTTTCTTTGATAATTTATTTTTTTATTTTTTATGTTTATTTATTTATTTTTAGTTTTCAACATGCATTTCCACAAAATTGTGATTTCCAAATTTTCTCCATATCTCTCCCCTCTCCCCACCCCAAAACATCATGCATTTTGATTACCCCTTCCCCCATTCTGCTCTCCCTTTTATCATGCCCCTCCCTTTCCTTATCCCCATCTTCCTTCTTTTCTTGTAGGGCAAGATAGATTTCTATACCCCATTACAAGTATTTCTTATTTCCTAGTTGTTTGGAAAAAAAATTCTCAGTATTTGTTCCTAAAACTTTGAGTTCCAACTTCTCTCCTTTCCTCCCTCCCCACCTATCCCCACCCATGCCTTTGAAGGCAAGCAATTCAATATAGACTATATATGTGTAGTTTTGCAAAATACTTCCATAATAGTCATATTGTGTAAGACTAACTATATTTCCCTCCATCCTATCCTGCCCTCCCATTTATTCTCTTTTTTGACCTTGTCCATCCCCAGAAATGTTTACTTCTAATTACTCCCTCCTCTCATTTGCTTCCCCTTCTATCATCCCCCCCACCCCACTTATCTTCCCTTCTCCCCTACTTTTGATGGAATGTAAAATAGATTTTTCAGACCAAATTGAGTGAGCATGTTATTCCCTCCTTAAGCCAAATGAGATGAGCGTAAGCTTCACTTTTTCCCTCTCACCTCCCCCCTTATCTCCTCCATTGAAAAAGCTTTTCTTGCCTCTTTTATGAGAGATAATTTGCCCCATTCCATTTCTCCCTTCCTCCTCCCAATATATTCCTTTCTCCTTAATTTTTTTAGATATCATCTCTTCCTATTCAACTCACCCTGTGCTCTCTAATATATGTGTATGTATGTGTATGTAATTCCTCCAACTACCCAGATACTGAGAAAAGTTTCAAGAGTTACAAATATTATCTTTCCTTGTAGGAATATAAAGAGTTTAACTTTAGAAAGTTCCTTATGAGTTCTCTTTCCTGTTTACCTTTTCATTCTTCTATTGATTCTTGTGTTGGGAAGTCAGACTTTCTATTCACCTCTGGTCTTTTCATCAAGAATGGTTGAAAGTCCTCTATCTCATTGACTGATCATCCTTGTGCAGGGCCCACGCTAATCTTCTCTGTATCATTCCAATTGTCAAGAGGAGGGTATACTTTGGTGATCTGTAGGTTCTCAGTTCCTTCAAGGTGGTACAATCAAAAGAGAAGAGTTTTCTCCTCTTTTGGCTTGCACTCTGGTCTGGGAGCAACCACGGGCACTCTGTTCTGCCCAGGATCAGACTACAGGGTTACCTCTCCAGAACCTCCACCAGCTCTACTGCCAGCACTTTTCTTCAATCCAGGAGAGACACTCAGGGCTGAGATTTAGATCAGTGGCTCAATTCCCCCAGGGTCTTTAGGCAGTGGGCTCCAAAAATGGACTTTGCTGCTACAGTGGTTTCTGCTATCAGGTCTAGACCTCATACCTTTCTCATCCAAGTGAAAGAACTTTCTCACTGACCCCTGAAGTTGTCTCTGGAGTTTGTGGGTTGAGCAATCTGTGAACTGCTGCCGCTGCTAGTACCCTGAAGCCTGTTCCAGGTCCTGTCCCTGCTGTGCTACACAGCTCATACTGGGCTGTGCTCTACTCTACGTCCAGTGTGATAGACCTTTCCTGTTGGCCTTCCAGCTTTCTTGGGCTGGAAATCTCTTTCACTCTGTTGTTTTGTGGCTTCTGCTGCCCTAGAATTTGTTTAGAGTAATTTTTACAGGTATTTAATGGGCTATGGGATGGGATTCTGTCTTTCTGCTTTGCCCTCTTGACTCTGCCTCATCCCCCAAAGACAGTTTCAAAGGTCAGTAGGCAAGCTCTCTCACCTCAATGAGAGAGAAACATGGTCTGATCTCTAAGTCACAGGGAACAGGCAGCCACTGCCATGGTGGCAACTGATTCTGGAGCTCTCAACCCATAGATGGTGGGGGAAATGAGTGGCTCATCTGGATCACAATCCTGGGTGGTGGTTCTTTGACAAGGAGGATTGCTGGTGTGGCAGAGCTGATGGCAGCTTTGGAAATGGAATCCTACTCTCAGTTCCAGAGCATAAAAGTGTTTGTGGTTACTCACAGACCAGTTTTCAGGCCAGGAAAGAAGTAAACACCCCTCCTTTGATGATACCACTTTGGAGGAATTGAGAATTTACAGGTCCCTAGAGATATCCCTCAAAATATCTGTGTAAAACCTCTAAAACTTGGGGCAGTATATCCTCCACTTAACAAAGAGTTCAAGAGTCAAGTAATTAACCAGAAAAATGACCCAAAAAGGGGGAAAATAACACCATATAAGGGTTTCTTGGTGAAAAGGTATAATCTTACCATGAGGAAGATCAAAGCATACAACTGGAGGAAGACAGCAAGGTAAAGACTCCTATATCTAAAGCCTCCAAGTAAAATATAAAATGGTGTCAGTCCTAGAAGAGTTCAAAAAGGATTCGGTAAATCAAGTAAGAGAAGTAGAGGAAAACTGGGAAAAGAAATGGTAGCAATGCAAAAAAAATCGTGAAAAATGTGTCAACAGCTTGCTATAGGAAACACAAAAAATGCTGAAGAAAATAATACTTTTAGAAATTGACTAACCCAAATGGCAAAAGAGTTCCAAAAGGCCAATGAGGAGAACAACACCTTAAAAAGCAGAACGACCAAATGGATAAGGAGGTCAAAAATCTCACTGAAGAAAATAATTTCTTCAAAATTAGAATGGAACAAAAGGAAACTAATGACTTTGTGAGAAATCAAGAAATTGTGAAATAAAACCAAAAGAATGAAAAAAATAGAAGACAATGTGAAATATCTCATTGGAAAAACAATTGACCTGGAAAATAGATCCAGGAGACATGATTTTAAAATTATCAATCTGCCTGAAAATATGATCAAAATAAGAGCCTACACATCATATTTCAAGAAATTGTCAAGAAAAACGCCTTCATATTTGAAAACCAGAAAGTAAAATAGAAATCAAAAGAACTCACCAATCATCCCTGAAAGAGATCTGAAAAAGAAAACTCCTAAGAATATTATAGCCAAATCCTAGAGTTCTCAGGTCATGGAGAAAATATTACAAGCAGCCAGAAGGAAACAATTCATGTACTGTGGAAACTCTATCAGAATAATATAAGCTTTAGCAGCTTATGCACTGAGGGATCAGAAGGCTTTTTATATGATATTCTAGAGGTCAAAAGCATTAGGATTAAACCCAAGAGTCACCGACCAGTATAAGTGAGTATGATACTTGAGGTGAAAAAAATTGAATTTCAACGTAATAGAGGTCTTTCAAGCATTCTTGCTAAAAGGGCCAGAGCTGAACAGAAAATTTGACTTTCAAATACAAGAATCAAGAGAAACATGAAAATGTAAACAGGAAAGAGAACCATAAGGGACTCATTAAATTTGAATTGTCTACATGGAAAGATGATATTTGTAACTCATGAGACCTCTCTCAGTATTAGGGTAGTGAGAGGAAAAATATGCATGTATGGGTATGGATATGGGTATTTATGTATGCATATATGTATATGTGCATATATATGTTTGTATGTATTCACATATGTGTGTGTGTATGTGTGTATACAGAGGGCCTGAGGTGAGCTGAATCTGAAAGGAGGATACCTAAAAAGGAAATTAAGTGTTGAGAGGAATGTACTGGGAAAAAGAGAAAGGGAGAGCTAGAGCATAGTAAATAATCTCACATAGAAGAGACAAGAAAATACTTTTATAACAAAGGGGAATGGGTGTGATGTGAGAGGGAATAAGTGAACCTTACTCTCATTAGATTTGACTTAAGGAGGGGATAACACAAATTCAATTGGGCATGAAAATCTATCTTACCCTGTAGGAAGGCAAGCAAGGGGTTAGGAGAGGGAAGATAATAGAAGGGATGACAAATTGGGGTAAGAGGTAATCAGAAGCAAACACTATTTTGGGGAGCAGGTCAAGGGAAAGAACGAAATGTAAACGGAGGGCAGGGCAGGATAGAGGAAAACATGGTTAGTCTTTGGCAGCATGATTGTAATGGAAGTGTTTTTCTTGACTACACATGTATGATCTATATCAAATTGCTTGTTTTCTCAATGAGGGTGAGTGGGGAGAGAGGAAGGGAGAGAATATGGAACTCGGAGCTTTAAAAATAAATGTTAAAAATTGCTTTTTACTCCACTGGGAAATAAGTTGTGCAGGCAATAAGGTATAGAAATCAATCTTGCCCTACAGGAAAATAGAGGGGAGGGGGATCAGGTAACGGGGGTGATAGAAGGGAGGGAAGATTGGGGGAAGAGGTAGTTGGGGTGCACACTGTCCTGGGGTAGGAGGAGGGGAGAGATAGGCAGAAAATTTGGAATTCAAAATCTTGTGAAATTGAATGTTGAAAACTGAAAATAAATAAATTTCATGTACATGTATATGTATATATATACACATATACATATATGTATATATGAGACATGTTGAGTGTAAGATGCCTCTCAGATATCCAGTGGAAGATAACTAATAAGCAGTTGATCATGGAGACTGATGGTTGGGAAAGAGGCTAGGGGTAGGTAACAAGAGCAAGAAAATCATCAGTATAGAGATGATGATTAAATCAATGGAGCTAATAAGATTACTGAGTAAAAAGAAGATATCCCAGAATAGAGAATTAGGAGACCCTTATGTTAAGAAGGAGGAGGAAAGCTGAGAGAGATTAATGTCTCAAAAACCTAAAAAGAAGATGGTATCAAGGAGAAGAGGGTGATTGATAGTACCAAAGACAACTGGGAGGTTATGAGGAATGTAGATTGGGTAAAGACTATTAGACTTAGCAATTGATCATTAGTAATTGGTGAGAGAATGGTTTCCTCATTTATAAAATGAAAATAATAATCACTCTATTGAATACAGTAATCAGACGGGACCACCTTGACTTCACTGACCCCATGATTGGAGGAGATCTTATGACTTCCCTGGAAACTCTCTGAAACTTGGAGCCAGTTGTTCTGACCAGATATCAGTAACTTCCCAGCCATTGGCTGTTGTGCAAACTTTACTCCTCCCTATTAACACCCCTCCCAAGCCCTCTGCCCAGTTGAAGTATATTTACACCCTGTTCCTTCTGCTCCCTTCAGACACTCTAGTACTCCAGCCCTGTTTGATGTCAAGAATTACAATTCCATTGCCAAGGATTAAGACTCTTGTTATGGTTGATATTTTGGTAGTCTTCATTTCAGATTGATAGCACTTAACCTCACAGGATTACTGTGAGAATCAAATATGATTATATAGGTAAAGGTCTTTGCAAATTTTAAAGCCCTATAGTTGCAGATATTGAAATAATATTGAGTTTAGAGTCAACTAATCTTCTTTAACTCAGGACTCAATTCAAGCATTTATTTGCCTTCTCATCATGGGTATGTCCCATTACATATTTAACCATCAGTTTGCTCCTGGAAGAAAGAAGAATATTTTATCTCAGAGAGGAAGTTTTGAGAAAAGTGCTAAAACCATAAAACTCTCTACAAATACAAACTATTATAAAATTACAAAAAATTTCTTTTGGGGGAAGCTGTTCAACCCAGTGATCTTTCCATCATACTATCCTACTGGTGTTTTACCAGAGATGGCAATAATACCTCTATTCCAGCAAGATAGAGAATCAGGAAGTTGGTTAGACTGAGGTATCCTGGGGGTTTGCAACCCCAGCTTCTTGAATACTGGGGTCATTTTCCAAAGGTGTGACAGAGGTCAAATTCTGTTCTGCAAGTTTTCCTATTTACCATTTAATACCAATTATTATGAACACTACAACAGTAACCTCACTGGGAGAAGGAAAAGATACAAAACAAATTAACAAAATTCCCAGTAGCTCCTAAATAATGGCATACTATGATTCACCATCCTCATTTACTTAGGTTATGAGGAAAGAAACCTTCCCTTTCTCCAGAAATGGGAGTATCTTGTAAGGCAGCTTGCAGCTGTGGGGTGCTTTAAATGAAGAGTGAGACTTTAACTCCATTTTAATTTTGCATTTTCCTCTGTGAGTTCAATTCCACACATCCAAGAATTTATTATCCACCTTCTAAGTCATTTCCAATAATGGAAACAGTCATGGAATTTTCATTTTGACCATATTATTCCATTCTTTTATGTTGCTCCCTTGCAAGGCACTGAAATATTGTGCTTAAAGTTTATAGATGCCTCTTTTTTTTTCATGAAACTCAGTTTGCTCTTTTAACTATAGAAACAAACAACTAAAACTAGTACTGACCTGGAGATCAGAAGCCTGGGATTTTTGCCCCGATTCTTCCACTCACTAGTTGTATGACCTCAAGCAAATTCACACAACCTCTCTGGGTCTCAATTTTCTCAAATGTAAATTGAAGCATTTGGGCATTTATGCAGCACCTTAACTTTTACAAAGGTTGATTCCACACAGCCACTCTGTAAGGCAGACAAAATAAATGTCATTGTCCCTGCAGATAAAAAAGATTTAGAGTTGTGACTTGTTGGTAGTCATTCAGACAGCGAGGGTCCAAATCAGGATTAAAAAGCAAGTCTCCTGACTCCAAGGCCAGTGCTTTCTGCTGTATGACTTGTAAGCCTCCTTACTCCCCTAATATCTCAAGACTTCTGTGTTTAGAAAAAAAAAAGCTAATTTAAAATGGGTAGATTCTTTTAAAAGAATTCATTTTATTGGCATCTTCTGTGTTTGTAGAACCTCAATTTTACCTATATAAACCTGTTTTTATGTGACCTAAATTCTCCCATTCTCTCTTCTAAAAGAACCATTTATATAACAGATATTTTTTTAAAAATGAGGGAGAAAAATCAAAAAAATAAATACATTGAAAAAATCTGATATTAAATGCAATATTTCACACCTTTGGAGCATCTCACCCTCTAAGTCCCAATTCATCAAGGCTATTCTCATATACATTCTTTGAAGCCAAGCTTGTACTTTATAATTATCACATATTTGTTTTTCCTTTCTTTAAAAAGTAATCTTATTTTATTTTTGTAATATGACTAAAATGGAAATGTTTTGCATGATTTAACATGCATAATGAGATCTTATTGCTTGCCTTATCAATGGGTATAGAAGGGACTAGAGGGAGGCAGAGAATTTGGGACTAAAATCTTTAAAATGGATGTTAAATTTAAAATAAAAATAAATTTTAATTTTTTTTGTTTTTGTATTGTCTAAATTTCCTCTGTAGTTTTACTATTCTTCCCTCCCAGAAAGCCAGTTATTTAAAAAAATCATAATTTTAAAGGAAAAAAAATACTAAAAGAGAAAAAAAAAACAGCAAAATTGATCATTTCATAAAAACAAAATTTGACAATATCTACAATGTATTATAGATATTGTATTCCCCTATTTCCTTCCTGCCAATGCACTCTTCCAGTTTCCTTCCTGCAGTACAGACATATTTCTGAAAAGAACTGGCATGGTGTCTTGTCTCATATCTCTTCTCTAGGCAATTCTTGTTTTATATGATCTCACATCATTCAGTTCTGATTATTTTGTGATTGTCATCTATTCATTTACATTGTTGTAGTCATTGTTTATATTGTTTTCTTGGCTTAGTGTCACTTTGCATCTATTCGTGAAAGAAATACATGCTTCTCTATATTCATCATATTCATATTTCTTCCAGTATAATAAGAATACATTATACTCATATACCACAGTTTGCTTAGCCATTCTCCAATCAATGGCCAACTAACTTTTTATCACTTCTTTGCTAAGACAAAAAATATTGCCATAAATATTTTCACAAATGTGGATAGTGATATCTTCTGTGTTTAATTTTTCTTTTTTTTTTTAATTTTTTTTTAATGCGCCTACACTTCTTTTCCTCACATTAGTTTCTTAAGTCCTTGAAGTCTGGCTACTGACCTCATCATTTAGCCCAACATTTAAAGCTTCTACTAAAGTTAACAAAAATCTAATAACCTTTTCTCAATCCTTATCTTTCTTGGTCTCTGCAAACTTTGATGTGCAACATCAATCACCTTCCCTTTGACACTCTTTTCTCTCCAGGTTTTTGTGACATTGTTCCTTCTTAGTTTTCCTCCTACCAGTCAGTCTCCTTTACTGAATCTACATACACGTCATGTCAATTAACCATGGTTGTCCTCACAATTCAGTCACAGATCCCTTTCTCTTCCCCCTTGATGCTATATTGCTTATTGATCAATCTCATGAACTTCCATAGATTCAATCATCATCTCTACGCTGATGATTCCCATATCTATTTTTCTGCCCTAACCTCTCTGTTGACCTCCATTCATGGCCTGTCCAACTGAATTTTGAACAACTTAAACTGCATGTACCATAGATATCTTAAATTCAACTTGTCTAAAACTGAATGTATGTTTCCTTGTAAATCTTCCCTTTTTTCTAAATTGCATTTTACTAATAAGTATACTACTATCCTCCTAATCATCTAGGCTTACAACCAGGTGTCATACTCTATCCCCCCCCCATCCTCCCAAATATAATCAATTGTCAAGTCCTATCATTCCTTCCTTTGAAGTATGTCTTATATGTGGCCCCTTTTTTCCACCGACACTGCCAACCACTCCGTTACAGTCCCTTCATACTTCACAACTAGTTGATTCCAATTGCCACATTGACTGACCTCCCGAAATTAAGTCTCTCTTCATACCACTTTGTCAATCATTCACCTTTCAAATTAATCTTCCCAAAGTATAGGAGCTGACCACCTCACTTCCCTGCTAGCACACTCTAGTATCTCCCTCTAATTCCACAATTACAAATAAAACTCTTCTGTTTGGCTTTTAAAATCTTCATAATCTGGTCCCTTTCTACCTCTCCAATTTTCTTGTCCATTATTCCTCTCCACATATTCTGTGATCTAGTGATCCTGTCCTGGCACAAAATCCTCCATATTCTGACTCTGGGAATGTTCACTGGTTGTTCCACATGCCTGAAACTCTCTCCCATCTAATCACTATCTTCTGACCTCCATGTTTTCCTTTGGGTCCCAACTGAAACCCCATATCTTTACAGAAGCCTTCCCCAATCCTCCTTTATTGTAGTGCTTCTTCTTTAAGATTATCTCCAATTTATCCTTTCTATATTGCATTGTATATAATCATTTTATGTTGTCTTCTTCACTAGACATTGAGCTCATAAGAAGAAGGATTGGGTTTTTGCCTTTTTTTGTATACCCAGTGCTTAGCACACTTCTTGGCATACAGTAGGCACTTAATAATGCTTGGTAACTTGTTGACAACCCCTTGATATGTGTATATATGTAGCAGGGTTATCTCTAGATCAAAAGCTGTAAATGCTTTAGCTGTTTTCTTTCTTGAAAATTTCTCTCCATCAAAATTAGGCTAATTCATAATTCCAACAACAATCCATTAATGGAGCAGATAGATTTTTCCCAAAAAATGCTCTATAATAATAAGGAAAGGGTTGTACATCCCACCTTGCCCAGATGTTTGTCAATAGTAAGTCCAATGACATACCTCAGCAGCACCACAAATGGACTTCTGCTTCTCAAGCCACATTAGACAAAAGAAAATAATTATAAGTGATAACTGAAGCCTCAGGCTGCAATTGTGTTAAAAGGATGTAATGAGTGAAGGAGGAAGACACATAGGAAAAGACAGGTTGAAATTGAACTGTCAGAATGTTGAACAGGAAGACCACATCAAAATACAAAATTGATCAGATTATTTTTAGAGCTATCACTACCAGGCAGCAGATGATGCCATTTCATTTATAAAATCATGACTGGTTTATTACACTTCACAAAGGAAAGGATGAAAGGAGGCAACATCCCCCTGTCCTATTCACTTCTTGAGAGTGACACATTTATTTCAAGCTGAAATGAGCAAATCAAATTGTCATTGACATAAGAAATTTAATGCTCAGACAATAAACTAAAGGTTCATTACACTCCACTTTTTTTTCTTTTTCTCATGGTTATTGTGCTCTCAGTATGTTTGTGAACATTGGCACAGAACTCTTCCTATGTACCTCCTTGTTTTTCTCCTACCATCTATTTATGGAGACAAGGATAAAGTAGGAGGTGAAACAATTTGTCCCTGCCAGAAAGTAAACTATCATGAATGGATTTCTTTACAAAGCATAAAAAGAAATCTTGGATATGTTTGTAGGAAAATATCTAAAGGCTCTTGTATACCTTGTAACCATTTTATACAAATTGTTTTACCTAAAGTACTATAATAGTCCTTGAGACTATCAAATTCACTTAAAATCAGCATTACCTGTATTACCTGTACAGGAAAAAATATCCAGAGGGCAAATGTGACAAATAAATATTTATTTAACAAAACCAGTTACTTTAGAAAGAACCCAAGTCCTTTCTGCCCAAAGGTAGCTAATGTTTTGCATCAATACTTCATTATGTTTCTAAAACAACTTGGAAACTAAGAGCAGCAAGCTCTATTTTTTAGGTGGAAAAACTTAGAAGTCAAATTGTACAAAGTCCACAACAACCTTGTTCATGTCCCCAGGATACCAATGATTGATGAATACTAGCTATATAACCATGGAAAAGGCTCTGAATTTCCATGAGACAGTTTCCTCAACCCTAGAATGGGGAGGATGCCTCCTTAACATAGTCATTGTGAAGAAATTGCTTTCTAACCTTAAAGTTCTATATAGTGTCATAGGATCTAGGTGACCTAGAGCCTCAGATACTCCCTAGACCAATTTCTTCATTTTACAGGTGTAAAGACTGAAACTCCCATAAAGGAAGTGACTCACCCAAGACTGCAAAAGCAGCGACTTCTCAGAATTCTAATCTAAATCCCTAGATTCCAAAACCAGGGCTCTTTTTTTATTACCACACATAGTTTGGGAATAGAATAGTAAGTGAATGAACAATACTGCACAAGTCAATGTGATGCTTAATTGTTAAATTTAGTACAACATAAAACTACCGACTGATTTTTTCCCCTAAATTCTTATATCTACTAATAAAAATTGGTTAACTATATATATATTAATATATATATAATATATATATTATATATATATTATATATATATTAATATATATATTAACAGGATAATATGTGAGATCAAAGGATCAGGAATATAGAGCTGGGAAGAAGCTTAGAAGTCATCTACTCAAACCTCAAACCCAGTATTTTCCAGATGAGGAAACTGAAGCCCAGAGAAGCAGTCAATGGTAAAGGTCTCAATCTGAGGTCTTCTGACTTCAAGTTCAGTGTTCTTTCCCCTATACTACCTCATTATTTAGTCATTCCTCAATTACACATGGTCAGAGAAGAGAGATGTAAAACAGATAACCTAAAATAACATTTTGGAATGCATTATTTAATGGGATTTTTAAAATTCTTTTTGGAAGGGAGGAGATTTTTCCCCCAATTGCATTCTATTTATGTTACTACTGCAATATGTTCACAAATGCCAACTGAAGTAAAGAAATGACTGCCAAATGAAAAAGCATAAACTGTACAGTGGACATGAAAATAATTAAAGCTGATTTCAACTTGCTAAGTGTCTAAGAAAATACTTATAAGAATAATGGAAATCATGGCATCCACTTGACTCACAGGTATTTGACAATCTTAAATTATTTCCTAAGTGAAGAGAAGACAGCAAGTTCTAAGGAACTTTCTCTAAGAAGTTCAAATAAATTTACAAGTCCATTTCATTAATCTTCATTCATTTTGGTCAACATGAAGATCTTTATAAGCTATCTTAGCAAAGGTTACATTACAAGTCCATTCACAAACCAGAAATATATTCTTAGGGAAATCAGGGTTGGATTCCTTGTACTAAACTGCTTAGGATGCTTAATATATAAATATGATATCCTTATTCAGAAAATATGTACTTTTCTTATCAAAACACTCTCATGTATCTGTGAACAAGAAAGGGTAAACTTTCCTAAGAGCTTGGTGACTTCCCTGTCCAAAGTTTCTCATGAAAAGCCAAAGGAGAAAAGCAAATGAGCAGCTTATACAAGATGGTGTGGTCAAGTGTTCTACACTTGGACTTAGAAGATATGGGTTTAAGTCCTAATTCTGTCACTACCTCTAGGTTTCAACCACAATGGGTCTGTTTCCTTAAGTAAAAAATGTTTAGGTTGGACTAGATCAGGGGTGAGAAACCTCTGGCCTCAAGGCCCCATGTGACCTTCTAGGTTCTGAAGTGAGACCCTTTCACTGAATCCAAATTTCACAGAACAAATCCCCTTAGTAAAAGAATTTACTCTGTAAAACTTGGACTCAGTCAAAAGGCTACACCCAAGGACCCAGAAGGCCACAAGTGACCTGAAGACTTCAGTTTCCCCATCCACGAACTAGATGAATTCTAAGGTCCTTTCCAACTCTAAGTCTACAATTCTGTAAGCTAATGGTCTCAGAGAATGACATTTATCAGAAAGGTCTTTATCAGAAATCTGGATGAAATGGCAACTCTAGCTTCCAAGTTCCTCCAAATACATACCCGGAGACAGGGAGAGCACACAGAGAATGACTAGCAGTCATAGAGCCAGGAGCTCACTAAATAACCCTTTCCACATTCAGTCTTGCCTGTGTTGCTCCCTCTGTGGTTTCTTTAGTTCTGTGTTAATGAAAGTGAGAATAACAACAATGGTTATGAGTCTTCTAATTTCCCCCCTTTTTTGTTTCTTTTCATTTTGTTCCTTCTTTCTCTTGCCATCTAGCCCTAGTAGCTAGCTAATCTGAGAGTCAGAGAAAAGAATGCAAAGGTAAGTGGTGTGGGAGGGGAATGAGAGTGTTTCAGTGGAGTATGTCCTTCTGAAATCAAAGGAGAGAATGAAGATTTGATGACCCTACCCCTCTTTTTGACTCAAAATCTAATAATTTAATCCGGACATGAACAGATAACCACAGGTTTCATGCTAATCAAATGATGCTCTGTGTTTCTGTGAGAGAATTCTGTAATCCTGTTCTGGGGAAGGATGTAAATTCTTCTTCTCATTTTGCAGTATAAATTTCACGTTTTTTAAATCTCTTCTTCCTAACTCTCATTTTCTCCTACCCCTCATTTTTTTTTCTTTTTCCTTCCTTCTATTTGCCCCAAACATCAAAGGACAGATTGAGGTTGACAAAAATCAGCTTCATAAATACATGAGATCTGGGAAAGGTATAACTAGGTAAAATTCACCTAAGGGGGGAAAAGATCTGGGGGTTTTAGTGGACTACAAGTTTGGTAAAAGCCCACAATAAGATACAGCATCCAAAAAATCTAGTCACATCTTAAACTCCACTCAAAAAGAACTACATCCCACATTAGGCTACTAATAATGGCTCTACCATTTATGATCAGTCCATATCCCAGTGGTTGGCTCAATTCAGGGCAATCTATCTTAGGAAGGACATTGAATGTCCAAAGAGCAGCCAGTATAGTGAAGGACCTTACACTTGTGATATATGAGAATTAGTTGAAAGAGCTGGGGATATTTAGACTGTAGAAGAGAAAAAATAAGTGTTGGTAGGTGTTGGGAGGAATATGTTTTTCAGGTATGTGAAAGGCCATTGCATGAACAAAAATTGACATTCTTCTTTTCTGAGAAATATTCTCTAAGGATGCTTGGTTTTTGTCATCTTCTGAAGTGATGGTACACTCTTAGAACTCCCGAGTTTTTCTGCTCTCCTTTACTTTAACTCTCTGTTGGGTTTAATCCTCCAATTAGAGTTTGACTATCTTAATTTTTCTGTCTATCCTTGGTGCTTGTCAAATTATAGGTATGTAAGAAATGCCTTCTCATTCACTCATTAACTCATTCACACTGATTCATTCATTCTTTTATAAGAAAGAACTAAGAGCAACAGGAAAGTTTCAAAAAGGTAGATTTAGGCTCACCATAAGGGAGAAAAATTCTTCCTAACAATTCAAGCTATACAAAAGTAGAATATGAATGTATTTTCAGGCAACAAGTTCCCTTTCACCTGAGATTGTTAAGCAAAAGCTAGATGAATGGCTAATTGTCAGGGATGGTGAACAGCGCATTCTTGTTCTAGAGAGTGGTGAGTGAAATAGCCACTGAGATCATTCTACTTTGGAGAGTCTATGATTCTGTGAGTAGATGATAGGAAGAGAATAGATAAAGTAGGAAATTGTTCCCACTTTTTTATGCCCCATCTCAAGCTCCACTCAATCTCTAATTCTAACTTTTTTCCCTTTTCCCATGATATGATCCCCATGGCTATGTGACCAAGGCAGAAGCTATATTGCAACGATTTTGCCTACTTTGTTCATTATTTCAATACCATCTGGATCCTTATCTTCTGCCATGTCACTTGGCACCAGTCAATCACTGGCAGTGTAGTGCTATTTAGAAGCCTGCCAGCTGCCTTAGGAGAGATGATCAAGTCCACAAGATACTGTTTCAGTGGCAGAGGTTTCTCATTTCCCTTGCATTCTTACTGGCATATCTTTGGGGCCAAATGACTCTAAGGAAGCTTCAGATGCACAAATTGCTGGAAACGGATCCCATCTATCCTAGATTCTATGATGCATTTTCATAAAAGTAATAAAATCTCATCTGCCGGGTAGTTAATTATAAAACTATTTTCTGAAAATATTTGATCTTGTGTACAGTATATTGGCAAAAATGTTAAAAATGCAATTTCTTTCCATGCATTTTCAAATGTGAACATTTCACACATTTGTATTTTCTGTGTGAGAGCTTGCAACCTCTTAAGAAATAATCTGTCACCCAATTTGCATATTTATAACATGGAAAAAAATTCTCTCAAAAAGTACTTGCATTCCATTCTCTTCTGAATTTTGTACATATATGTTTGTATGTATCAGAAAGCTACATTTTATGAAATACTTGGGGCAGAAGAGATACAATATAATCTATTTTTGGAACATATTGGAATGTGCCAACTCAGAATCATTCAGAAAATTGGAGACATATAACATAAACAAAACATAAGCACAAACATGAACATAACATAAACATAGAAAAAATAATTCTACTTTTCATATCTCACTGACACATGTACGAAGTGAGCAAAGGCCACCTTTATGGAAAATGTGAATGAAATGGACAATCTAGATTCTGAGTTCCCCAAAACACACACTCAAACACAAAAAAAAAGACTGTCAGCTGAGAATGTCAAGCAGTTGTATAACCCTCTAATAAGAAGGGGTTAAATGGGCAGAACCAATAACCATGAATTCATTAGTACTCAAGGACCCAGTGTTATTCTTGTTCTCAATCACATTTTATAATTCTTTCTAGTTATGTCTGTTGCACTTAATGTCTCATTGAAGGTTCAAGTCATAATCGTTATCATATTTTTTTTTGTCCTACAGGGGTGGGGAACCTGTGACTGCAAGGTAACATGTGACCTTCTAGGTCCTTGGGTGCAACCTTTTGACTGAGTACCAACTTCACAGAACAAATTCTTTTATTAAGGGGATTTGTTCTGTGAAATGTGGATTTATTCAAAGGGTCCCACTTGAGGACCTAGAGGGCCACATATGGCCTCAAGGCCACAGGTTCCCCACACTTGTATGGTATACCAAACACAGATATTTTGCAAATTACAAAAAAGCAATAAAGCATCTCCCTGCTTTCAAGGAACTTGCAGCTTAGTAGATGACTGTGTGTTGATTGTTGTCCTTTGTTCTTGAAGGGGACCAAAATGACATCACTATGCTAGAGTCAAATTTCAAATTATGCAACTGTCTGATCAGACCAATACAATTTCAGTATGCTCTACCATGGGTCAGACCCATGTGAACATTAGGTGTGGGTACTCTAAATTTGTGCATCTTGCATTTTCTTTGAGCTGTTTCAATTCTGCTTTGCTTATAGAGCACAGAACCTTATCTGATGTGGGCACACCATGCTGAGTGGTTTTGTGCCAGTGTTTCCCATGTCACACAATCAATTCCTAAGTTCCTGAGAGAGCCCTTGAAAATATCCTTGTATAGCTTCTTCTGACCACCATGCAACCATTTGCCCTGTGTGAGTTCTCCACAAAACAGTCTTCTTGGCAAGCATACATTTTGAATTTGAACAGTAGATGTGAGTATATATAAATACTAATATTAACAAATAATTCAAAGGATCTTTGATGTCATTCCATGAAGGAGCTAACAACCCATCTTCATCTTCTGATCTTGGATAATTCTTGTTTGTGCGTTCCCATTGTCAGTGGGGAGGGCCATTGATTGCCAATGGAGTTTAAAGGATTTATCTTGTTAGGTAGGAAAGTTTCTTTATTGAATTAATCAGAAATAGGTGTGACAAAAAGTTTCCACTGAGAGGGGGGTTTATCATGCATCGAGGAGCTCAAAATAGGAGTCAGTTAAGAACCATTGATAAATATCTATGGTTTGGTAGAAGAGAAGAAGAGATGGGCCTAAAAGAGGTGGCAGAACAGGGGCAACCAAGAAAATAAGAGACAGTAGAAGTGAGAGAAAGGAAGATAGCCAAGGTCATCAGGCCTATATACATGTCAAAGCAGAAGACTTGAGCTGATGACACCCTCAGTGCAATAAAAGGCACCATAATATAGTTTGCTCCATTTTTACTCAAACATCTAATAATTGATTTTTGAGTTTCCTTGTTACTGATTCTTCCTTTTCTACTCTGTCCTATTGATCTCTCTATTTTTGACCTGTACTAGAGTTATATGACTATTACTTTATTATATAGTTTAAGGTTTAGCAGGGCTATTCCTTTTCATTCAGACTTTTAGTACTATCCCAATCAGATTGTCAAGGGGACACTTTATAGTATTCAATAAAATAAAAACAAAATATATTTTGAAAAACAAAAGCCTGAGAATACCAGGATAAATGATGAAAAGTAGTATGGCTAAGACAGGAGCACTGAATATTCCTCCAGCTATTCAAGTTCATTATTACTTTAAGATTTGTGTTTTAATCACGTCTTTTGTACGCTTTGATAAATTGATCCCAAGATATTTGGAATGGGATTTATCTTTCTCTCATTCCCTCTTAGATTTTCAATAAACTCTAACAGCAAACTTTGGTCTTTAGGATCAAATATAAATTCCTTTGTTTTACATTTCAAATTCTTTACATCCTGGCCCAATCCTACATGCTTTTGCACACATTCTTCCTCTCCTCTTTACACATTCTCTGGCTTATCCAGACTGATTCACATACTGTTATTCATACAAGGAACCAGATATTCCTTGTTTAATATCTGCCAAATACTAAATAGTAACTGTTTCTCTTTTACCCAGCAACCCTGTGGGTCTTCCCCTCCCAGTTTGATGTTTTTCTTTTTTTCCTTTTTTATTAAAATGGGCCATCCCTCAAGTAACTGCTTAAAGAGGCCTATTCATTGAATGGGAGTATCTCATTCAAAGTGAGAATCTGAAGCCTAAATAGAAATATTTAGATAGATAGAATATCTATCTAAATAATCTATTTAGATTTATTTTAGATAGATATTTAGATAGATAGAATATCTATCTAAATAAATAAATAGAAATAGAAGCCTAAAATGCCTGAGGTCCCACATTGCACCCTGGGCCATCTCCAATCAACCTGATGAATATCAGGTCACTGGACCCAGATGACTCTGGAGAAGAAAGTGAGGATGTTGACCTTGCACAGCCCTCCCTCACTCAAATCAAAGTCAACTGCAAGTCATCTCATCATCTTGATGTCATGGTCCTCTTCAGAACAAAGGACAAACCCGCAACAAACTTTCCATGAACTGTTTTCTCTGCCGGAATACTTCCTTCTCACCTGTGCCTCATAGAATCACTTGCTTGCTTCAAGATTGAGATCAAGTGCTTTGTTCTTCTGGAAACCTTTCATGATCTCCAGGTTGACAGTTTTTTCCTCTCCAAGGTTACCTTGTGTCAGCATCATATGTATTTTATATCTACATTTGTATATACACCTATACATGTGTTTATATATGAGCATGTGTATGTGCTGTTTCTCTTATTAGAATATAATCCCCTTGAGTGTAGGGAATGTTTCCCTTTTTTCTCTGCATTACCAGTCCCAGGATACGTAATGTCTGGAATTTAGTGGATACTTAAAAGTTAAGGTGACTGATTGATTTAGACTTACTTTGAAAGGTGTATCTGATTTGGATTGCCACAGAGGAATAGAAAACTCTTCACAGAGATGAGCTAGGGTAGAAGTCAAAGCTAAAAAACAAAGAAAAAAAGACATGTTTTTCCTGAGCATAGAAAACTAAAATTTTGTCTCAAGTAGGAGGGTCACTGGGTTAGTAGAAGGAAATTAAGTTCAATTCAACAAATGAGTGCAGAGAACTGCTATAATTCCTTACAGAAATAACAAGTTTAAACAAGCCAGGTACCTGTTCTCATTGAGTTTGGAATCTAGTGAAATGAATCTAGGAAGTAGGGAAAGGGCCAGATTGTAGAGAGCCTCAACTGCCAGGCTAAATATTTTTTACTTTAATGGTGGTTTCCTATAAGAAACAGAAAGGAGGATGATATGTATGGGAATAGGGATGGAAACAAGAAAGAAAAATGTCTACATTTTGCCATATGGCAATTTAATTTGAAAAATATATTAGGTATTTTCTGTCAACATATTTTGCCACTTTTCCTCATATTCCTTTTCCCTTGTGTATATAAACCTAGCCAATGGGCAGATGAAATCTACAACATGTAACCAATCTATATGAACAAATGATTTCAAATGATTGCTTCTAGATCTTATACTTTGAGGACTCCAAGTTGCTGCCAGCAATATTTGGATGCAGTTAGAACAGAAAGATGAAAGTACTTATTCTAGTTCTTTTTAAAAAATGATCTGGCATTTGAACATACCTGCCCACAATATACATGTAACATATAGACATATTAACATAAAAACAAAATTTTGCTTGTATACTTCATGAGGATGCCACTAGGTTATGTGAACATGTCAAATATCTATCTATCTATAGATATAGGCGTGTGTGTGTGTGTGTGTGTGTGTGTGTGTGTGTGTGTGTGTAATCATTAAGGTCTTGACACACTGGTGAGGAGTGAAAAGGAAATCCCAGATAGGAAGAACAGCCTAAACAAAGATGTTTTCTTGGGGGATGGGGGGGAGTTCAAGGTAATCAGGGTTGTGATGTGTCCAGGATCACACAACTACTAAGTGTCAAATATCTGCAGCTAGATTTGAACTCAGGTCTTTCTGACTCCAGTGCTGGTGCTCTATCCACTATGCCACCCAGCTGCCCCCAAAGATGTTTATGAAGGAAAGTAAGGACGTTAGTCTGACTGAAATAAAGGATTCATGTTGGAGAGATAATTAGGACAGCCCAGTAAACTACATTTAGAATGTGGAGGGTCTCAAAAAACAATGTTTAGGAATTTGAGTTTTATACTGTAAGCAATGGAAAATTGTGACAGCTCTATGAGCATGGGTGACATGAGAAAAAAAGTCTTTAGGAATAACATCCCACCATACTCCTGAAACCATGTGGAATTTCCTTGATTCATTTGGCCAAAAAACTTCAAATCCTAGCCATCTATGTGACTCCAGGCCATTTCTCTACAGAACAGATGTTTCAGGAAGATTTCATCTGAGAAGAATTTTCAGTATGGATTTGAAGGAAAAGAAACATAAAACAGACAGATCAATTAAGAATCTTTTCTTTTTCAATAGTTTGGTAATTGGCTAATGAGGAACTGAATTAGAGTGCTAGAACAGAAATGGAAAAGAAATCTACCTATAAGACATAATTCTAAAGGGAAAAATAATAGGATTAGGGGAATATCTCTATATGTGGTGTGAAAATGAGTGAGGAATAAAATTACTTTAAGGTTTGGGGCATATGTTACCAGAAACTTCTATACATATCACATGTAGATTACCAATGATCAGAAAATAAAATTGATTAATATGCACTCAACTCTAAAACTATTCTGAGTAATAAATGGTTGCTGTTAATGTTACTGTTTTAATTATCCAGAAAGTAACACAAGATCTTTCAATGCTTCCTGTCATGACTATGAACATTGACTATGAATAGAGAGGTGATAATGGAATGCTGAATAAATCCCTATGAAGCCATTATGCTACATCGTTCATATATAAGAGTGTGGCTATGCATCTAATGTATTATATGTATTATGAGGTATCTAGATAACTAGGTGGCACAGTGGATAGAACAACAGAGTACTTTGGCTGGAATGAGGAAGACCTAAGTTGAAATCTAGTCTCAGATGCTTCCTGGATGTGTGACCTTTGGCAAGTCATTTCACTTCTATCTTCCTCAATTTTCTCAACTATAAAATGGGGATAATAATAACACCTATCCCACAGGATTGTTGTAAATATCAAATGAAATGTTTGTAAAGCCACAAGCACAGAGTCTGGAACAAAGTAGGTACTTAATAAATGCTTCTTTTCTTCCTAGTAGTGACGTTGCATTTGTCATAAGCCCTTAATGCTTTCTTTCCTGATTTCCATTTGTAACAACTTTAAATTTAAAATATAGAGTGGAACCATGTGAATTGCTCCATATGGAATTTGTACCAGTATTGTTAGTGTCTTTAAACTTTGTCTTTATTAGAGCAGGGCATCAACAAACATTTATTAAGTACTTATTCTGTATAAGTCATTGTGTTAGGTACTAGGGATGCCAAAATTTTTTTTAGAAAAGCTGATGAAAATTTCTGTTATTAAGCAAACTAGAAATCAGTTAAGAAATAGGACAAGAAATAGGAAGGGCAGGAAACTAAAGCAGAAAGAATTTCTACTTTTTTTTTATTTTGTTACCCTCTCCTTTCTTTAATTTGATAGCAACCCCTTCTGACTGGCATCGGTACTGTGTTGTGGGCCAGAATGATTTTATTCCCTTAGACAGAATGATTAAAGAAAGTAAATTCACAATTGGAAGAACTGACAGGTATTCTGACTGTGGAATTGGTTGTCAGAGATAGCAACCTTAACAGCAGGTGAATGTTCCTTTAAAGGCAAACCAACGCAATATCAAGAGATCGACCACCATCATTGAACAAAATTGTCAATTCAACAGGGACTGATCCTGTTTTCACCCCTTCTTAGTTCCCAGATACTTCTCCAAGGCACATCAGAAACTTCTAATTCCTCATTGATCTCATTGATTTTCTGCACAAAGCCCTTGAGGTTGTGCTCTGGCCATTACAAAGTGATAGCCTGAGCAGGCTACCTCCCTGCTGTGGCAAAGTTAATAGAAAGTAATTATCATAAACCTCAAGTGGAAGAAACACATCCAGGCACATGCCCCAAGACTTACACCTTGGTAGGCTTCTCACTGCTATGCAGCAATCTTTGGGGGAGGAAGGAGAAGGACCTACAAAGTCCTTGTCCACACCAGAAAAACTGATTAGTTTCTCAGATTAGTCTCATCTATCTAGACAGTTTTTGAAAGTATGGGACAAGAAACTAGACTGACAAAATTTGATGGCTGGGAGTAAGGAAAAGAGAATTCAATACAGACAGGTACCACTTTATGTAAGTGGACCTTCTGCAGACTTCTATTTCAAGGGATTTTTAATTAGGATGTGGGGAAAGGAAGGGAAGGAAAGAAAGAATCAGGAAGTGGGCCCAGCCTCTATGAAGGGATGGAGCCTGTGCAGGGTTCAAGGACACGTGAGGTTCAAAGACATCGGGAATGCAGGAGGAGGAACACTTGGGGCTAAGGACAGTCAAAAAGGGGCCTGGCCAAAACAGAAAGAACACATGGCTGGGGGCAGACACATGGGACTCTAACATGGACAAATACAAGAGAGGATAGGTGCTAGGTGGAGGCCAGGGATAGACATTCAATACCCCAGCATGAACAGACTACCTGGAAAATGCTCAAGTGGAACAAAGGTCTCCTCTCTAGATGCTGGAATCTCAAGCCAAGCTCCCATCCCAGAATTCTTCTGCTTTCAGTGGAAGGGTTTTCTCAAGCATTTTGTTTCTTTGTTTTGAGGGGCAGTACGATTGGTAGGCAAGGGGCAAGACACCAGAGAGAGTACGTAGTAATGTAAAGTAAAGTTAACATAGGTGTTTTTTGGATTGCAGATTTTTCAGAACTGTTTATGTAAAGCTGAATTTGCATAATGCCATGTAGTGTGAATTTAGAATTTATATAAAGTCCAATGCTCTATAAAGAGAAAAGACTAGGGATTGAATAAAAAAAAATTAAGGAAACATAGGGTACTGACCAAGAAGGAAAACCTAAAATGGGGACAGTGTAGTAGGAGACTCCAGGTATTTCAGGAGTAGAAAGGGAGCCCTGAAGACTTGGAATGGGCAATACTAAGCCACAGACAGCAGAGGAGATTGTAGGTAGGGTTGGGGTTCAAGTAAAGTAGCAAAGACCATGTTTTCCTACTTTAGGTTTTCAAGGTAACCACTATAACCTGGTTACTTTCTGAACATTTTTTTCTGGTTTGCTCTTTAGAGCTATAAAATTAGAATTTTTTTAAGCTTGTCTACTTTGGAGAATTGGTTTTCTACCAGTGCCTACATGTTGTCTCTTCCCAATTACAAGACAGTCAGTAGAATGGGATCCACTGGTATATACATAACACAAGGTACAAGATGCTGAGTAAAAGCAGGGATTTGTTTGAATTCTCCCCCAAACCCTTCCAAATACTTGAAAATATGACTCTAAACAAATTCTAAAGCTACAGAACCCACAAAATGACAGAGTGAAACAAATCTCTAGTTCAAGATAACCTGGAAGGTATACAGGAAGGGTATATTGCACAAGGCTAGAAGCGGAGTGCCATGCAGGGTAGGCTGTGCCAGCAGAGATTGAACCAGAGTAGGCCTCAGGGTACTGAATCACCAGCAGCTGTGGCAGTTTCCAGACTTCTCAACCTACAAATATCAAAGATAATATAAAAGGTAAGTGGGAAAACTCTGTGGGACCTGGGTGAAAGAAGAGTGCATGGACCCAGATGAGGTCTGACCAGCTGTGGTCAGACTGGAGAAAATAGTTAGACTCGGGCAGGTGGTAGCAGTGGCAGCAGCAACAGGAGCCACAGCAGAAGTAACAGCAGCAGCAGTGACTTTCTCCAGAGCTCTTGGCCCACAGAGAGTGAGGGATCAAGGAACTGATACAAAATCTCTGAAGCCTGGGACAGTACACCCACCTTCACCCACACTCCCACTGGTAGCACAGTCCTACCTTGACAAAGAGTTAAAAAGTCAAGTATTTGGCTGGGAAGATGAGCAGACCGCATAACAAAACTCAGACTATAGAATCTTGCTTTAGTGATAAAGAAGATGAAAACATACAACCAGAAGAAGACAATGAAGTTGAAGCTCCTATATCAAAAGCCTCCAAGAAAAGTATAAATTGATCAGAGGCTGTGGAAGAGCTCAAAAAGGATTTTGAAAATCAAGTAAAAGAAGCAGAGGAAAAATTTGGGAAGAGAAATGAGAGTGATGCAAGAAAATCCTGAAAAATGATTCAACAACTTGCTAAAGGAGACCCAAAAAATACTGAAGAAAATAACACCTTAAAAACTAAATTAACCCAAATGGCAAAATAGGTCCAAAATGCCAATGAGGAGAAAGAATGTCTTAAAAAAAATTAATTGGCCAAATGTAAAAGTTGATCCACTCACTGAAGAAAATAATTTTCTCAAAATTAGAATGGAACAAATGGAACCTAATGACATTATGAGAAATCAGAACCAACAGAATGAAAAAATAGAAGACAATGTGAAATATCTCATTGGGAAAACCAATGACCTGGAAAACAGATCCAAGAGAGAGACAACATAAAAATATTGGACTTCCTAAAAGCCATGATCAAAACAAGAGCCTAGACATCATCTTTCAAGAAATTGTCAAGGAAAACTGCCTTGATATTGTAGAACCAGAAGTTAAAATACAAATTGAAAGAATTCACCAATAGGCCTTGAAAAAGATTCTAGAAGGAAAATCCCTATTGTTGAAGTTTAAACACACGGATGCCAAAAACTTTTCAAGTTTCTTGTGGTGTTATGATGGAACTATCTCAAAGAATTCAGTTGGACCACCTTTAATCCAAGTATAGGCATTTATTTAGATGAATGCCTCTCATGAAACAGGCTAAGTTCCAAGAGGAACTAGCAACTTTAAGAAAACAAAATGGATTTTTATAGGGTAAAGATGCAATTACATAACAGAAATTTACATAAAATATAGTATTATGATTAATATTAAAGAGACAAGAAAGTTAGTTAAGGGATTAGGAAATGGAGGAGGAATTCCATCTGTGGTTTGGTGGTTAAACATTCTGATAATGCTATCCTCCAATTAGCTAGTTATTGTGGACCTGTCTGGTTTAGATAGTTAGGTATTGTGGTCCTGTCTTGAGATAGATGGATGATGTAATTGTGATTGTTTACAAGAGCACACCTATTTCTGGGGAAATGGGTCTGGGGGTCATGGCTGGGTAGAGGGAGTGGCTGGGTTCCCACACCTGATATTTCTGTAAGAAGCATGATTTCAGGGACACACCTGTTCTAGTGAAGAGTGAGGCACATATGAATAAGTTAGAACATTGGTGGGGTGGGGGGGTAGGTAGGTACAGTGGGCCTGTAATGAAGTTAGGTTATTTGGGGCTGGGAGCAGCTCTATGAGGAAATAAAAACTAAGAATATTGTAGCCAAATTTCAGAGTTGCCAGGTCAAGGAGAAAATGTTGCAAGCATCCAAAACAAAACAATTTGAATATTGTAGAAATACAATCTGGATAACACAAGACCTGGCAGCTTCTACATTAAGCGATAAAAGGGCTTGGAATATGACATTCCAGAGGGCAGAGGACTTAGGATTAAACCAAGAATCATCTACCCAGGAAAAATGAGTATAATACTTGGGGGAGGGCAGATGGATATTCAATAAAATAGAGAACTTTCAAACATTCTTGCCAAAACAACCAGAGTTAAATAGAAAACCTGATTTTCCAATACAAGAATCAAAAGAAGCATGAAAATGTCAACAGGAAAGAGAAATTGTAAGAGACTTTTAAAAATCTGAACTTTTTACATTGCTACATTGGAAAGAAGATATTTGTAACTCATGAGACCTTTCTCAGTATTAAGGTATTTGGAGGAAATTGATAGATAGATAGATAGATAGATAGATAGATAGATAGATAGATAGATAGATAGATAGATAGATAGATAGATAGAGATAAGAGATATACAGATAGAGGGCACAAGGTGAATTGAATATGAAGAGATGGTATCTAAAATAAAATTAAGGAGTGAAAGAGAAATCGTATTGGGAGAAAGAGAAAGGGAGATATAGAATGGGATGAATTATCTTATATAAAAGAAGCAAGCAAAAGGTTTCACAATGGAGGGGGAAGAGGAGGGATGTGAGAGATGATGAATGAACCTTACTCTCATTGAATTTGGCTTAAGAAGGAAATAACATTCACACTCAATTAGGTATCTTACCATACAGGAAAGTAAAGGGGAAGAGGATGGGGGTGGGGAATGATAGATAGGGGAAAGGGGTAGTCAGAAGCAAATACTTTAGACAAGAGACAGGGTCAACGGAAAAAATAGGATATGTGGGGGGCAGGATAGGATGGAGAGAAACATAGTTAGCCTTTCACAACATGACTATTATGCAAGGGTTTTGCGTAACTACACATGTATAACCTATGTTGAATTGCTTGCCTTCTCAATAAGGATAGATGGGGAGGGAAGCAATGAGATAACTTGGAACTCAAAGTTTTAAAAACAAAAGTTAAAAATTGTGTTTACAAGCAACTGGGAAATAAGATATAGCAGCAATGGGGTATAGAATTTTCTCTTGCCCTTAAAGAAATTAAAGAAGTAGGGGATGGGATGGGACTGATAGAAGGGAGGCAGAATGGGAGAAGGGGTAATCAGAATACATGTCATCTTGGGGTGGGGGAGAAGGGAGAGGTGGGAAAAAAATTTGGAACTCAAAATCTTGGGAAAATGAATGTTGAAAACTAAAACTAAATTTGTTAATTACTAAAAAAAAAATCCAAATACACTGTAGCTGTCTTATCAAAATTTATCCGTGTCCAATCAGAGTATTCAAAAAGAATAATATCCACATGAAAATATGGAGAGAGTATGATCTCTCTTTCTTACTCTCCATATATATGTGTATATGTATGTATGTGTGTATATACATATATTTACATATATCTAGTATTAGAGATGTCTAGTAGTGTAATATTCCATTCTTTAGGGTTACTTTTGCATAATAGCAATGATGTGGAGTCTTAGAATGATCCATTGTTATGCATTTGGAGAACTGAATGACTTTTTTTCAGTTTGAATCATGTTTGGTTACTGTGTAGATTCAGAACAAGACATCTTCCTTGGTACCAATCATGCTCTACACTAGGACCCTACATTGTACATGAGAAGATAAGTAAAGAATCTCTTTAGATTTCCACCTCTGACCAACACTTCTGTCAGATTTATTCTTTTCTCAAAAAAGCCCTCAATCTTGAAGCCAAATAAAGAGATGTGAGAAGCAAGATGATCAATATGGTGTGCTGGATATAGCAACAACAACGCAACTAGCATTTATATTACACTTGAAAGTTTGTGAAGCATTTTATAAATATCTCCTCTGATCTTTAAAATGACCCTAGGAGATAGGGGTTATTATTATTCTTGTTTTACAGATGAGAAAACAAAGACTGATAGAGGTTAAATGATTTATTGGAGGTTATACTTCTAGTGAAGATTTGACATTGGATTTGAACTCTGATTTTCTGATTCTAGATCCAGTTATCTATCTATTGTACCACCTTGTTAACTTTGGAAAAGACTACCAGTCAACCTTGTATCTAGCCTGGGTTATATCAAATCCTTTCCACATTCACTTTTCTGACCTAGAAAATGAATGCCTTAGACTAGTAGTAGCTTTCTAAGATCCCTTCTGGTTCTAAAATTCTGATTCTACAGTCATTCTGTTTTTTTTAATTGATTGTGTCCTAATTAGACTATCACGAGCATGAGGTTCCTCAGTAAATACTAAAATGATTAATAGAATAGAAAACTGGCCAATGAAAAGGTTATTGGAGCTAGGTGAAACAGCCCAAATTTGAAAGTTTTAAAAGAAACCTTAATAATAACTTGAAATTATTTCAAGATGTAGTCTGAGATGGAGCTGGTAGGGGATGGGGGAGAGCCAAGATGGTAGAATAAGACAGCAGCCCTCTGAAGTCTGCCATTATTTCCCCCACACAACTTTAAAATAATTCCTCCAACCAAATTTTAGAGTAGTAGGGACAGCAAAAGATCAGAATGAGGCATTTTTCCATCCTAAGAAAACTGAGAAAAACAGGAGGAAAGATCTGTGTGATTATGTTGGGGACTAACACAAGATGAAAACATAAGCAGCATCAGTAATGGGAGGAAGCTGTAATAGCTGCAGAAGCATCAGCTTAGGAAGCTCTCATCCAAGAGACTGTAAAGGGGTCAGAAAGAGATTACAGGAGACCCTTTGCTTTCACTGGATGCAGGTACTGTTGATTGATGAGTCTACTGTCTATATGAAGTTCTATATCACAATTCCAGGGAAAAGAGGAGTGTTTATCCTTGGTCACAAAAGAATAGGAGCCCTTGTCACAGTTACAAGACCAAAAGGACTAGCACTCAAACAGGAGCAAGGAATGTGGTCAGAGTGCAAGTGCACTTGCAAAATCCCAGATTTAGCTCTGAAAATAACACAAAATAAGCCATCTCACTCAATACCCTCATTTTATTGATGAAGCAGTTTAGGGCTTGAGAAGTCAAGTGACTTCTTGGCTACATCTCCCTGATGTTATGGTCCTCTTCAAGGATGAAGGACAAACCACAACTAATAAGTAGTCTGAACTGCCTAAATGGGGACCCAGATGACCTTTCCTCTCCTCTCCTCTCTTCTCTCCTCTCCTCAGAGAAAATCCTTTGATTTGCTTCTTAAAGAGGCCTCATCACTGAATGGGTGTTTCCTCATTCAAAGTAAGAAACTGAAAAGATCTTAGCTTAAAAAGGCCAAAGTCTCCATTGCATCCGAGGACATCTCCAGTGTTCCTGACTGATATCTGGCCACTGGACCCAGATGGCTCTGGAGAAGAAAGTGAGGCTGCGGACTTTGTACAGCCCTCTCTCACTCAAATTAAAGTTAATTTCAAGTCATGTTATCATCTCCCTGATGTCATGGGCCTCTTCAAGAATGAAGGATGAACCATACAAGATTAGTAAGTAACAGATCGAGGGTCCAAATTCAAATCTTTGGATTTCAAATCTACTTTTGTTTTATTTATTTACTTGCTTGTCTTTGACTATGCCTTTCATCCTCTCATTAGTAGAAGAAGCAGAGGTACTAAAAGAGAGAGGACTTAAGAACCAAGAAGGTTCAGCTCTGCTTGTGATATTCTTTCAATACTGTCAATAAGTCATTAAATGCTATTAGGAAAATGTGGGAGGTGGAGGGAGAAGAATCAACATTAATCAGACAAAAGCCTTCAGAGTAGACAATTTCCCATTTGGCTGGATAAGTATTAATATTTTAATTTAATTTGAAAAATGTCATAAACTTCTAGAATTGAGGGGAGGAGATAGTTCCCTGGAATGCAAACCTTCTCAAGTAATCAGTTAAAGCGAAGCAATCTCATCATGTATATTGAAAGCCGCATCTTTGTTGAACAGAGCCAGTGCGTTCCCTCAGTGCAATTTATCACTTCACACCAACCATCAATAACTGATTAAGGAGATCAGATTCATCACAATGCAGATCAGTCAGTTTTATCAAAGTGAGATGCAGTTTATGTCAAAACGCAGTTACTGTGGTACACTCTGTGCTTATTCATCATCTGCTAGACACTCTGAGAATACAATCTACCCTTCTATGCCAGGGAAGAAGAAATGAAGTGGGGCTGCAAGAGGAAGGTGGCAGACCAAGATTACATGTGGTGACTTTACTTATGACCATGTGAAATAATATGAATATTAGAATCTTTATATTCTCCCCTAACTTTAAAAATAAAAAGGGGTGTTTTAAGCAGAAAATAATTGTGTCAAAAATTCTTCTAAGGGTTCACTCAAAAGCCTTTGCACTAAAAATATTTATATATATATATAAATATTTTCTCTGGAATCTTAAACTTTTAGCAGATCAACTTTAAGTAACTGTGTGCACATGCACGTGTGTGTGTGTGTGTGTAAGGGGAACAGGAAGATATTATTTTATAACTATGTAAACTGCATCTGTCATCACATCCCCCTCTACTAAAAATGTCCATAAACTGTGGACTGAGCTACAACCAATGCAGTGATTATCAACCCCGCAATTAGTTAGGATCCTTGCAAGATTTTCCAGACAAATATCAAGTGATTAGAGCATCCTTCTTTAAGTAATATCAATACACTAATCATTACAGCTCTATTCTAGCCCCAATCTTGGAAATTAGAAGGAAAAAATTATTTATGAATAATAGAAAAGAGATGCCAAACCCACTTTGTATTATACACCTTTAGAGAAAAGTACAAACTTTTGAGCTTAAAGATTGCCTGAGGCTTTTTAAATACATACTTCCAGTGTCCCAAGAAGCTAGAGGTATAATGATACAGCTTATTTTCTTTCCTTCTTTCTTTCTTTCCTTCCTTCTTTCTTCCTTCTTCCTTCCTTCCTTCCTTCCTTCCTTCCTTCCTTCCTTCCTTCCTTCCTTCCTTTCTTTTTTTTTTCTTGCTCAATTTGCTTTCAAAATATAACACAGGATCTAATTCTTCCTGGATGCTTATGTGTAGTTCCCAACAATATTGATGGAAGTCATGAATACTGATAAAACACAAGAAAAATATTCAGGCCTCTAATCTTTGAAACATTTTGCATATATATATATATATATATATAAACTCCCTTTCCAACTTTCCATCATGTCTAATGAAAAGAAGGAAATCAAATGACTTATACGGTACTTTGGAGTCACTCTTTTTTCTTGATCCATTCTTCATACACAAATACCTCCTCCTCCTCTCCCCCTCTTCCACATTCACCTAATCTATTTGTATGATTTCACAGGACAGTAAAAGGAATAACTATTGCTCATAAGCAGTTGAGACCCTTAACACCACATATAAACCTAAGTTAGTTAAATCTCATAACTTCTAATGATCTAAACTGATTTAGGCATGAGGACCATGTGTATAAAACAGGAGAAAACAATTTTAATATGCTGAACTTGTTCAGGTCCTTGAGTCTCACAAGGAAAAGTTTACACTCACCGGTATTTTGACCAGCGCAACTTTATTACCAATCTTCTACTACTTTGAATCAAAGCTCGTATTGCACTAAGTGGCATTTACAGGGAACCAGACATGATTCCCATAATTTCTAGCTATGTAGACATTCACATGATAGTATTACTGTTGCAGTGATGTAAAATAATCTCTTTGTTTAATAATAATAATAGAAGCTTGTCTTTATATAGGACTTTAAGATTTGTTAATTGCTCTAAAAATATTATTTCATTTTATTGTCACAAATATCCTGGCAGCTAAGGACTTCTATTGTTCTCCTTTTGCAAATGAGGAAATTATCATTCAGAGGTGAAGTGATGACCCTAGGTTCACACAACTAGTAAGTATTGAGGCAAGATTTGAATTTAAATCATCCTGACTCCAAATATCATGCACTATCTGCTGTGCTAATATTTTAAAATCATAAAATAACTAAGCTTAAAGAAAGGAGGATCTTAGATGTCATGCAGTGAAAAGATTCCTAGCTTTAGAATCAGAGGAGCTGGGTTCAACTCTATGCTCTGTAATTTAGTATTTCTATGAACTTGGATAAGTGAGTCTTTTTGCCTCTCAATTCCCTTATCTAGACAATAAGATGGGATGGGTTGGGGTGGAAGGATATTGACAAGATGACTTCTTAGGACTCTTCTAGGTTTAGCCTATATGGCATCTGCTAGTCTAACCTCTAGTTGTCTGAAGGAGGAACCAAGATGTAGAAAGTTTAAATGACTTACTTAAATTCATGAAGATAATAATATCAGAGCCAGGGCTAAATTTATGTTCTGTACCTAAAATTTAACACTTCCTCTCTTCTCCACTGAACCAAAAAGAAACATCTTATTTTTAAGGTTTATTGAGTAGTATGTATGGTCCCAATCAGATATCCTGACCAAACTTCCAAACTTTACACTCCAGTGTTGAAGAAATGCAACCATGACATTAAGAACAATGATTTTTTGCTATGAAATTATGGGATTGAGTTTACAAAGTTTTAATTTGCTTTTAGGTCCAAAGATCCAATGGGCTTTGCTCATCTTCCAAACATACGGTAGTACAGTAGGTATGAATAAAGCATTGATTCAAACGCTTTACAAGCATCTATTGTACTAAGTCAGTCAGTCATTCAATAAATAACCATTAAATGCTCTTATGTCCTACCCAAAGGGGATGTGACATAAAATATTCACTAAATGATAGAGTAAAAACAAGAATAATTATGACAGAAGGTCTGATGGTGCAGTGAATAGAGTATTAGACCTGAAATCGGGAAGATATGAGTTCAAATCCTACCTCAGGTACCTACTTAGCTATGTGGCCCTGAATAGGTCACATAACCTTTCACAGGTTCAGTTTCCTCATCTATAAAATGGATATAATAACCCTCATAGGATTATTGTAAGATAATGTCCTCTAAGTACTACAAATTTTAAGTATTAAAAATTTTAAATAAATGGAAGTTATCATTATTATAACATCATAGTTACTCAAGATAAAGCAAATGCAGTAATAATCACAATATCACAGCCTGCTAATATAAACCTAGGCAGTAGACACATACTTATAAAACAATAATCAGAGAGGCTTGTAAGTGAGATATTGGAAACATTAGTAGAAAGAAAATTAGAACTCAAGAGATAATTTGCTTCTCAAATACTGCAGAAAACCAAACTGCAGCAACCAAGGAAAGCAACACCAACAGAATAAAAGCAAAGAACCCAGGAAGAGATTTCTTTCTAAATGTCAATTGAAGATAATCTTGGAAAGTCAGGCCTGGAGCACTATGAATCGGATGGACCTTGTGAAAGTTTGCCAACTGCTAAATAACTTTTTTTTCTTTTTGTGAGATTAAATTACAGAATAGTAGAGTATTTGAAATGAGGAAGTGAAGAAAGAGATAAAATGGGAGCAGGTGAATGAGCCCTGGTCAAATCTAGAGCTAGAAGTGGGGTACGATAACTCCTGGAGTCTCTCTGGAAAAGAAGGGTCTACAGGGGAGTCTGTGAAGAGACGGGGGTAAAGATTCAAAAGTAAGGGAAAAGGAGGAGGCTTTGTTTTGGTAGCGGGAAAAAGTGTCACCAATGAATGTTCCTGCAAGTGAAGAAAAATGTGTTGTGAGGGAAACAGGGATCTTGCAACGGATGTTGTGTTTGAGGATTTGGTACTTGAAAAGACCACTTTTACCTCAGGAGGTGGACGGGTATTACGGAATAAGCATTTGTATTCTATCTATTTTACACAAGGCATTGTACTAAGTGCTTATAAATATTATTTCATTTCATCTTACAATAACCCTGAAAGGTAGGTTCTATTATCATAATACTTATTTTACAGTTGAAGATACTGACGCAAACAGAGGTTAAGTGACTTACCCAGGGTTTCAAAGGTAGTAGGTGTTCGAGGACAGATTTAAACTCAGGTCTTCCTGACTCCAGGTCCATTGTTCTACCCACTATGGCACCAGCTGCAAAGGGGAGTTGGAGCTCCTAGAACAACTAGAACCTTGTAGGAGGAGGGATGTGGATCTGTGGAGGATATTTTGAGGCAAACAGAGAAGGAAGGTGATGAGAAGAGAGTATGGTTTATTGGTGGGCTGCATTATCAGGGATATGGAGGGGGTAAGGGTGATTACCATAGGACAGTGGCTTCTCTGTCACTTGGAAGAACTGATAATTTCCTAAGGTTTAGGCACAATGGAAAAAAGCAATCTGTAGAGCAAGCTCTATAAGACATTAGCAGTAACTGGTTAAAGGAAAAAGGACAGAATAGATACCTTGGGAATATAATTACATGAGAAATGTATAAAGGGTGACTAGATAAATATAAGAATTGTGAAATAGAATAGAGGTCTAGTGAAGACACAGACGATGAATAATGAACAAAGTGAGAGATAAATTACATTTGGAAAAGAGGACAAAAAGTGAAATTTAAAATACCAATCAACAGGATTAGTGGGAGGAGAAGAGAGGAAGACGGAATCTATTTGATTAACTAAAAAGTGGGGGAAAGAGGGAAAAGGGAAAAATTAATTGAAATATAAGCAGGAAAGACAAAGGTACTAAAAAGCAAAACTTTAAAATGAAAGGGATAACAAATGAGAGGGGAGATAAGGGACAAGAGGAATAGAACAATGGAAATCTTTTTGTGTTCAGTTATTGTCATGTCCAAAATAGGGCCGCCCTAAAGAAGATTAAGGTAAAGTAACTAAAATGACATAGTACTCTGTTTACCTCAGAAGACAGAAAAATATAACATGAAAAAATTCAATATTAGAGACAGAGGAAAATATAAATCTATAACTTTCATAGCTTTAAGTGTGAATGGATTGAACGATACAACAAAATGAAAAAGAATGACAGATTAAAAACAACTGCCCTATAAACAAAATAACAAACCATAAAAGTGTGCTCAGTTGACTAGTCTATAATAATGTGACCATTCTACAGAAAGAATTGTTATAGCATTTTAAAGATATAGATATTTCTAAATATGAATGAATCAAAATCCATTTGCCATGAAAAATATAATAGTTTGACCTTACTCCAGTTTAATAAGAACAGTAAATAGACTTGTTCTGTACATGGGAAAAATATTTGATCTGAAAAATCTCATATATTGGTTATGGGTGAATAAAGAGTGCTCTGTTTTACCAAATGAAAAGGTACTATTTTGATTACTATTGGTAACATATTGCTAGTGTGAATCTTCTTTTTCTGTTATGGCAATTATGACGATAAAATATCTATCTTGATTGGGGGTTGAAAATTTTTAAGTAATAATATCACTAATTGCCCCATTAAAAAAAACTTTGTAGTAAAAAACAAGCACTCACTACATTAGCAATATTACAAATTTTTATTTTCATTTCTTATAAACATGAACATTGCAAAGGATTTATATGCATGCAACCATACATTGCTATTTTACTCCGTAAAAAATTTTTTAAATAGCGTAATACATTCGTAGTTTTGTTTGAATGAAATATGAGCTATAGTTCATTTATGAAGCATGTGAGATGAGACTGATGTTGCTATTATGAAAGTAGGGACAGAATTGTTACAAAATATTTGGAAACAAATACATTAAGGAATTAATATGTTATCCTTTCAAGAATGTTTGCTTTTTAACAGGAATAATGACTTACTCTAAAGGAAAAAATAACATCTAATGATAGCATTCAAGTATTATGACATGTTTAAATAAACTTACTACAGCACTTCATTAGCTTGTAATTTTACCTTCATAAAAGGCAAATTCTACTCCAAGAGGTTTGTGGGGCTCAACTAGAAAGGGAGACCAAGGAATTATCATGACTAAAGTAATTAAGGAATGGGGTAGACTGTGATTCATTAATCCCCTAGATCTCTCTGCACACCTTACATTCTCTGTAATTTCCATTTCCTCTCCCCCTGGACAAAATTAAGCTTTCCAGCAGACAAATGAGATATACTTGGGCTGTGGTAGCAAACGTGGCTAGGCTTTATAGAAAGGGAAGAGAAAACAGTCACTCTAGGAATGTTTCTTTATATTCCAATAGCTGCTAGATGAAAACCTAGTCACATACAGCTGAAACTTTGCTTGGGAACAACTGCATAGAATTTTTGTATCTCCTTCCTTCGAAAAGAAAAAAAAATAGCGTAATATATTAGTATTGGACAGAGGAAGCTGTTAATGTATCTCAATTATGAACTCAAAAATTGTATACTCCATTTTCCTCAGCAAAGACCATCATTGCAGTTTAAAAGGTTTCAAACAATCTTTGCAGTCAACCACTAAGTATGTTTTGGGGGTGGAACCACCCACTGCTTCAAGCTATAAAGTTTTTGAAAGAGACATTTGGGAAAAAAAATGTTCTGTAACATGGTAGCTCATCACTAAGGAACTGGGGAAAGGTTTTGGAAAGGAAGTAAAATATCTCATACTCCTTTTATGTGTTTCTCTTACCTCATTTATAAGCTGAGTGGGCTCTTTATTTCAGGAAGACACAGTTACCTTGAGAAAGAGCCATCTCCAAAATTCTGGTGCATTGAAATGATTAAAAAAGTTAATATTTATCTCTTTTTTGATTAGCCTTGATTATATGACACATATTCTTTGTCATCAAAGGAAAAGCTATTTTTATATTGTAGCAGGAGAACAAGTTGGGTTTAATTACTATCCGTGACATCTGCTTGTTTGAGTCAGATGGTAGCCCTGAAGATTGCTTATAAGCAATCACGTAACTCTACATATGCAGATGGCCAGACTGCCTTGTTTTTTTCTTTTTTTCTCTCATATTTCCTTTCCTACCTTGATTAAATATATTGTCTTTCATAATTAGAAAATGACTCACTGAAATGACAACAGGAAATAACTGGAAAGATCTCATACAATTGGAAAGAAAAGTTCTAATAGTATGGTTTCTAATGTGGTAAATATAATTTTCAATCAATTTATCAATCAATAATTAATTGTCCATTTTGTGTCATACGTCTGACTTTTTCTTTTACCTATTCCTGCTGTGTGTATACATAGTCACAACACATATATGTATGTGTATATATGCCTATTTATGTGAATGCACACACACGTATGTGTGTATACATATATGTGCATGTGTGTAGAAACACATATGTATGTATACAGCTGTGTATGTTTCACAATGGTATTGAGTCATGTGGGTTGTGATACCTTGTGGCTCTGAACCCATTAGTTGAAAACTACATATACTGGGAGGTTAGTATTTTGCTTTGGGGGTTTAGCTTATGAGAGGTACCTTTTGATTCCCTGGGTGGGACTCTGAGTAGCTGTTTGTTAAGAGCCCTCAGACTACTTAGATGTTGTTGGTGCCCCCCATCCGGTGGTGTATGTAGGTGATTGCATTACTTTGTCAGACAGTTAGAACCCTGTCTGTTGAGCTCTGTGCTAGTTTCTCTGCTTGTATTTTCTCTGTTTGTATTTTCTCCACATTCAGGGTGTTAACCATTCCCCTGACCTAGTGAATGACTTATATATGTTTAATTAAGAAATGATTGTTAACCCCTTTGAAGCTATCTTTCATTTATAAAAGCAGATCAAAGAACCTATGCTAGCAGGTCATCCTGGGTGTGCTAGGGTGCTTGTTAATACATACACAGCCTAATAATTGCCGAAATTGAAATGCAGCAAAGAATGGGTGAATTCTCTGCTGCTTGTGCTGATTTTGACCTAGCAATTAACACCAAGAAAACATAGGTGCTCCATCAGCCACCACTGCATCATCCATACTCCAAACCATCAGTTACAGCAAATGGAGAAGTTTTGAATGCTGTGGTTGAGTTCAAATATCTTGGTAATGTACTTTCCAGGGATGTACACATTTATAATGCAGTTAATGCACACATTGTCAGAGCTAGCTCATTGTTTGGGAGGCTCCAAAGGAAAGTATGGGAGAGAAGAGGTAATATGACTGACTACCAGCCAGAAGGTCCACAGAGTCATTGTGTTGACCTCATTGTTGTATGCCTGGACAATATATCAGTGCCATGCCAGGAAACTGAGTTGTTATCATTTGAATTGTCTTAGGAAAATTCTGAAAATCACCTGGCAGGATTATGACCCAGACACTGAGGTTTTTACTCAAACTAAACTACTGAGCATTCAGACTCTGCTTCAGCAAGTGTAATGCCAATGGGCTAGCCACATTGTTCGAATGCAAAACATATGCTTGCCAAAAAGATTATTTTATGGAGAACTCACACTGGGCAGGCAATCACAAGATAGTCAGAAGAAGTGATACAAGGATACTCTCAAGGTCTCTCTCAAGAACTTTGGAATTGATTGTGTAACATGGGAGACACTATCCCAGGATCACTCAGCATGGTGTGCCCACATCAGAAAGGGTGCTGTGCTCTATGAGCAAAGCAGCATTGAAACAGTTTAGAGGAAATGCAGGATATGCAAATTTAGAGTATCCACACCAAATGTTCACACAAACTACTTGTGTTCAACTTGAGGGAGAGCATCCTGAGCTCATATTGTTCTGATCAGGCACAGTTGGAAACACTGAAACTTGACTTTAGCATAGTGATGTAATTTTGGTCTTCTTCTAGAAGGACAACAACCAACCAACACACACCCTAATAATTGCTGGGTATGAACTACAAAAGATAGTCATATTTTTATAAGAATTCCAAATGAGTCAAAAGTTGGCCTGATTGGCCATCAATGTACAGGCATCAAGTTCATGGAGGCAGAATATTGTGAAGGGAGGAATCTTGGTCTAGAAAATAATAGAATTAGGCCCCTGAGGCTAAATAGCTTTTACTTACCAATTAACTATGATTTGGAGAATGGAACATCATCCGTAAAGGCCTGCTTTCTTCTCTGTAAATCATTTTCTACTAGCTCTAATATTTTACACTTTGGGAGATTAATGCATACCACGAAGATACCAATACAAGATTTTCTTGAGAAAATAAGACGGATATCATCATGTGACCTTGGAAACAGTATGGCGAGAGAGAAAAAAGTATTGGATGCAGAATCAAAGAATCTGAGTTCTTAACCTAGCTTTGGCCCTGACTACCTACATGACTTGCACCAGAGTTATTTAACCACTCTGGGCCTTGTTTTTCTCATTTGTTACCTTGGATGTTTGGTTAAATGAACTTGAAGGTGCTTTGCAATTCAAAAAATATGGTTCTGACACCTGGAATGTTGTTGCCTTGCTCTCATTTGGCAATTAACAAAGCAAAACAATTACAATATCTATTTATATAGCACTTCGCAATTTACAAAATATTTTACATACGGAAACTTGGTTGAACCTCAGAGAAATCTTGTACTATTATTATTTATAGTATTTACTATAAGTGTAGTTTTAGGTACACACAATTTACATAATCCTTTGGGTGATTAAATTATAACATGATAGATTTTTCACTTATTAAAGAAAGAATCCTAACCTAACTTTCAAAAGTCAAGGTGGGTTATAAAACATCAGAAGTAAAACAATAATGGTAATGTTATAAAGAAAACAAGTTTACTGTAAAGCACAACAATTGTTCAGTGTGGATGGAGATCCAGGAAGATGAGAGGCACCTGTGGAAATATATCAGCCACAGTGTAAAAAGCTACCTTTATTCAGATAACTATAATTTCATACAAATAACCATCCTGTTCTGGACTATTAAGGTAGATCCTTGTATTTGCCATATTTCATTTTAAGCTCTACTCTTTTGGGGTTATGGTCAGATGGCCAGGCCACTGCAAGAGCCTGTGCTCTTGAATACATTCACCTGAAAACTTCCTGGAGAGATAACCATACTACTGGCTTAAGGTTTTTCACAGCTTCCTGAGTGATAAAACGGTCCATTCCCACAGGATAGCTAATAACAGAAGTGGCTTCCCACATAGCTTGGAGATTAGTAATGGGTCTTGGGTAGATTTATGGCCCACATTATTATACCCTGACAATCTGTAGGTATCACTTAATTCCCTTCCCCTTTCCCTAATAGAATGACAGTCTCTTGGGCCCCAGAGAACTTCTGGAGAAAAGTCACTTTCCGAGTAAATTAACTGGGTCAGGAAGAGATTGGAGGTGTCTGTTCTCTTTCTGACCTAATGTTCAGTGGTGCTGAGGAACTGTGGAAAACAAGTCCAATAACGCATAGTTCTTTCTTTCCTTACAATCACCGACAAATATCAAGAATCGCCCATGAGGAAATACAGGTTTCAAAGTAACCCATCGGTCAGTACCATCCTCAGCCTTTTCTCCACACTCCTATGGCAATTGCTATGTCATGGTGATCTATTTATATTCTGTGTTCATCAGTATCCCTAACAGAACCCATGTAGAGGAGAAAAAGGCAGTTGTCTCTGAAGTGTGATTTGAGGGGCAAGAAAGGCTTACCTGCCCCTAAATATCTTCCTTGCTGACTTATTCAAAATTCCTAACAGTAGCACCAACCTAAAGTATCTTTGAACTAGTTTAGAGCCTTAATATGTTTAATTCTTATGAGAACACAATGGCCCATGATTTGTAGCAAAATAACAACACTAGAAAAATATTGTCATTATAAAGATGAATCTTGAGGCAAGGAGCAGTTTGGGACCATTAAAAATGCTATGAAATTTCTTAAACCTAAGCCAATCCAATCTCATCCTCCTGTTGATTCTAAGAGCAACTTTTCATCCACACAGAATGCCCATCTAGTATGTGTCTATGTGAGCACATGCACATATGTGTGGTATTATAAAAAGAGTTAGCCTTGAAGTCCAGAATACCTGTGTTCAAGACTGTCTTTGACACAAAATAGATGCAACCATGGGCAAGTCATTTAATTTCTCAGCCAACCAGCACAAGTAGAGTTTCCTCACAGAGAGTTCCCTACATCAATGAAACATAGGTCCTCTTCTATCTCTCTATTTCTGTCTGTCTTTGTCTCTCTATTTCTATTGTCTTATATATCTCTACTCTCTATTTCTGTTTGTCTCTGTTTCTGTCTACCTTGCTACTGAGCATGGAAGTGAGGGGAGCAGTGGAGGTAAGTAGTAGTATTCCTTGCCTCCATGCTCTTGATAATAGATGTCTGTTTCAGCAGTCATGTGTAAGAAGCTTAAATTCTAGACTCAGTTCCACAGCACTCCAAGCAGATAAACATTATGGTAACTTGGCCATAGACAGACAGGCAGACCAATGGATGGATAGACAGGCAAGCAAATAGACGGGAGAGATACGCATAAATGTACATATTATCTAGGTTCTAAGTGTATATACAGCATACATAAACAATGCACACATATGCACGCACACAGTGATGGACTATAACCATAGATTGTCTTTCTAATTTCATGTCAAAATTCATGCAGCGTGAATTTTACATCCATTTTATGTTTACAGTATGGATAAAGTCAATCTTTTTTAATAACTTAAGACTTAGTGTGGAATGAATTGTGGTAAATAGTACTGTAGATTATAACGCCTAAGACTCATAGTTTTAAGGGATATTAAAGGTCATTTAATCCAAGCCCCTCTGTTTATAGATGGAGAAACTGGAGTCCAGGAAAACTAGTGATTTGTCTAAAGCCACACAATTATTTAGAGGCAAGCTTAGGACTTTAATTCAAGTCTCCTGACTCTCTGAACAGCATCCTTTTTCACTGCTTTTCAAGGTTCATTCATTCACTAAGTATTGTAGTAAATAATGCCTTACTTTGATTTCTACTTATGTTGTAGAGGTCACCCTGAGTTCTGGAAATAACATAATATTATATAATAAACATAATAAAATATCTCTCCTGTATTCCATTTCCCGTACACAATTCTTCATTAGTAATATATTGAAGTCTATTCATATCCATCATGAACCTCTCCATTGTCATTAGGGGTGAACCTCAAATTTAATTACTTGAAGACTGTGATATCACATGATGTGCATCCCTCTCGCATGATCAATATCTGACTAGTTGGAGGTTTGCTGTTCATATACCAAAGTGACAAGTAACTAAGGGGTAGCTTGCTATTTCTTTTTTTTAGGTATTTAATGTTTTATTTTCTTCTAATAACAGGAAAAAATAATTTTACCATTTTTAAAATTTTGAATATCAAATAATCTCTCAATCTTTCTTCCCTCTACCCTTACTGAGAGAGCAAACAATTTGGTAAGTTATACATGTGCAGTCATACAAAGCATATTTCCATATTCACATTGTGGGAGAAAAAGTACAGAAAAAAACAGAAAAATCCCCCCAAAATAAAGAAAATAAAAACTAGTGTACTTTGGTTGGCTTTGATTCAGACTCCATCAGTCCTCTCAGAAATGGATAGTATTTTTCATCAAAAGTCCTTTGGAACTGTCTTGGATCTTTGCTTTGTTGAGAATAGCTAATTCACAACTAATCATCATACAGATGGTGTTTTGTGCACAATGTTCTCCTGGCCCTACTCATCATTTCTTATAGCAAAAGAGCATTCCCTCACTATTATATACCACAACTTGTTCATCCTTTCCATAGCTTGTTATTTCCACTATGCCAATAGATCCAAATGAAGTATGTTGGATTGACTGCTCATAAAATGTCCGTGGGAAGGCATGGACAAGAAGGGGATAAGATAAGAAAACATGGTTGTGTTGCAATTTTCATTGTTGGAATTAATAGCAACAGATTGAGACCACAGATCCACTAAGGTCAAGAAGAATGAATGTATTGTTTGATTAAAATTCTACTGTAGTGCCTCTTCAGGTCATGATGATGAGTTTGTGATGAGATGGAGACAAATTTTGTGGTGATTATGGTTGTGGAGGTTTAAAGACTTCAAATATAAGCCTGGAAAAAATAAAATGTGTATGGAGAGGACTGGGGAGTGGGCAGTAGGGCGTGCAGTTCCTTCAACAACTAGCCAAGATAATTTCAAGGAATCTCATTGTGTGTTTGTCCTTCATTTTGAAGAGTACCATGACATCAGGGAAATGATGACATGACTTGCATTTGACTTTGATTTGAGTGAGGGAGGATTGTCCAAGGTCCTCAGACTCACCTTCTCCTCCAGAGCCTTCTAGATCCAGTGACCAGATATTCATCAGTATGACTGGAGATGGCCCAGGATGCAATGGGATACCCTGGCCCTTTTAGGCTAAGGCCTCTTCAGGTATTCACTTAGAGTGAGGTAACATCCATTCAGAGAATAGGCCTCTTTACATGGTCTTTTATGAAAACAAAGGACAAACATACCCTGTGAGTGGACTGAGTTTCCTGAATGAGGACCCAGACAGTTGGATAATTGAGCTCATCCTCTCCCTCTCCCTTCTCTTCTCCAAAAGAAGGTAAATTTTGATGGACAGAAGCTGCCCAGTTAACTTGTGGCTTATTGGCTAGATTTCTTTTTTCTTTTCCTTCCTTTCTTCCTTCCTTCCCTCCCTTCTTCTCTCCCTTCTTCTCTCTCTTCTTTCTTTCTTTCTTTCTTTCTTTCTTTCTTTCTTTCTTTCCTTCCTTCCTTCCTTCCTTCTTTCTTTCCTTTTTTCTTTCCTTCTTTCTTTCCTTCTTTCTTTCCTTCTTTCCTTCTTTCTTTCCTTCTTTCTTTCTTTCTTTCTTTCCTTCTTTCCTTCCTTCTTTCCTTCCTTCTTTCCTTCCTTCCTTTTCTTTCTTTCTTTCCTTCTTTCCTTCTTTCTTTCCTTCTTTCTTTCTTTCCTTCTTTCCTTCTTTCCTTCTTTCCTTCTTTCTTTCTTTCTTTCTTTCTTTCTTTCTTTCTTTCTTTCTTTCTTTCTTTCTTTCTTTCTTTCTTTCTTTCTCTCTTTCTTTTACAAAACCTTAAATCCAGTTCACTCTGAAGTCCATATACTGGACCACAATACTTCCTTGCCCAAGCTCCTCTTAATGGCTGCATTTTAGGCCTTCCTGGCCTACAGTCAATGTCAATCAGAACTGTTCCTCTTTGGAACAGCAACCCTGAGGGTCTTGCCCTACTATCTTGAATTGTTTTTCTAATTAAAGGGGCCATCCCCTGACTCAGAGGCCTAATCTCTGAATGAGCATTACTTCACTCTGAATGAGTGCTTGAAAAGACTTTAGCCTTAAAAGGCCCGGGTCTCCCATTGCATCCTGGGCCATAACCAGTCATCCTAATAAATATCTGGTCACTGGATAGCCAGATGACTCCGGAGAAGTGAGGCTGGTGACTTTGCCCATCCCTCCCTGACTCACATGAAGAAATCTCATAGCCAGGAGGCTGATCACTAGGAAATCAATTCATCAATCAATCAATATTAACATATTAAGTACCGACTATATGCTAGACATGTACTAAGAACTAAGGGGAAAAATGGAGCAAAAGACAGTCCCTTCCTTCAAGGAAATTACATTCCAATGGAAGAGATGACATATAAACCAATTTAATACAGATCAAGCAATAAACAGGATAAATAGTAAATAATTAAGAGAATGAAGGCACTGGAATTAAGAGGGATTGGAGAAAGTGAGATTTTTGGATGGGACTTGAAGTCAGATAGGTCAAAGAAATTAATTCTTCCGTCAAAATGACTTATAAAACTATTTACTAAGGCATGGACCATTACACTGAGAGTTTTATCATCAGTTAACCTAATCAAAGAAATTATGTAACCACAAAAGTTTCAATGTACTAATATTATATAATTTAGTGTTTAGCTTTCCCTTTAGAACTTGTTTTAGTTGAGAATTCATTGTGTGGTATACAAGTGCATCCATACACATCACAAATTACATAGATGGTTTTGTTATGTTTGAGGAAAGAAGTTTGTGAGTTGCTTTTTTTTTAAACTGTGAAAATAGCTGTTCTACCTGAACAGGAATTTTTAATATATGGAAAAAGTAAGAAGTCAATAAATGGAGTCAATAATGCCTTATGGGGTTCCAAGGTATATTAGGGACTCAATTCAATTCTGTCTGTTACAAAAGATGTGTCATGGAAACTGGATCAGGTACAAGTCTAATGATTCTGTGAACCAACCAAATAGAGTGAGCAATATATATGTGTGTGTGTTCTTTTAGATCCATTTCATTCTGTAAGAGTCACTGCTAATAAAACCAGAACTACTACCAATAAGTGGAACACCAACTGACTATGGAGGAGAACACACACACACACATACACACACACACACACACACACACACCATAAAACTAAATGGTAGGAACTTTTCGAAATGCCATTAGTTAGAGCCAAGCGAAGCCAAAATTGCAAAGGAGGTGAGATGTAGCTGAAGAACTCTGTCCATTTCATTGCTTCATTTACTTTTTCTCTACCTTGTCTGCCAGGGCAATAGCAGATGAGATAGACAGAGTAGCTGGACTTAGGATTTGTTGCCAAAAGCTTAATTGCACAGTTAGTTAACAAAAAGGCTACAGTCAGTCACCTCTTAAAGATTTACCTCAACAGAGCTCCACCTCACTTCATCTCCTTTTGTAGAAACAATCTATGAAGTCCATCGATAAAAATTTATAAAGTGTTCATCCTCTCAGGATAGCTTAGTAACAAATATTCATGGCAATGATTTATATGATTTCAAAATACCTTGAGAGGAAGAGCTGGAGAAGAAATTGTGTCGGCCTGTTAGAATTGGGATGGGGTTTATGGCTAACAATTTCTCAAAGAATTTGGCTCCACCTACAAATTGCAGGAGTGGTTCAACACACTGTTGGACAGTCCTATAGTTTGAGAAAGAAAGGACAGAGGTAAGCGAAGACTTTGTGTGGGGAGACAGCATGAAGAAAGACACAAAAAGCAAACCAAATAATAAAAGGGAAATAGTAGTACCCTTTATGTTCAAAAGAATCATTACCAGCTCCCATAATAGCAAGGAATTTGCTTTGAATCATTTGATTAGTCAGTGTGCATCTGTTCTTTCAACCTCCTTCTGCCATGTAGGTTCATAGGATTATTGATCTAGAGCTGCAAGGCATCTTAGAGGTCCTCTATTCCAATCTCTTGATTTTATAGCTGAGAAATGAGACCCAGAGAAATTAAATGATTTACCTTTGACCTCATAGGCTATAAATTGGAGAGTCAGAATTTGAACTTAGGTCCTATGAGTCCTAGTATAGCATTCTTTCCACTGAACCAGGGGAACAAATACCTAGGAAGAAATTTATGCTGTTTTGGTTGCCTTTGTAACACACAGATGCCAAGATGGAGATTGATTGCCCCAGACTTTGGCCTTACCAATAGTGCATTCTACCTGCAACAGTCAATTAGCTATAGAAAAAGAAAGAAATAACAGTTTCAGAGGTTCTCCAAGAATTTGAAGAGATGACATACATTTAGTGGGATGCCTCACTTATCTGGCTCATTTTTTATATCTAGAAAAACTGCTTTGCCAACACCCAGGTCCTAACTCTATAAAGGACAGTTTTCTTGACAAGCCAAAAAATAAAAAGTGGAACTCATAATAGAGATTTTGGAAAATAAAAATATCCACCAATGAGCATCCTCTCCCTTTGAGTTCCATTGTGCAATTAGTAAGATACAGTCACAACTATGGAGGGCTTCTGTCAAGTTGTCATTTATCCTTTATCTACCTCCATTTCTTTATTTGTAAAATGGGAATAAAAATATCCATCTATTAAATTTGTTGTACAGATTAAATTAAATAATATATAAAAGTACTTTGAAAATATTAAATCAATGGCTAATATGACCAAGCATGAAGATGATAAATGTTGGAGAAAATATGGGAGAGTTGGAACACTAATTCATTGTTGGTGGAGCTGCAAGCTGATGAATATAATGGAATACTACTGTGTTATAAGAAATGATGAACAGTTGGACATCAGAAAAACCTGCTCACTTATATGAACTGATGGTGAGTGAAATGAGCAGACTAGGAGTACATTATGCAGAGTAACAACCAGAGTGTTCAATGACAGTTTCTGATAGACTAAGCCCTCCGCAGCAATCCAAGGACCTAAAACATTCCCAAAGGACTCAAGGCAAAATGCCATCCACATCCAGAGAAAGAACTATGGAACTGGAATGCAGAACAAAGCAGACTATTTTCTTATGTTTCGTTTTGGTTTGGTTTGTCTCATAGTTTCTCCCATTCGTTTTAATTCTTCTATGTGACATGACTAATATGAAAATGTGTTTAATAAAAATTTATGTGTAGAACCTATATAAGACTGAAAGCCATCTCCAGGAGGGTGAGGAGAGAGAGGGGGAGAAAATTTAAGACTTATAGAGGTGATGTTTAAAATTTAAAAGAAATAATTAAATTAAAAAGAAAATATTACATCAAACCTCTATTTAAATGCTATTAGTGTTTATTACTATTTCATTATTGACATTACTATTATTACCCAGCATTGTTTCTTACTGTAAATTTTTCTAGTTTTTCTTTGGCAGTGTAATTTTTCAGAAAGCTCTGGGGTATTCTCATCTCCTCTCAACTTTTAATGCCTTCACCTCTCAGTTTCCCTCCTATCTACTCTGAACATAATCTGTATCTATCAAATTGTTTATATGATTTTCCTTTCCTCCTTTTCTATGTATCTTCCTGAGAATAGGAGACTGTTTTGTCTTAATTTATATCCAGCACTTACCACAGTGCCTGAAAGCTTGAAAGCTGGGTATAAAAATTTCTTTTTCCCCAGAAGCTTGGGTCAAATGTCTTCCATCTTGATGTCTGCCTGACTTGCATCTGCTTCACTGTAACCCTTCCTGACTATTATTTACCAACTTGTATCAAAAACCTTGGGAAAGTACCAAGCCTTAGGATCTGAAACTGACAGCAAAAGGTTAAGCCACTCTAAGGAACTGAAGCAGTTCATAGATGGGATGAAGAAATGAACTTCTAAAGAATTATTTCCATGCTATTACAGGTTCAGAATAAAAAAACTCTGTTGTATTCAAATATGACTCTCTTGCCCCTGCCTATGAGCTTGACGTCATCCATCTTTAAATCTTCCTTTTCCTTGCTCCCTATGTCAAGTCAGCTTCCAAGTCCATCTCTTCTACCTCCAACCTCTCCCACCTCTCTTCACTACAAACCATTCCTTTACATCACCCTTCTCTGAGTACTCAGACAGGGTACTAGACTAAGTCTAGACTTCTATAGGGGCTTCCAGGCCTGGAGTCAGAAAAACTCATCTTTCCTAAATTCAAATCTGGCCTCAGACTTACTTCTGTTTGCTTCAGTTTGCTCATCAGTGAAATGAACTGTAGAAGGAAATGGCAAATCTCTCCAGTATCTTTGCCAAGACAATCCCAAATAAGGTCATGAAGAGTCAGACGCAACCGAACAGCAAAAGACTTCTACAATGGCATTGTCTAAGTATGAAAGGGAAGGAAATACAGCCAACCAGCAGAGTCGGAAATAGAGCATGCTTAGCTATTTGTGTCAAGTGAGTAATCAAGGGCTCCTCCTACCCCTGTTTAGGATCCCAGAATCCTGAGTATTGATTGAGAGAGGTAAGTTAATCTTTCTGATATCTCTAAAGATATCTCAATATAGAGCCACAGAAGAAATGGAATGTGATAAGATCTTGAAGAAGGAAAATATATAACTATAGAGTCTGGGTTCCTTAGAGTGCTTTTTTACCCAAATTACAGTGCCTTGATGAGAGTGTTCATTGTGGAGAATGAGGAAAGGAGGTAAGAGGAGGCTTGGAGTCATCAAGGAGTCTCCCATATGTATTTCCTGAATAAGTGTCGTTTGTGGTAGTCATGTTGTTGAAACTGCCTCAAGATTTGGGTCTAGACCACATACTATACCACAAGAAAATTGGCCTATGAATAATCCATAAGAACAAGGCAAGTGAAACTACCTCATGGTTCATATATTCTGGGATCATTCCTTCTTCTTTAGTGATTATCTTTATCCGGGGAAGAAGGCCCTAATATTGCTTAATTCATAGCCATTCCACCAGTATTTCTTCCGTCTCATTAATTCACTATGATGGGTCAATTTTCTTAATATACTTCTCTGATTTTATCTAATTCTTCCTTTATTCTAGGTCAATCTTACTAATTCACTTCTCTGATCTTATCAATCTCCTGCTCCTGCTCAAAATCACGAAAGGCTGCCAACTGAAGTTGAGTGCTAGGCCTAGAGTCAGGAAGACCAGTTCAAACCCAGTTTCAGATACTTACTACCTGTATTAGGCAAATCCCATAAGTCTCTGCCTCAGTTTCTTTAAGTGTAAAATGGGGATAATTATAATGACTCCCCTGGAGGTTAGTTGTAAGGATGAAATGAGAGTATATTTGTAAAAAGCACATACAACAGTGCCTGGCACATAGAAGGTACTATAAAAATGGATGTCACCTTCCCCTGTTGCCTGTTAAGGAGATACAACTCCTTAGTCTGGCATTCTAAGTCCTTATTGAGTTGGAACCGTGTTTTTTTCCAGGATAATTTAGCCCTAGTCTCCCTGTAAGGTGTTAGGGATTCTGGGGAAGGAGGTTCATGTATTTATACCTGAGGTTGCAGAGACATATAACTATTCATAATTGCCAATTGTTTCTAGTTACTGCCCAAACTACTTAGTGGGTCAGATGGAAAGGATGGTGAAAGAAATTAGCTCCCTTGGCACATAGTAGGGATTTTAGATTCTGATAGCAGAATTATTGCTGAGATGCAGTCTAAGAGTATGCGCAAGAGGAAGGAGAGTGTATGGTGTGGATAAAGAAGTGTATGAGTTAGGAAAAAAGGAATAAGTTGAAATTATATGTGGGATAGAGTATTGGCAACTTTAGCCACTTCAGGTATTAGAAAATCCATGTGTGTTAAGGCTGGAGTCTGTAGCCTTATTGGGTATATGGTGGGGATTTACACTGTTCGGGTCTTGGTAATGATCTTGAAGAGACATCCCATGAAGAGACACCAGTACTGGATATCTGGGACAAGAAGCCTAGTCAGGTTCTATATATCTTTCTGAATGGTAAATTTTTGATATCCTTATCCTTATAGTTTAACACATAAAGAAAATGTACTTGTTAGTGGGGGTGAAGATGGGCCAACAAATCAAGTCCACAGACATTTCTTATGTGCCAGGCACTGTGCTAGGCACTAGGAAAGAAGGAAGGAAGAAAGGAAGGAAGGAAGGAAGGAAGGAAGGAAGGAAGGAAGGAAGGAAGGAAGGAAGGAAGGAAGGAAGGAAGGAAGGAAGAAAAAATAAAATGAAGATGAATGGGGAGAAGAGGAGGATGGGAATATGATAGTGGTGTCAATAGGCAATCACAACTTCATGAAACTTATGTGAAAACTAGGTTTATTATAAGAGAAATTAATATGCATGTGGAACTCCAAGAGTTCACAACCAATACAGAGGTTTGCATATTTATAACAGCAAGACAAAGAAAGGAAGAAATATCAAATATCTTCATCTAAAAGTGTGTGGTATATGAGAGGGAAAGGTGCATTATGGTGGAAAAAGGGCAAGGGAGGAGCAAGGTGATGGCAAAAGTTACATCATTTTCCCCCTGGGAACTGCTAGACCTTGAAGCTAGGATGCTCTGCTTATCTACAAGGGTCCTAGCTGCGCTAGGAGCTTCTCAACCTAACACAACCTGATTCGTGTCTGTCTTGACTCCCAAAGACACACAGAGAATCCAGTTTCAGGTGCAAAGAACAAATTATTTCACCTGGGATTGGGGCTTTGTCTTGTTAACATATTCGGGGAATCCTGCATGCTCTGGGTCCAGTGTTTCTGGAAAATATGGCAACTGAAAAAAGCAAATTGAGGAGACCATTAACAGTCCTTAAAAGATCAAGTCCAGCGTACAGCCTGGAGAAGAATAGATTCATCTAGGCATTCTTTTTAAATGAAGATCCTGGGAGAGGTCATCCAATCACATGGAGAGGCCACAGGGACAGAGGGTACTTCTAGTTTATGAATTCTAGGACTGGAGAGGACATCCAGGATGAAGAAGTTTCTGGGGTATGGTAAAGAAAGTCCTGAATGTAGCCTGGTGAGGAACTTTGAGGTTAAGGTGAAAAAGATATTATAGGAGTAGATATATTAACCTGGGAAGGAACTTCTAGTCCGTGCTCCTCATTTTACAGATGAAAAAACTGAAACTTGGAGAGTATCACATAGGTATTAAACATCCGAGAAGGTATGACTCCAGTTTCTCAGTCTACATAGTCAGTGTTCTTTTTAGAAAGGGAACTTAAAGCATGTAGTATGCATGCCTGGAAGTGATGTGTGCCCAACACTTCTTCCTCATGTCCTTTAAGCTCCAGACAAACTTGATTTGACATCCCTTAACTCCACCTGGAATTTTGATGACACTGTGCCTCTACTCATTCTATTCTCCCAGAGAATATACTTATAGATTACATTAAAATAATAAATGTATAGAAATAAGCAAGCCAGAGAGGTCATCTAGGTTACCCTTCTTACATTATAGGGGAGGATTCTGAGGCTCAGAAGTTGAGTGAATAGGTCAGTGAGACACATATGGTAAATGATAAAGACTTGAATGGAAGTCTTGCATCTCCAAATCTAGAACTCTTCTGCTGCTTTATTGTGACCTCTTTCACCTACAATTCGTTTTTTTGGAATCATATCCATCTGTTCCATGAAGTCTTCCATCATCCTTCCAGTTCAAGTGTAAGTAAACTATAGCCAGAAAGCCAAATCCTTGAGGTTGCCTGTTTCTGTATAAACCCTACCTCAGAATAGGTTTCTCCTTTTTAAATAAAGTTTTTTTAAAATATTTATTTATTTATTTAACTTTTTACATTCGTTTTCACAAAATTTTGGGTTCCAAATTTTCTCCCCTTTTATCCCCTCCCCCCACCCCAATACACCGAGCATTCTAATTTTCCCTATCAGCAATCTGCCCTCTCTTCTATCATCCCTCCCTTCCCTTGACCCCATCTTCTCTTTTGTTCTGTAGGGCCAGATGACTTTCTATTCCCCATTAACTGTATGTCTTCTTTCCTAGTAGCAACAACAATACTAAACAGTTGTTCCTAAAACTTTGAGTTCCAAATTCTCCCCATCCCTCCTTCCCCACCCATTCCCTTTGGGAAGGCAGGCAATTCAATTGAAAAAGCAGCTCGTCTTATGGACTATGTGAAAACAGTCTATGGAACAAACACTGTCTGCAGTTTGCTGTCCGTTTTTCTGATCAAAAAGTGATCTTTTTCTCCACTGTAATTTCAGAGGATATTTTATACAAAACATGGCAGGAGCATGATCTATTTGGTACTGTAGCCATTTATATGTATGCTTTATTTGACATAATGTTTTTTTTTTGGTTTTTAGTCATTTTTTCAGTTGTTTCCAAGTCTTCTTGACTCCATTTGGAGTTTTTCCTGGCAAAAATACTGGCTTGTAATATCCTTCTTCAGCTCACTTTAATAAGGAAACTGAGGCAAATAGGGTCAACTGACTTGCCTAGGATCACACAGCTAACAAGTATCTGAGGCCAGATTTGAACTCAGGAAGATGAGTATTTCTGATTTCAGTTCTGATACCTTATCCATTTTGCCACTTAACTGCCATTATAATAGATTGTAAATTGCAGAAGGGCAAGAAATTTTCCTGGTACCATTTCTTCCCTGCCTCAGATGCTGGTGTTTTTCCCCTTTAAGGTTCCCTTCCATCTATTCTGCATCTTGTGTGTAGTTATGTGTAGGTTATTGTTCCCATTTGGATGCTCTGTAGGATAAGATTGTTTTGGTTTCTCTAGGCTTGCCTAACACTAAGTTGAGAGCCTGCCATGTAATAATGTTTATTACTTCATTGATTGACTATATCATATTTACCTTTGTCAAAAATTAACACAGATGTGTTGCTCATAAATAGGTGATGTCATTGGATTCATCTTCTTCTTTCACATAAAAATATTCATTCTTTGGATTGTATACAGTTTGAATGTGTGAATAGATAGATAGACAGACAGACAGACAGACAGACAGATAGATAGATAGATAGACGATAAATGGATGGATGGATGGATGGATGGATAGAGATAGAGATAGAGATATGGAGGAGGCATGCATATATATGAATACATATCACTAATCAAAAATCAAATCCAAACAGTCTTTGATAATTCACTTTTGAGAAGTATGGCATTTTTCCCTTTGATTAGCATGATTATAACAATGATAATAAAAATGATAATAGCTAGCATGTATACAGTACCTATTAAGTATTGGGCACTGTGCTAAGTATTTTACAAATATTGTCATTTGATCCATACAACTACCCTGAGAAATAGGTCCTTATCCCCATTTTACAATTGGAGAAACTAAGGAATTTGAGCAACTTGCCCAAGATTACACAGTTAATAAGTAGCTGAAGTGAGATTTGAACTCAGATCTTCCTGAATGCAGGCCCAGTACTTTAGCTACTGTTCCACCCAACTGCCTCCAATGTATAACTCAAATATAGAGTTAACTAATATTGATAAAGTGGGGATTTGGTCAGTGACATAGAACCACAGTGTCAAGGGGTGGGGTTAGAGAAGTTTAAATTTTTCTCAAGAACTGTGGGACTTGACATCTAGAGTTAGGCTGAGAGATCAACATGTTGGAGAGAAGTAGGGGATAGGGAAGAGGATTTGGTCTTTAAGGAGTATGAACTTAGTTTCTAGTGGGTCATCACTCTTTCACTGGTTACACTTCCCTACCTTTTCTATCTTGATGCTTTGGTGAACCAGTGCAGTTCTACACTGTCCTCTTCTCTTTATTCTATTGCCCTTAGATCCCATTGCATCTCTAGCCCTGCCAAGTTTCAGCCTTGAATTATGTCCACCATCAGCTGCCTTTGATCCTACTCAGGTGGTATTGTGAAGTTAAGTGGACAGAGAGGTTGGTTTTAAACTCAGTGCAGTATCTGAGGTTGAGATACAATAAAGTATGGATTGATTCTCTGTGATTTTTGCAAATTTTGGCCCAATGATTAACATAAAAAAATAGATTCTCAACCAACCATCACCATATCATCCATACATGGAACCATCAGTTACAGCGAATGGAAAAATACTGAATGCTATGCATAAGTTCACTTAACCTTCACAGTATACTTTCCAGGGATGTACACATACAGAACACAATGAGGTTAATTCATGCATTATCAGAGCTAGCTTGGTACTTGAGAGGCTCCAAAGGAAAGTGTGGGAGAGAAGAGGTATTAGATTGCCTACCAAACTGAAGGTCTACAGAGCTGTTGTTCTGAATACCTGCAAAAAATGGACGGTATACCAGGACCATGCCAGGAAACTGAATAATTTCCTTTTGAATTGTCTTAGGAAGATTCTGAAGATCATCTAGCAAGATAAGGTACTAGACACTGAGGTTCTATCTCAAGCTGAACTACCAATCTATTAAACTATTGCAGGGGCACAACTCCAATGGGCTGGCCAAGTTGTTTGGATGTCAAACAAAAATTTACCTAAAAGACTCTTATGGACAACTACTTCAAAGTCTCTCTGAAGAACTTTGGAATTGATTACATGTATGTAGGGGAGACACTGGCATAGGACTGCCCAGAATCGTGTCCCTGCATCAAAGAAGGCATTGTATTTTATGAGTGAAGAAGAACTGCAGTAGTTCAAAAGAAACATGAAATGTGCAAATATAGACATCTCCACATCAAATGTTTACTTCGAATATTTGTTTCCTGCCAGTGGTAGAGCCTTCCGAGCTCACATTAGTCTGATCACACAGTCAGACACATTGTACCTTGACTCTAACATCGTGATGTCACATTTTTTCCTCTTTGAGAATGAAGGGCAACAACCAACCAATCAGCTTCATGGAAGTACCTACCCATTGGATCATATAATTTTACAAACTTTTGAGTCACAAAAAGCATTTTGACACTTTGAAATTCTTAAAGTTGAGCAAATTATATCGATTAATTGTTTTCTTTGGGGGGAGTTGTATTATAGGTAGGACTTGCCTTTAATTGACAAAGAAATTACATTTTAATGATATAAAATTTAACTTTTCATATTTCTCCCAAGTACAATATTCCTTGCAGCAAAATTTATTTTGAAAGTGCTTGGATATACTGTGTTCCTTATTTATTTGAGAAAACCAAGTCACTAATGATCTTATTTTGCAATTTCTTTTATTATGACCCCAGAGTGTTTATTTACAAATTTTCATTTTGTGCATGTCATTTTCTGGAAAAAAATGTTTGAAAGCAGATACACACACATATATTATATACACGTGTTTATGATGGTAAAGGTTCAGGTTAGATCATTACTTCCTGAGAAATTGTAAGTTGTTTATTGTCAAGAAACCCATTTTCACTGCTTTGATGAATAAAGATTAACCTCTCCATCTACTGGGTCTATCTAAATTACTCTGCATTCCAAAGCTGAGAGAAACATTTCTTTAAATGTCACAATTACTCCAGGATCTATCCACTTGCAGCTATTATTTATCATTTACTAGAGATTCTAATAGGTCAATCACACTTGTAGGGTTGCCATGTTTATGAGTTACTCAGGAGTTCCAAAAAAAAACCCAATTACTAATAGCTATGATACAATTTTACTATATAACAGCTACCATTTATGTTGCTAAAGACTCTTTAGACTTTTATATAACTAGAAATTGCTGTGCCTGGAGTAAATATAGCTAATTGAGTAGTTAGAGTGAAGTGTGGGTGAGGTGCAAAAGACGAGCTCTACCTTGTTCTGTCACACTGGAAGAAAGAGTAACACATCATCTAATTATTCTAACCTATGTCCCTCTTGACTAGGTTTATAGTTTCGTCTGTCTTGACCCCACTTGCCTCAGTAAGGCACAAATATTTGTGCCAGGAAAAGATGTGGCTCAAATTCTGTGAAGTCTGACTAAACTCTCATGTTATTACCAATGATCCCTTATTCCTTAACGCCTGGAAAGAGTTGGAAAGTAACAGAGAAATGAAGAAAAATAGCTCTGAATACCAGGGCCTGAAGCAAAGCCCTGTTGCTCCATTCTAGCTACAGATCTTTGAAGGTGTCTTGAATGATACATTTTCTCACCTAAATTATGGGGGAAATCTTGTGTTATTCCTTCAGTCCCCTGTTACCCAATCATTACATCTTTTAATGTTGGTACTCTGTGAATATGTGCAAAATATCTTGGTGTGTCATGTGTACTCATAAACTTCTCTTTTGTTGAGGAAAAGTAGAAGAATAAGGTAGTGATAAATATGATGAAAAATAAAGTGTGGGTATTATGTGTGCAGACATCTGTGTTGTGTTTTGGCATGAGATTAAGTACAGGACTGGTGATAGATGAAATAGACAGATGAGAAAGTGACTGAATTAAATTTAATTTAGCAAGTAAAAGCCAAAGAAACTTTAACAACTGGAATGACAACTGTTATTATGTTTCAATAAACATTTCAGAGATGTTTGACATTAATTACTCTACCCTGAAGGAGAGGAGGAAGAAAGGGCCAGATGGGACTTCTATGCTCATAAAATTATTTAATTACCCCCAAATTGGTTGATTTTTCCATATGAAAACACCAGCCCACAGATATGCACCCCTGACTTTATGATGTTGACCATATCCCTTAAATGAATTATCATTAATAACTCAGTTTTAACAGCCTTTCAAATTCCTTGTGCCTTGTCGAATGAACTGATAATCATGATCATTTGTAAGCAAAACTCTCTATAGCCATTCACTCACCACTAAATTGTGTCTATTATTTTGACCTTTACGAATGCACATCCCCTTCTATGTCTGCCTCTGCTTGAACACATTACTCATGTTAATGGCTGCTTCATTTCCTTCTTCAAAGGTAGAGAATGGCTTCTACACGTAAGAGACTGTTTTATTCCTGTCGATGGGTTACATCAATATGCTGGATCAGAAGCAAGCTATCAAATAAAGACATTTAATGAAAGGGACAAAAGAACTCAGAGTCTCTCGATGGCCAATGGAATCATCAATATGCGGAACAGAAAATGGAAGGAAAACCTTCCCTAAGTTACGGTTACAAAGGTAATTAATTCCCTAGGACAAAAATGTTATTATTTTATCCAAAAAGCCTGTTGTCAAAATCATTGGATAATTAATTAATTTACAAAATTAGTCTTTGCTTCAATTCTTGAAAATACCTCCACCCCCATCATGCTAAACCCAACAGCCTCCTGGATACAACCAGTGCCTTCAATTGTGTCTGAAGCCAAAAAGAAGCAGGCAGAAGGAAGCGATTTTGTAAATCATTCCAAAATACATTATTCCTTGACATTTCGATTGCTTAGAAATCTTTGAAAACCATTCAATTTGGGGATGAAAAATCCATTCTTGCATTATTATTTTAACTTTTTGGAGCAAATAAATAAAAAAAAGCTTCACAATGCATATCAACACCAGAAAAGCAGAATGTTAGATGATTTGGGGAAAATCAAAAAGGTAAAACTCAGTTTATGAGAAGCCTAATATACTCTTTTGAATTATAATGTGGATATAGCAGCCTCTAATTATGATCATTCATAAATTCAGTTAGATATTTTAAATATGTGGATAAGAAAGAAAGTAGGTACCTTGCAAGTGCCAAGCACTATCCTAATGATTAAACAAATATTATTTCATTTGACCATCACAAAAACCCTAAAATAGGTGCTATTATTATTTCCATGTTGAAGTGGAGAGAACTGAGACAAATAGATGTTAGATGATTTACCCCACCTAGTAAGTGTATGAGTCACATTTGAGCTCAGGTCTGACTCCAGACCCAGGACTCTATCCACTGTACTTCCTAACAAGCTTACAGGTCAGGGCCTTATAAGGACCTCCTTGGTAAAGAAATCCCCTTTGTTGATGCATTCTCTATAACCTTTGTTCTTTAAGAGTTCTTAATAGCACTTGGGTGACTTGCCTAGGGTCACTAAACCAATAAGGGCAAGAAGTGGAGCTTAAACACAGCTCTTTCTGCCTCCTAAGGCTGGCTCTCTATCTACTTTTCAATACTGCCTGGTTGTAGCACCTAGTTACATATGAAAAAGCTTTAAAGATTCATGTATATGTAAATATATGATATATATATATATATATTTAAGTTTTACAAAGCATTTCCTTCACAACAATACTACAAAGCATAATACAAGTTTGGTACCTTTATAGAGATGAGAAAACTAAGTCTCCAGGAGGTTTAATGACTACCCCAGGTCACAAAGCTTTGAGTAGAAACGTCTGAGCAAATCCTATTACATAACCCTAAGTTGTACAATACTCTGTGAGAAAAAACAGATATGAAATATCCTCTTCCCATAGAGAACATATACAAAATGTATTTATATATGGTAAAAATCACTTAACAAAATTTATGAATCTGTATTCTCATTGATGTTGCAGATTACAGGTTACCCTTGTCCCTTTAATCTCATGTTTCATGTATTGACAAGGTCATAGAAATAATCCTCAATTGGTTAACATACCAGGGAAGAACATCTTCCTACTTAGCTATCAGCTATCTCACCAAACACAGACACACTTAGAGGTATGTTTCATTGTTCATTTGCTTCATTTGTGTCTGACCCTTAACATGACCCCATTTGGGATTTTCTTGGCAAAGATACGAGAGAGGTTTGCCATTTCTTTCTCCAGTTCTTTTTAGAAATGAAGAAACTAAGCAACTTGACCAAAGTCACATAGATAATAATATCTGAGACCAGACTGGAATTCAGAAAGAGGAAATTTCCCGACTCCAAGCTCTGGCACTCTTTCCACTCTGTCATCTAGTGGTCCATTTAAGAGACTTACCATACATTTACCATGACAGAGTTGGACTTGGTTCTACTTCCCTTTCCCTTTAAACAAATGAAACAAAAAATAATTAGAGGACATTACTGGTTAAAGTACCTTCTGATTTGAGCCCTGTATAATTCCTCTAAGGAAAGTCTATGATCTTTAGGAAAGCTAAACTTGGTAATTTGTCTAAAGTTAGAAAGGATGCCTGTTCCAATAAGTTACACTGGCATCAAAAATAAGCTTGTTTTGTGACCCTGGGCAGATCTACCTCTTTATACCAGCATGTGACCTATACGATGGAGATGTACTGGAAGGTTTTGAAGGTTCATTCCAGATAAAAAATTATGACCTCTTTAGTGTCTAATGAAGTCTACTAGGCAGTTCCATTGCTTCTCAAGCTGGAAAGAGTAGAGAAATCAATAAATATTTAATGTTAAGGAAACACATAACGATCGAAGGGAGCACCTGTGGTACCAATATAGTTCAGAATGCCTTACTTAGATGACTTAGTTTTGAGTGTCCAACACACAATTGGTTATAGTCTACAATACTTGGTTTCATGACCTACCCCAAACTCATACTAACCAAGGATATTTATTTATTTTCTTAGCATCCTAGGCAAATTGATATACATTATTAAAAAATTGCCCATCTAGATCAATGAAGGAATCTTTCACAATGGAAATTCCTTGAGATGTTAAAATCAAGTCTGTACCAAAACAAAACAAAAGCAAAAATAAAATAGAAGTCTTTTCAAAGACCTTCAAGGTCCATGAATCATTTTATTTTGTAAAATATTCTAAGGGCTAAGTAGAAACAGCTGCACAGAGAAACATTAATTAATTGTGGTTTCAGATCTCTGTTTTTTACTTTACTGTTCAATATTTTATGGGACATGGGGACTGATATAACAGGAAGCAGGTTATGCAATCATTCAGTTTTTGATCCCACAGAACAGCAGCAGCAGCAACGATCTAATAATATTTCGCACACAATCTACCCTAATGCTGGAGTTTTGGTAGAGCATGAGATTTGGGAGAACTGGAAAGCCTTTTGTAGTATATCTGAGCTTTACTCCTCGGAATAAATTGATGAAATGGTGTCCAAAAGCTCCTACCCTTTAGAAGCAAAAGTTTCAAACCATCCTTGGTTTGATTTCATCAAAAGTTATGGGGTCAATCATTCTCTCTACACCAATGACTCACAGATGATACTCAGCCCTTGTCTCTCCTCGCAGACCTAGTCACATATCCCTAATCACTTACTAAACATCTCCTGCTGGATATCCCACTGGAATATACTTTTAATGCATCTTCCCCAACCCCAAATCCACCCATTTCTCAACTTCCTTATTTCTGTGGAGGGCATCTGCATCCTTCCAGTTATCCAAGCTCACAACCTCAAAGTCATCCTCAACTTTTCAGTCTGCCTCACCTCACGTCTAATCAATTGCCAAGTTATATCCATTGATCTCCTTCCCTCCAAACATCCTCTAATCCATCCTCCACATAGGAGGTGAAGTGATCCTCCAAAAGCACAAATCTCACCATGTCACTGCCATCTCCTCACCCTGAAAAGAAATCTGCTTATAGTTGCTACTCATTCATAATCTGCCTCTGACCTACATTTCCAGTCTGATTATTCATTAGTACCTTTTACATCCTTATATTGTAGTTGTGGTTGTTGCTGTTCAATTGTTTCAGTCATGTCTGACCCTTTGTGACCCTATTTGGGGTGTTCTTGGCAAGGATATTGGAGTAGATTACCATTTCCTTTTCCAGCTCATTTCACAGATGAGGAAACTGAGTAAACTGGGTACATGATTTTCCCCAGTGTCTGATTCAAGATTTGAACTCATGTCTTCCTGATTCTCAGCCTGGCACTTTATCCACTGCATCACCTAGCTCTCCCTTCGCACACACCCTCTAGTTGGTCAGCTGGCCTGCTTGTCTTTCATAGACACCTTTCCAAGACCTGTTTCTGTACAGGTTGTCCCCCACCCCCACTGCCTGGAATGGATTCCTTCCTCAATTCATGTGAATAGAAACCCTAGCTCTCAAAATTCAGGTCAAGTGACACCTTTTACATATTACCTTTTCTTAATCTATCTAAAAATTCCTTTGGATTTGCCTATTATATGCATTGTATTTATTCATATATGTATGTATGTCAATTGCCCCTTCCCCTGCCTTAGAAAGTAAGTTCTTTGAAGAGAGGAACTATTTCCTTTTAACTTTATATGCCCATCACCTAACACAGAGTGCAGAACACAGCAGGTGCTCGATAAATGCTTTTTGACTGACTGGGCTACATTAGGCAAAGACAATAGATTTGCATTTTTGTTGGGTTTTTTTTCCCCATACCTAACCTATGATGATGGAGTATTGAGTCATCAGCAATTTCAAGTTTCATAGAATCATAGGATTACAGAGTTAGAGTTGAAAGAGATCTTAGGGGTCATCTGGTAAAACCATCTTATTTTATAAATAAGGAAACAGATGCCAAGTTGCCTAAGTGATTTCACTAAAGACATACAAATGGCAAATGACAGGAGCAATACTGTTTTCATAGAATATATTTATAAGGTCTAGGAAGAAGCAGCTTTGATTCACATTTGAGGCTAAGATGAATCGAGTTTCTTTAGTTTCATGGATGATGCCACTGTTATGGGACATTTGTACTATTTGGTTCAATTGAACTTGCTTAACCCGAGTAAGTACTGACTGACCTTTTGGAAAGAGAAAAATGTATCTGTGTGTTGCCTTTGAGTGGTTAAAGTTAAAGTTAAAGCTCTCTGTAGATCATCTTCTAGAACTTAGTATTGGTCTCATTATGATTTTTTACAATGCAAATCTTGATACCTAAAATTAAGGTGTCATACAACATCTTATTGTTATATAATAATTCATATTTGACAACTGAACTGTCCCAAGTCTTTATCTTTTTAACTCTATGCTTATCTCACCAGCTACATTCATTCCAATCCCCTCTACAATCAGTTTTCAAAATAGCAAACACTAATAAGTTACTATATTGACCACAATGGGAGAGTGACATTTAATTTAGAATGACTGCAAAGGGAAATAAAACCTGAATTGTCAACACTTCATTTTATACATATCTGTGTATATTTTTTAAAACATGTCAAGTATTTCAGATTCATTTAAATCAATCAGTATGTACTGGACTATATGTATAGGCATATGTATATGCATGCATTGTATATGTGGGCATAATGTATGTGATGCACAGGTACATATGTGTGAATATTGTTTCATATAATTATATATAGGATATATATTCTATGCATATATAACCTACATATATTTGTGTATATGTATGCATGTAGATGTATGCATGTATACATGTGTGCATGTAGATATGTATGGTGTATGTGTATAATATGTATATTGCATAATATATATGTGTGTATATGTGTGTGTATCTGTGTGTGTGTGTACTCTTTGAAAGCAGAGGCCTTTTTCCCATTTTCTTCATATCAATGGGACGTAATATAGTGTTTGCCATAGATTAAGAACTTAATAAGTGCTTGTTCATAACTGATTTCTAACCTTTGCTTTCCTTAATTCAGAGAATCGTGACGTCAGAGAACATGGACGAGGACTAGGCAAAATGAAGGAGAAATCAAACAGCAATCCACGTTCTTCAAGTCACAGAAGGTAAGACATTGTTTCTCACTATTACTGACAACTAGGACTATATTCAGGATAATCATAGAAATATGAGAAAATTTATTGATTGGTAAAGAAGTCAAGAAAACTATGAGCATAGATATTAAGAGATAAAAGGAAAGTGACAGGACAGTAATTCATAATGTTAGCAGGACATTTATTTTTTTGTTGGATTCTGTTTGTTCCCCAGTCTATGCAAGTATGAGAAGTTGTAAAATGCCCAATGTGGACAAATATTCCATTAACTGTGGTTGTTTTTAAATAGGAAATAAAAATAGTAGGTTTCTTTTTCAATTTGTTTTCAAATAGTTACTTAGTTATTAGACTATAATACTATTAAGTTGTTTAGACTTAATTGTTTAACAAATAGAACTATCAGATATTTCTTTTTGTCTAGGATACTGTGAAAAAAAATTTCTGAGACACTGAAGACTTTATGATTCACCTAGGAGTATCATAAATAAATTCACGGGGGTTATAAACCAAAAAGTTTGGGGAACTCAGAAGTATGATTTAGAATACAAGTTGGCTTATAGAACTAATTATCCTTGAAGTTAGTCATAGAGGATACAAATAAATGCAGATGTTTTATTATATAGAGAGAGACTTTCAATTTTCTTTAGATCACCAGGTAATCACAAATCAAATATGATCCATTAACAATTTTTTCACTTGCTCTTTAGACCCAAACTTCCCTTATGCTGAGCCAGCTACTCCACAGGCTATCATCATCCCCTCACAACATTTTTTCTATAGCAGCACAAGGTGAAAAAATGTTACCAATCAGACTTTGGTAACAATAAAAACACAGCTGAGAAAGTGACCCTTTCCAAAAGGAGAGGAAAACTAGATATCAGCGAAATTTTATTTTCTAACTTTTGAGATATTGCTATAAAACCACAGGAGTCAGAAAAATAAGATCAAATAGTACTTGACTGGAGCCCATTTAAATTACTTTTGAACAGATTCAGTGTATTCTGATAAAAGCTTTTAAGATTTTAGTGCCTCCCCTAGAGAATGAGACTCACGGATTGCAGAGTAAATGCATGCTCAGATAAGCTGATTTAAGGCACTTTCAAAACATTAGAGCAAACACAATGATCTCCCTCCTTAAAAGAATCATTCTGTTCAAACGATGTTTGACTTGGTTTCTCTGCAGTCTCAAACTCAACCACTAAAAATGATCACTGTCCTTTACAGAGATAGGTATTGTATCATTTGGAGTAATCATGACTCGTATATGTGAATTTCCCAAAGTTTTAAGGCATTCATAAAATGGGATCTTGTTGCATACATGTGGCAAAAAGGTGCATGTTACCAGTGGCATATCTGATGAAATTTCCTTTTTAAAGTAACCACAAAACATGATCAGCAAAAAAACTGTTGCTTTTTTTTCCTTATAGGAAAGTGATTTCAAGTGCTTGCTAGTGATAACATTAACCACATGAACATGATTCTTTTTAATGATGAGTGAATCTATACTTATAAGTCCTCTTTTCATAGCATTCAGGGTAAATAAAACTTAGAACTGAGGAGTGGATCCAAGATGGTGCAGTAAAAGCATGGACTTCCTTGAGTTCTCCCACCAAAACCCTCCAAATATCTGTAAAATGACTCTAAACAAATTCTAGAGCCTCAGAATTCACAAAATGACAGAGTGAAACAAATCTCCAGCCTAAGACAACCTGTAAGTTCAACAGGAAGGGTCTATTGCACCAGTCTGTGAGTGCAGCACAGTCCATTGTGTGCTCTGCTGGAATAGACAGGGCTGAAGTAGGACTCAGGGTACTGAATCACTGACATCTGTGGCAGTTTCCAAACTTTTCAACCAGCAAACATCAGAGACAGAATAGAAGGTCAGTGGGAAAACTCTGTGGGACCTAGGTAAAAGAGGAGAACACAAATCAGTTGGAGTCTGTGTCCAGCCCTGGGGTGAGGGAGGTGGGGGCTATGATGTCAGTGGCAACAGCAACAGCAGCAACTGCTGTTTCCAGACTTCTTGGCCCAGAGACAGGGGGATCTGGTGGTTGATAAAAAAAACTCTGAAGTCTGGAACAGTACACCCATCCCTGACCCTACTCCCACTGAAAGTAGAATACTACCTTGAGAAAAAGTTGAAAAATTCAAGTATTTGACTGGGAAGATGAGCAGACAACATGAAAAACTCAGACTATACAATCTTATTTTGGTGACAAAGACCAAAACATGCAAATAGAAGAAGACAACAAAGTCAAAGCTCTATATATCAAAAGCCTCTAAGAAAAATGGGAATTGGTCTCAGGTCATGGAAGAATTCAAAAAGAAATTTTGAAAATCAAGTAAGAGAAGTAGAGGAAAAACTGGGAAAAGAAATGAGAAGAAATGACAAGAAAATCCTGAAAAACTATCAACTGCTTGCTAAATAAGATCCCCCCTAAAAAAAACCTAAAGAAAATAACACCTTAAAATAGACTAACCCAAATGGCAAAAGAGGTCCAAAACCTAATAGGTAGAAGAATGCCTTAAAAAGTACAATTGGCCAAATGGGAAAAGAGTTCCAAAACCTCATTGAAGAAAATAATTCCTCCAAAATTAGAATGGAGTATGACTTTATATGAAATCAAGAAAATATAAAACAGTACCAAAGAAATGAAAAAATAGAAGAAAATCTGAAATATCTCAACTGACCTGGAAAATATATCCAGGAAAGGTAATTTTAAAATTATTGGACTACCTGAAAGCCATGATCAAAACAAGAATGTAGACATCATCTTTCAAGAAATTATCAAGGAAAACTGCCCTGATATTCTAGAACCAAAACTTAAAATGGAAATGGAAAGAATCCACCTGTCGCCTCTTGGAAGAGATCTCAAAAGGAAAACTCCTATAAATATTGTAGTAAAATTCCAGAGCTTCCAGGTCAAGGAGAAAATATTACAAGCAGTCGGAAAGAAACAATTTAAATATTGTGGAAATACAATCAGTTTAACAGAGGATCTAGCAACTCCTAGCTGGGGATCAAAGGGCATGAAATATGATATTCTGGAGGACAAAGGACCTAGGATTGAAACCAAGAATCTTCTACCCAGTAAAATTGAGTATAATATTTCAGGGGAAAAATAAACATTCAACTAGAGGACGTTCAAACATCCTTGCTGAAAAGACCAGAGTTGAATAAAAAAATTGACTTTCTGGTACAAGAATCAAGAAAAGCATGAAAAAGTAAACAAGAAAGAGAAATCATAAGGGATTTACTGAAGGTAAACTGTTTACATTCTTATATGGAATTTTTTCAGTATTAGGGTAGTTGGAGGAGATAGACAGACAGACAGACACAAACAGGCAGATAGATAGGTAGATAGATAGATAGATAGATAGATAGATAGATAGATAGATAGATAGATAGATAGATAGATAGTTACAGGGCATAGGATGAGTTGATCATAAAAGGATGACATATAAAAATAAAATTAAGGGGTAAAAGATGAATATACTGGGAGAACAGAAGATGTAGAATGAGGTAAATTGTCTCATGTTAAAGAGCCAAGAGAAAAAGTTTCACAGTGGAGTGAAAGCAGGGGAAGTGAGAGGGAATATATTAACCTTACTCTCATAGGATTTGGCTTAAGGAGGGAATACTATATATACTTAACTGGATATCTTACCCTACAGGAAAGTAAGGGAGAAGTGGGGGGATGATAGAAGGGAAGGTAGTTTGGGGAAGGGTATTCAGAAGCAAACTCTTTTGAAAAGGGACAAGAGCAAAGGAGAAAATAGAATAAGTGGGGGGTAGGATAAGATGGAATACAGTTAGTCTTTCACAACATGACTATTATGGAAGTGTTTTGCATAACTACACATGTATAACCTATGTTGAATCGCTTGCCTTCTCAATGAGGACGAGTAGGATGTACAAAAATATTTATAGCAGCCCTCTTTGTAATGGCGGTGGCCAAAAACTGGAAATCAAGGGGATGCCCATCAATTGGGCTGAATAAATTACGGTATATGAATGTAATGGAATACTACTGCACTATAAGAAATGATGAACAAGAAGATTTCAGAGAGGCCTGGAAAGACTTATACGATCTGATGCAGAGCAAAAGGAGCAGAACCAGGAGAACTTTGTGCACAACAGCAACCACAGTGTGCAAGAGTTTTTCTGGAAGACTTGGATCTTCTATGAAGAAGGATTTTAAAAATGCAAGGATTTAAAAAAAAAACAAACTACAGTTGTCTTCTAAGGCAAAATGTCCTCCACATCCAGAGCAAGAGCTATGACAGTCAATTGAAGAACATAGCAGATCAATTTTTTTGTGAGTGTATTACATTTTGGTTTGTTACATTATTTCTCTCATTCATTTTCATTCTTCTGCACAGCATGATTACAGTGAAAATATATTTAATTGGAATGTATGTGTAGATCCTACACAGATTTGTATGCCGTCTTGGGGAGGGAGGGAGGGGGTATGGAGTAGATAGGGGAAAAAAATCTAAGTTATATGGCAGTGATTGTAGAACACTAAAAATAAATAAAATTAATATAATTAAAAATGAGAATGAGTGGGGAGTGACAAAGGAAGAAAATTTGGAACTCAAAGTTTTAAAACTATGTTAAAAACTGTTTTTATTTACAAATGGGAAATAAGATACACTGGCAATGAGGTATAAAGATCTCTCTTGCCCTACAAGAAAGCAAGGGAAAGGGGATGAGAAAGAGAGTGTGATAGAAGGGAGGGAAAATCGTGCAGGGGAAATCAAAAAGCATGCCATCTCAGGGTCAGGGGAAGAGAGATAGGGAGAAAATTTAGAACTCAAAATCTTGTGGAAATGAATATTGAAAACTAATAATAAATAATTAAAAAATAAAACTTAGAAATTTTAAGCAATTTCCTATGCACCTAGGAATGTCATTACACAATCTCATTTGGTTATGTCTTATACTTGTGCCATTACCATTTGCTTTGCAAATATACTATCAAATGAATGTCTCCCTTCTCTCAATAGATTACAAACATGTAAAAAGCTGAAATTATATCTAATTCTTTTTAACTTTTTTTCACACTCTTACACCAAGCAAACATTATGGAATTCTAGAACCATATTGTTGACTCTTACATGGAAATTTTGAGGCAAATGAAGTTGTAATAGCAGTTAATAAAGCAAAACCAGGGAAATGAAGGAGAGGGAAAGAAATAAAAACTTATTTAGCACCTATTATATACTAGACACTATACTAAGCAGTTTTTGCAAATATTATCTCATTTGATGAGAAAATGTGCCTATGATCCATACTAAATATCACAAGAGCAATAATTACTTGCAATTAATGTAGTAACTTTCAGCAATGTAATATTGTAATATCATTTTTTAAAACAATTTAATGTACTGAGAGACAGCATAGTCTAGTAGAAAGAGCATATGACTTGCAGTTATGGAAGATCTGGGTTCAAGTCCTTCGTTAGGTTATCTGTAACACGTGTGACTCCGGGAATATTCCTTCAGTTCTCTGAGCCTTACTTTACTCATATGTAAAATTGTTATATTCATACCTTTCACACCTACCTCCCAGAGGAGCTATGAGCATTAAACAAGTTAGTTCAAGAATAGAGTTTTGAAAAACTTAGAGTTAGTGAACTTCAGCTTACATTATTATTATCATGTCTGTTATACCATTCATCCTCATGAGGCAGGTAGGACTAGCATTATTATAACTATTGCACAGCTGAGACAATTGAGGTCTAGAGAAATTGATTCCGTTGTCAATAGCTAGTTATTCACAGGGCCAGTATTAGGGTCTTCTAGTTCAGAGGTCTGTACCCTAAACTATAATACTCAAATGATTTTTTTCCACTACCTTCCCAGCCTTCCTACAATAAAGTAATACATTTAACTAGATTTCCTAGCATTGCAACTAAAAGACAAACAAAATGTCAGATATGTTGGGTAGAAAGCGAGTTTATATATGTGAGTCCTCCACTTGGGGTGGGGAGAAGATGATAAAGGCAACAATTTCTGCTCAATGTGCTCATTCATAAATATTCCTTCATTGATGAAGTCTTCCTAAGGGATGCCTGGAGAGTTAATTCAAATTTTGGATAACCAAATTTCAAGATTAAATCAAACTAGGGGTTATTTGATAATTTACCCAAAGATGGAAGGCCAGATACTTTCTCTGATGTTCATGATCTCTTAAACGTCTATAAAAGAGAAATATTAGCAAGACATAAAACAATTTCAGCCATATCCACAGTCTAAGATATGAAGAACCCTAATGAATGAAATCTCAATGACCTAATAGCAGAGAAGGCTAATCATTAAACCCAAACCTATTCACTCACCACCCCCTCTCCAGTCAGCTCTCATGCTCTGGCCAGGCTGTACAAGCCACCTTATGAACTTGCAAGAGAACTCAACTCTACCTCCCTCTGCCATGGGAAGCCAAAAGTTAGAAGCTTCTTCTGGATAGAACTACAGTAGGATTAATGTTCTGTGCTGTAATAGTATTCATCTACAAAACTGACGGAGGAAATCTGGGTAATATACTAGAGTGTGTATGGATTCACTTGCCTGCCTGATGCAAAATGACCAGCATCCAGGTGGAGCTTGATATGTGCCTCCCATAAGTCACTTAGGGCAAAGACTGAAAGAACCAGGTGAAAAATAAATTGCCCAGTGCAAGAGAAGGATAAGTTGGCTCTGAGGTCCAGCCTTCAGGGAAACCACAATCAAAGGTGAAAGAATCAGAAAGTGAGAAATAGGGAAATATAAAGAGGGAAAGACTAAATTTCGAAGATGAAATTTCTCAAGAGCAAGAAAGTTCAGGTAAATCCACAGAGAAGATGTTAATAATAGAGAGGAATACAGCCTCCAGATCAGCTACATGAATATAACATCTATGAATAAATATTACAAGAAAAAAATATAATGCCCAACGAAGCAGAGTACCCTATGGGTTCCCAAGAAAGCATGGAACCATAGAAGACTGTTCCCAAATGTCTTAGAAAAAAATAAGAATTTTGAAAGCAGAAGGTTAATGGCCTACACAATAGAAGTAATAAGCAGAATAGAAAAACTTGAATCTATGGTGGCAAACCTCACCAAAGTAACATAAGGGAAAATAACTGTTGGGGAATGCAAATGAATGGAAATTAAGGACAATCTAGAAGAAGAGAAAAGATAATGTTAAAAGGGGATTTGCTCAACAACTTACAGCCTGTGCCTCTTTATAGGGGAGGCAGTTAGCAATGTTAAATTATTGAGAATTGCTTTTCATTCAACAAACATTAAACAGTTGTTGCATGCAAAAACTCTACTAGCGGCCAACAAATAGACAGACAGACAGATATGATGGATGGATGGATGGATGGATGAATGGATGGATGGATGGATGGATGGATGTTCCAAGGATACAACAATACCAGGGAAAGCTTGGCCATCACTCAAAGAATTTGATATTATTTCAGTTGGCACCAGAAGGACATGAAAAACCTGGTGAATAAAGTAGAGGTGTTCTATCCAACTTCTGAGCTTGTTAAAAGTGCTGATGTTAGAAAATATATTGACTCCAAACTGGAAGAATAAAGGACATTAGACTAATATTTAATCCAGATCCGACCTAGTATCAATGAGGAAAGCTTAAATTAGTTCTACTTACTTGAAATGAGTGATTATGTGGTAAACCAAGCATCTGCACTATAAAGAGAATAAGGGAATCCATACACAAGACTAAAGTGTCCAAAAGAAATTTATTGCCAGATGTTCTTTACAGCTGGCTGGAAATAGGAATGAAATACTGTTGGTCTCCAAGTCTGCATGCAGAATAGGATCATCCTGTTTCCCAGATCAGGAAAGTACAGTAAATCTCAACATGGCTTCTTTGCTTTTATTTTTTTATATAGGACCAGTATTTGAGATTATTCCTCCTTTGCAGAGATTCCATGGTGATAGGTCAGGCGTGAGGTTTTATCCACTATCACTGCTCCCATTTGTTCACTTTGGGATTACTGAGCACAGGAAGTAGTTGAGGGGAATTAGAGTATAGAACTGAGATATTTGTTGACTTCTGAAAGTTAGTTAATATGGGAAATGGGAGGGCCCTTTCTACCACGATAGTTGTTAAGTAGATATTTGTTCACAGATTGTGATCTATCTATAAAGTTATTATTGGAAAGAAGGGAAATGCTTTCTAAGATGGTTTTAGGGAATGAAAGCAGGAATAATTCACTCTTACAGGATAAATGACTACGAATATCAGAACTCCCAGGGAACCAAGCCACATTCTTCAGAACCAGAAACCAAGCCTACTAACCTCGAGTGTCATCCTCATTTACTCAGTCACTCATCTCATAAATGCAATCAGCTGACAAAACTTGTTCGTTTTGTTGTCGTTGTTTTCTCTACATTTCTCAAATACTCTCTTTATCTCCACTCCATTATTACCCTACTTTAGGTCCTTATCACCTCTCACCCGGACTATCGCAACAGTCTACTTATTGGTCTTCTTTTCTCAAGTCTCTTCCCACCTCCATTCTGAACACAGCAACCAATGTGATTTTCCTAAAACTATTTATTCCCACATCACCCTCCTTTCACAGACCCCAAACTTCTGCAGCTTTCTATTATCTCTGGAATCAAATATAGACCCCTATGTATGACATTTACAGTTCCTCACAGCCTGGTTCCTTTCTAATTTTCTTGGTCTCCCTATATCAAGGGTTCTTAACCTGTAATCTGTGACCTTTAATGAATATATGTTAATTGAATTTCAGCAATATTGGTTCTCTTTCTAATCCTATATGCAACTAAAAATATTATTCTGAGAAGGGCTCTAAAGACCATGATACTAATAAAAGGATCTATCACACAAAGACGGTTAAGAACTGTTGTCTTCCATATTAATTCTCTTCACATAGCCCAGCCATACCACCTTATGTGACATTCCTCAAATACTACACTCCATCTTCTAGCTCCATGCCTTTGTATGTACTGTCCTCCTGCTATGTTTTCCCTCCTTACCTCTTACTCTGAGAATCCTTGCCTTCCTTCAAGATTAAGCACAGGTTTCTGTAGGAAGCCTCTCCTGTCTCCCCAGCTACCACCACCGTCCCCTCTAGGGTTACCTTCAACTCACTCTGAATGCTTTTGGTACATGTTTATTTCTGTATTGCCATCATCTGAATTAAAATGAGGAGCATTGGCATATTCTGGGAAGCCAGGTACTGCTTTCAAATTAAAAAAGAAAATAGTTCCTAATAAATACTAATTGGTTAGTTACGTGAAGTGTAGAGGTCTGTAGGAAATATACTTAGAAGGATGATATGCAAAGTTGTGGTGTGCGGAGCTGACTCAGCATTTGAGCTGTCATTGCACAATGGGGAAGTAGAACTGTTCTCTGTGTTTGGGGATAGGAGTGAGGAAAAACCTCTCATGTCCTATAACAATGTACTCCACTCTTGGGTAGCTCTAAATGTTGAGAAGTTCGATATATAATTGATAGATAGCTAGATAGAGATAGGTAACAAAGACAATGAGTTAAATTTGCAAAGAGGAAGATTTAATCATACATTTTTGTATGATTAAATATATATATATATATATATATACATATATATATATATATGGATGCTTAAATCTACCTCTTTGCAACTTTATCCCATTGCTTCTCTCCCTCTCTCTTTCCCCCCCCTCTCTCTCTTCCTCTCTCCCTCTCTCTCTTCCTCTCTCTCTCTCTCTTCCTCTCTCCCTCTCTCTCTTCCTCTCTCTCTTCCTCTCTCTCTCTCTCTCTCTCTCTCTCTCTCTCTCTCTCTCTCTCTCTCTCTCTCTCTCTCTCTCTCTCTTTTTCTCCCTCTCTCTCAACATATATTTGATAGCCCACTGGAGTGGACAATTCCAGGTCGTGAATGGTTCTCTCTCTCTTACCCCCAGTAGAAGAGGGAGTTTTTCAAAAACACACATACGTATATACATAAACAATATGAATTATATATAATTAAAATATATAATGTATTAATATGCACATTAAATCATGTAGTTACATATAATATTAAATAAATCTACTTTGTGACTTCAACCCACTTCTGGAGTCAAACAGACTTATTATTTTCCACATGACAATCTTTCAAAAACTTGAAGATATTAAGATAGCCATTCAGTCAACCAACATATATAAAGGTCCTGCTATGTTCCAGGCACTATGCTAAATGTTGATGATACAAAGAAATGGGAAAAAGAAGTCCCTTCTCTCAGGAAGTTCACAGTCTAATGGAGGAGAAAATATACAAAAAAGCTAAGTGCAAACAAGATATATATGTGATAAATTGGGGCTAATTTCAGAGAAAAAGGTCAAAATTTAAGAAAGATGGGGAAAGGATTCTTTCTGTAGATGGGATTTTAGTGTGTAAGGGGCACTGACTGCCATGCCACCTGGGATGCCACACTGACAGACACCAGGTAAACTGAGTCCGGAGCAGGGAAGTGTGAACAAGATGGTGCTGGAAGGGATGGCCCCACTCCTGTTTGTTTTTACTACCATGATCCCAGGTTTGTAGAATGTGTTACCATTACCATACTTCCAGGTTTGTTGTATGTGTTACTATAGTTTGTTGGGCTGACGGGGCAGAGACCATATAATCAGAGTGCTTGCTTGAGTAAATTGGAGTTGCTTCATGACACGCTCTCCCATCTCATTCTTTTACTCGCAAACTCTACAGGAGGACAAGAAGCCTGCTGACCAGGCATAAGACTTGCTCCTCTTGGCAGTGCTGAGCCATAACCCTAGCATTAGTGGAGACATGAAGGAAATCAGGGAAAGTGGAAGAAAAAGATGAGAAGGAAGAGTCGATCAGACATGTGAGACGGTCATTGAAAGCACTGATTCAGAAGTCTGAGTAACTTCTCTGAGAAACACAATCACCAGAGTCACTGCATTAAAGATTCAGTGGAGACAAGTTAGGTGTAAGAAGACTAAATTGTTTGTCCTTCATTTTTGAAGAGGACCATGGCATCAGGATAATAACATGAGTTGCAGTTGACTTTGATCTAAGGAAGAGAGGACTGTACAAAGTTACCAGCCTCACTTTCCCTTCCAGGGCCATCTGGATCCAGTGGCCTGATATCAGGATGCCTGAAGATAGCCCAGGATGCAGTGGGAGACCCTGGCCCTTTTAAGCAAAAGTCTTACCACATTCTCATTTGAATGAGACATACACATTTAATGAATAGACTTCTTTAAGTTGTTGTTATGTTGCTCTTTTTTTGCAGAAGAAGACCATGCCATCAGAGAAAGGATGACATGGCTTGTACTTGACTTTGTTTTGAGTGAGGGAGGACTGTGTAAGGTCACTAGTCTCACTTCTTCTCCAGAGCCATCTGAATCCAGTGACCTGATATTCCTCAGGATGACTGGAGATGACCCAGGATGCACCAGGAGACCTTGCCCCCTTTTGGCCAGGAAGGTAATAGGGAGCCACTAGAGTTTGTTGAAAGGGAGAGGGTAATAGTAGTCAGATCAACATTTTAGGAAAATCAGTTTGAAAGCTGAGTGGAGAATGGATAGAAGTGGAGAAAACCTGAGGGAGGAAAACAATAGAATGTAAGCTCCATGAGGGCAGAGATCGTCATGTTGGACCCTTTGGGCCAAAGTCTATGCAGGTACTCACTTAGAGTGAGGTAAAGCCCATTCATTGAATAGGCCTGTTTAAAAGAAGTAGTCAGGGACCTTTCAATGAGGCAAAGAAGAGAAAGACATAAGGCTGAAGTAAAACAGCAACAGTTACTATTGCTAATCATTCTGAAACCAGGAGTGTCCAGAAGAGAGCCTTTAGTCAGGGGGCCAGGGTTCCATGGTGTCTGAGCTACAGAGTGCAGTAGGCTCAAGGTTTAGGGAATGGAAGGGAAGGAAAAGTAGTGAAGGGAAGAGAAAGAACAGTAAGAGAGAACAGCCAGTAAAACCCAAGTCAACTGGGCCTCTTTTGGCCATCCAAATTTACCTTCCTTTGGAAAGGAGAAGGAAGGGGAGGGGGTGACAGACAGGGGAGGAAGAGCTGAGTCTACTCACAGGGTTGTGTTTGTCCTTAGCTGCCAAAGAGGACCATGCCATCAGAGAAATGATGACATGACTTGCACTTGACTGTTTTGAGTGAGGGAGGGCTGTGCAGGTCACCAGCCTCACTTCTCCTCCTGTTTTAACAGGAATATGAGGTCACTGTATTCAAATGGCTATGGAAGAGAAGTGAGGCCTTTTTAAGTAGTTACTCAAGGGATGGACCCTTTTAATAAAAAAAAAAAAAGCAAGCTGGAAGGGGAAGACCCTCGGGGTTCCTGGGCAACAGTTACTATATAAGAAGACTAAATACACAAAAGGGGCCATGTTATGAAGGGTATTAAAAGGCAAACAAAATAATTTATATTTCATGCTGCAGGTAACAGGGAGCCACTAGAGTTTATTGAAAAGGGGAAGGTAATATTAGTCAGATCAGTGTTTTAGGAAAATCAATTTGACAGCTGAGTGGAGAATGGATAGGAGTGGAGAAAATCTGAGGGAGGAAAACAATAGAATGTAAGCTCCTTGAGGGTAGAGATCTTCATGTTTTTACGTTCCCCAGTGTCTACCACAGTGTCTGGTAAATTCTAGGTGCTTAATAAATGTGTATGGATTAATTTCTCCTCTAAATCTTTTCTCTAGGATAATTTGTCTCTTCCGCAAGTTCTTTTCATTGATCTTCACATGTTATAGTCTCTTTTCATTTCTCTCTCCTCTCTGTTTTAACAGATGTTTAATTAGGTAAATTTATATGCTGGCATTTTTTAAATTACCAATATCTTAAAACTTGTAATTATGCTATTTTTTCAGAAGTTAATGTCACCACATGAAATGGCTAGCCAGTATCTTCATTTTGAATGTACATTTTCCAAAATTTCTTTCTTTTTCTTTCTTTCTAAGCCCTTGGATGTTTTTAAGACAGGCAATGTAGTACACTAAAAGAAATATTGTTTTAGTCTTGAATCAGGTTGGGACTGTAGTATTAGTTATATAATCTTAGTCAATTTACACTAACTAAATAAGTTAGTCATTTAACCTATTACATGCATAAAATCAAGTTGTTTTATCTAATAATCACTTAATGTAATTGCTAGATATAAGAACAATGAATGCATTCTTGGACATACATTATTTCAGTCACAGGGTTTTAATGAGGAATATGCAAAGTGCTTTAAGAATGCTAACCCATGCATGTGCCAGTATACAATCCTACTACCTACAAAGTCCTGCTCAAGTTTTACACCTTCCCTGAAGCTTCCCTGTTCTATCTATAGTAATCAATTGCTTCCCTAGAGTGCTCTGGAAATTGTGAAAGCCACCAGCTTAGCACTTTCTCACACACTATGGAACTTTAGCTAAGAATGACCTTAGAGATAAGCTAGTCAAGTATTTCCAGGTGAGGAAGCTGAAACTCTGACTATCAATTCATTTATATATGTATATTATCTGCCCAACTGGACTACTCTCCATGAGTGTGAAGAACACTTTCATTTCTTTTCCTTTATGCACCCCATAGAGCATTTACATGGAATATTACTTTATGGGGAGTTGATGCTCAGTAAATATTCTTTATTTAAATAGTAAAGTGCCAATAAAAAATGTGCATCACTGAAATATTTTGTGTAGGAGACTCACGTCTCCTTCTCCATGAAGCTTTCCACAACTACCACAGTTCACTACGATGTCTTTTTCCTCTGAACATCCGCATACACTTATATTCTCAAACATAAACTTTGGTTTTTCAGATATTGCTTGTGTAATAGTGCACGAAGTAGTCACATCCATTGTATTACCTTAGACTGCTCACACGGACATTTGGACACCTTCTCACTCTCTAAGGTAGCCCTATAATTCTAATTTGCTATCACATTGCCAGATCTGTGTTCCCAGAGAAGAACCACTACCAAAGACTTACAGCTAAAATCTACAAGTTTCCTAGGGGTAACCCTATTCTGGGGAAATTCACTCTTCCTCCTCCTAATTCTTCTCTCTCTCTCTGTCTGTCTGTCTGTCTGTCTCTCTCTCTCTCTCTCCCTCCCTCCTACACACAAATGAGTTTCTATATACACAAATCCAACCACCCACAGTAATGATATTTTTAGGTCTTAAACAGAACCATTTTATTAATAATAAAGCAAAAGAAATATCATAGTTACTCATATATTAAAGCAAGTACAAGAATAATCGATACATCACAACCTCATTCATGCTCTTCCAATAATTCACTCAGTATCTGGGGGTGAGAGTAGGCATTAACTTAAAGAAATCTGACAAGGAGTCATATGAGTAAAGAAAACCCATTTACTTGGGCAGCTCACAACTCTGAAATTGTAAACTCCAGTGTCCTTTTTCTCTCTGGAAATGTCCGTAACAATTCCTTGATAAAGGTTACTTCTCTGTTGAACATAGGTCTCCACTGCAAAACTTAAGAGATCCACCTTATGTTGACCAATATGTCACAGGGCATGACACCTTAGTTAAACTATTTCCTCCTCTGTTTAACATCTTGTTCTTTGCTTCCAAGCTGTTGCTCGGCCCAGAAAAATCTTACTGCTCAAATGTGAGGGCTTGAAATCTGTTCTTTTATTTCTCTGTAATGAAGAGTGCGGACCCCATGTGCAATGAGCATGGCAAGGACTATTATTGTATGTGACAAACAGGGAGGTATTCCTATTTCCAAACTTCTCCAAAGAAGGCTGCCATTCCTGCCAGAAGAAAAAGCAGGATTTGGAGTCAGAGGCCTTCCTCTCCTCAGAGAAAGAAGGGGTACTGGGCTAGAAGTATATCTATCTTCTTTCTTAAATATCATTCATCTAGAGGATAGATTAAATCTGAGGTGACTTTTAGTCACTTTGCCATTATAAGACTACAAGCTCTATATCCAAGGTTTGACCCCTTTTCCACCTAATACTAGTTCCACAATACTAGTAAATAGTAAAGTCCATTTATCAAAATCATACCAAAAAAGAAATCAGAGGAAATATACTTAGGAGAAAATGCATCAGACAATAGAGAATGAAAGAGCTCTTCCATTAGGAATGTGGTAACTCACCTCAACCAAAAGATAGGGTCCTGGATCTCACTCAATGGGAAACTCCCTGAATTCTGTACTTGAATAGGAACTGAGCAACAGGAACTGAAATCCTACCTTTGCTATTCACTACCTGTACGGCCTTTGACAAGTCACTTCATCTTTCTGATCCTCAGTTCCCTCAGCTATATAATGAAGGGTTTGAACTAGAAGATTTCTAAGGGTCCTTCCTGCTCTTATGTTCTTTTATTCTTATTCCATGATACCATATTATAGGTGTTAAAGATTTAAAGCTGTATCCCTCCCAATGCCTGAGATCCAAGGTGAATTTTTAACTGCCCTGGAAGGGAAGTAGGAAAGGCATTTTTAGACTGGGATATTTTTTTCCTTCATCACTTTGACAGTAGCTGATATGACTTGATTTGAGAGTGAGAAGAGGGCCTTGCATTTAAAAGTGACTTTACCTCCCTCTACCCTCTGCTTCTGCTCTCTAGTGACATCATGTAGGATGTCATCACTCCCTACAAGCCATGTACAACCCAGAAATTTCTTTTTCCAGAAAGCATAACCAGTGGTCTGACAATCGGTTGATTTACTGGATTCATGAGGCAGGTGAATATAATTCTGCTATGGATTCTGAATTTCTTCTACCTGAGAGCTTAAAAGCTTGTTTATCAATACTTTGAAAGGAGCAATGACAGATTTCTCTTCCTGTATCGTTGTACAATCATTGTCCTGTTCGTCTCTTTATGACACCATAGATCGAAACACACCAATACTGTCCACGAGGTTTGGCAAAGATACTGGAGTGGTCTGCCATTTCCTTCTCCAGTAGATTAAGGCAAACAGAGGATAAGTGACTTGCCCTGAGTCAAACAGTTAGCAAATATCTGAGGATATATTTGAACTCACATCTTTCTGACTTCAAGCTTGGAGTTCTATCCTCTGAGTCACATAGCTGCCTCATGTCTTTGCACTGACACAGTCCCAAATGAGTCATACTATTTATTGGAGACATACTAACATCACTAAGATTCTTTCTGTTGGGTGAAAACACCTGGAGGCAATATACATAGTGACTTTATATATGTCCATCTACTGATTAACTTTCCTTGGTGATCAATAAATTAACAGAATTTGGCTGGTGAACATCTGTTCTCAATTCAGTGATTTGTTTCTTTAAGTATCACCATGAAAAGCTATTAGAATTCAATTAAAATTGCATTTTCTCTTCCTTTGTTAATCTTTGCTACAAGGAACAATTTGTTGAAAAGAGGAAGGAATGCATTTAAAGTGAAGTAAAAAAAAACATGTATAATTAAAAAATAAGATTAAAAAAGAATTCAATAAACATTTTGATTGACTTTTTTTTTAAATCTGATAGATTTGAAAGACCTGAGAAATATTTCTCTCCAGGTTGTACTACTTATTCTCCACACTTTCTCTAACATAACAAAGACACTTCTTCTCCCTGGAAGTTCACTCTTTTCTTAGTCTTCTCACATTAGAATTACTTTCTGCCCTGCTGCTTCTCCCTCTGATTGTTTGACTCTTCTCATAGCCTGCTAAGTTTTTAAGAGGATGGGCAGGTCAATAATTACTATCTAGCTTGGATTCTTGAATCCCCAAACTTTCTCTCATTCTCTTGACCCTAGGTACCTTCATCTCACTTCCCCCACCCATTTTCAGTTTTCTTTTCTGTATTTTCTTCCCCCATTAGAATATAAGCTCTTTGAGGGCAGGGATTTCCCACTCCCCATTATTTTCGGCTTCCTTTTATTAACTTCACCCTATTAGAATGTAAGCTTATTTTTCTTGTATTTGAATACCTAGTACTTAACACAATACCTGGCACACAGTAAGAAAAGAATAATTGTTACTGAACTGGATGGAATACAAATATGAAATAACACTCAGAGGGGCAGAACCAAGATTGCAGAGTAGAAAGATACATATACTCTAGCACTTCCCCCACAGCCACAAAATACCTGTAAAAAATGACTCTCAACAAATTCTAGAGCAACAGAAGCCACAGAACAACAGAGCGAAAGAAGTTTCCAGCCAAAGGTAACCTGGGAGGCTGACAGGAAAGGTCTATCTCACGGGATGCTGAGCAGAGTGGAGCCTAGTTCTGGCCACATGGCATTGGAAGGAACAGGACCTGAACTGACCTCTGGGTCAGAGTTCCAAGCAGGCAGGGTCCCAGATACCTCAACCCACAAGCAACAAAAAAAGCTCCAAAAGTCAGTGTGGGAGGGCTTTCCCAGTTGTGCAAGAGGGGAACAGTTTCCTCCAGCAATAGCCCTAGGCAATGGCAGAGGCACAACAGCAGACTGCAGGCAGCTACAGTGACCAGGAAGAAACCTGGTTCCATTGTCCAAGCATCTCAGCTTAAAGCCTCTGGTTGTAGGGAGCAACTGATCTAAACCTCATCCCTGAGTGATGGCCCTGCCCCTACCCAAAGCCCTGGGAAATCAAGCAGCTGAGTCAAATCTCAGCCTTAAATATGTCACTGGGGAGAGGAGGGATAATAGGACCATCCTCTTGACAAACGATTCAGAAGTCAAGTAACTGTCTGGGAAAATGCCCAAAAAGAAGAAAAAAAAAAAAGTAAGACCATAGAAGGCTATTTTCTTGGTGAATTTTCTCCTATCCTTTGAGATGAGGAAGAACAAAGTATACTGTCACAGGAAGTCAAGGCCTCTGTCTCCAGGACCTCCAAAAGGAACTTAAATTGGGCTCAGGCAATACAAGAGCTTCAAAAGTGAGTTAGCAGCTTGCTAAAGGAGAACCAAAAAATGCTGAGAAAAATAACACCTTTAAAAAGAGGCTAACCCAATTGAAAAAAAGAGGTTCAAAAAGCCAAGGAGGAGAAGGAGGCTTTAAAAAGCAGAATTAGCCAAATGAAGAAGTTTTAAAAACTCACTGAACAACATAGTTCTTTAAAAGAGAGAACTGAGTTCCAGGAAGTGAATGATTATGACATAAACCAAGCAGTTAAAAAACAAAAGCAAAAGTTTGAAAAAATAGAAGATAATATGAAACATCTCATTGGAAAAACAACTGACCTGGAAAAGAGATCCAGGAGAAACAATTTAAAAATTAAGGGAATACCTGAAAGTCATGATCAAAAAAAGAGCCTCAACATTATCTTCCACGAAATTATCAAGGAAAAGCTGTCCTGATATTTTAGAACCAGAGGGCAAAATAAATATTGAAAGAATCCCTCAACCACCTCCTGAAAGAGACCTGAAGAGAAAAATTCCTAGGAATATTGTGGCCAAATTTCAGAGTTGCCAGGCCAAGGAGAAAATGCTGCAAGCAGCTAGAAAGAAACAATTCAAGTATTGTGGAAATACAATCAGGATGACACGACATTAAGGGATCTAAGGGCTTGGAATAGAATATCCCAGATGTCAAAGGAACTGGGTTTAAAACCAAGCATCACCTACCCAGCAAAACGGAGTATAATACATCAAGGGACTAAATGGTCATTCAATGATATAGAGGACTTTCAAGCATTCATGTTTAAAAGACCAGAACTGAAGAGAAAATTTGACTTTCAAACACAAGAATCAAGAGAAGCTTGAAAAGGCAAATAGGAAAGAGAAATTATAAAAGACTTTCTAAAGCTGAACTGTTTACATTCCCACATGGGAAGAAAATGTTTATAACTCTTGAGACTTTTCTTAATATTTGGATAGGTGGAATGATTGTACACACACACACACACACACACACACACACACATTTTAGGCTGTATTGAATCAGAAGAGATGACAGCCACAAAAATAAAATAAAATAAGATAAAAATTAAGGAGTGAGGGAGGAAAATACTGGGAGGAGAAAGGGAGAAATGGAATGAGGCAGGCTATAATTCATAAAAGAGATAAGAAAAATCTTGTTCAATGGAGGAGAAAAGGGACAAGGGGAGAGGGGAAAAGTGAAACTACTCTCTCCATATATGGCTTAAGGAGAGAATAACATACTCACTAAATTTGGTATGAAAATCTATCTTACACTACAGGAAAGTAGGGGAGGAGGTTTCAAGTGGGATCATGGGAATGATAAAAGGGAGGGAAAATGGGAGAAGGGAGTAACTAGAAATAAACACTTTTGGGAAGGGACAAGGTCAAATGAGGGAATAAAAAGTAAGGGGGGAAGAGAGTAGGAAAGAGAACAATATAGTTCGTATTACACAACATGATTATTATGGAAATATTTTGCGAAACAACACACATTTAGTCTGTATTGAATTGTTTGCCTTCTCAGTGAGGATGGAGAGGGAAAGAGAGAAGTTGGAATTCAAAATATTAGAAATGAATGTTGAGGATTATTATTGCATGTAACCGGGAAATAAGAAACACAGGTAATGGGGCAGAGAAATTTATCTTGCCCTACAAGAAAGGAAAGAAGATGGGGATAAGGGAAAGGTGTGGTGTGAAAGAAGGGAGGGTACATTGAGGGAAGGGGTAATCAGCATGCAAGGTATTAGGCGGTGGGGAGAGGGGAAAGATGGGGAGAAAAATTGGAGATGTTACAAAGCGATGTAAAAGCAATTATATTAAAACAATTGACTGAATTAAAAAAATAACACTCAGCTATAGGAAGTATACATAGTTAAGTATGGAAAATGTAGTTTTCAAAATTCTGTCCAGACAAAGTACTTTAAGAAAATCTGAGGAAAAGATCAATAGTTTTATTTATATATTTTAAAACACTACCATTAATATTCAGAATAAAAAATACTACCATAAAATTGTATTGCTAAACTCAGCTGACATCATATTGATATGCTAGCAATGATACCACCACTTTCCAGTTTAATACAAGACAATAAATTTGGGGAAAAAAGAAATATCAGGATGAATTTACAGGTTGTTGTGGAATATTAGACCTGAAAGTAGTCAAATCATTTCAGTAGTGGTATTTAACTTGAGGATGGCAAGAGAACTTCTGTTAAATGAGGCTCTTTCTAGGGCCTTCACTCTCAGAAATACTTTCCATGAGATCTTTTTCTCCATATATTTAATGGGTAATGACAGAATCATAGATCTCTACGTTGGGAGGGAGAATAAATGAGATCTCTGGAGACAATTCCATAATGCGGAAGAGGACACTGAGGTCAAGAAAAGTAAAAGGACTTGATCGAGTGAGGTGTTTCAGAATAAAACTAATCTTGTTAGCAGGTAAGATAGTACATTGCTTTATTAAAATATCCTGGCTAGTGGTATATAGTGTCTTTAGAAAATCGCTCCAAGAGTGTATGGGTTCTAAATATCTTTTTTACCTTAACCAAATAAAAAGAAAGGAAAGATATTTTATATGAGGGAACTGTATGCCTTTTAGGTCCAGAGTTTTATTAGTATCAAAATAGCAACATTGTCATCGCTGAATCAAGGAGAAGGAGCAAGTTTAGGTCACTTATAGGTCACTAACTTTAAGGTATTTTCAACAATTGGTAACAACTTGTGGTTATGTATTCCCTTGTTCAAAGGATAATCGAGTATGGCTTTGAAGGAGATGCTTGAACTAAACTATACTGTGTAGAGGATTAGTTAATAACAGAGCTAGTACCTGAACCTATATCTCCCTACTCCCAGTTTAATGCTCCTTCCACTCACTATGCAAAGGGGGGCATCAAGTGTCTAAAATGTGTTCAAATTATTGCCAAGGAAAGGTAAAACTTTATTGAGGTTTCAAATGACAGTAAAAAGCTCATGGATAGTTTTCAAGCATTCAGCTTAAAAGATATCCATTGATTGTCTACAATGTTTAAGACATTGCATACAGAGAACCACATGAAATTGATGTGCTACAATATGGTTAAAAATGTAAAATAGTTCACTAGACCTGATTTATATGAGTCAATTAGTGGATAATGGAAATAACAAATGCTATAAGAGTATGAAAGAGGGAGAGAAGTTATTTTGGACTGAGATGGGCTGGGAAGGTTCCACAGAAGAGTTAATGTTTGAACATCATATAGGATAGGTAGAGTTGCATAAATATAAAACTGAGTTTGAAAATACCCCCTTTTAGCTCTGATATCTTGACTTTTTAATTCAATCATACAAACAGAAGTGAGTATAACCTGGGTCTATGTGCCTCTTGGAATTAGTTAACGTGTGAGTGGTAAGATCATATCCTAAATAATCATGAGTAAGGAAGAAGCCCTCTCAGAATTGGAGGAAAAGATTTTGAGCATCTGAGTTCAAGATCTGGAGTAGCTGTGACATTTCCAGCACATATTTAAGAGCAATAGGAGAACTGAAGTGTGAAAGAAAAGAAAGATACGGAAAAGATAGTCACTGGCTCTACAAGTAGAAGACTCCGGATGAGAAAGGTCACAAGAAAAGATTAACGTTTCCTCAACATCCCCTTCTTGTGCCTTTTTGTTATCCATAGATGCTATAATATAATCTATTGTTCCATTACTCAAACAATTCCAAGAGACTGAATTTAGACTCAAACACAAAGAGATAAGCTTAGATGTAGATAAATTAGATATAGAACCTAGCTTCCAAGCAAGTTAAGAAATTTCATAACTGGTGGTTCATAAATATTGTGTTTGAATTCAGAACTTTCCATATAAAATAATTTCCCTAAAGCTGAAGAAAAGGGAATCAAGTAGGCTTCAGGAGCCATTATTTTGGATCTAGGTTTAAAACAAGTTAATTACCACAGTGAGGTTTTACTTTGGATATAGAGGAGTAAGGAGGACAATTAAAGTCTGATCTTCACTATGTAAAATGTAAAATGAACAGCATTAGCCTCTATTTTTTATTTTAATTTTAACATACATTCTCTTTATGTCATCAAATATTTACCAAATGCCTATATAATTTTAAGGCCTTTTTAGAATTTTGAGTTTCAAATTCTCTTTTTTTCCCTGTGACTCCAATGCTACCCCTTGAGAAGGCAATTAATATGATATCAATTATATATATGAAATAATATAAAATAGATTTCCACATTAGCCATGTTGTAAAAGACAGCACACACAAACATACACATGAGAAATATAAAGATTATTTTTGAAATATGCTTCAATCTGCATTCAAGTTAATCAGTTTTCTTTCTGGAGATGGATATTGTTTTCCACTAGGAGTCCTTTAAGATTTTCTTGAATCATGTGTTCATCAGTTATTGTCTTTCAACATTGATCAAAGTTTAAAATGTTATTGTCATTGTGTACACTTTCTTCTGGCTCTGCTCACTTCACTTTGCATCAGTTCATAAAAATCTTACGAGAGTTTTTGAAACCATCCTTCTTATGTCACAATAGTATTCCATTACATTCATATATCACAACTTGTTCAGCCATTCCCCAAATGAAAGACATCCCTTCAATTTCCAATTCTTTGCCACCACCAAAAGAGTTGCTATAAATATGAACACAAATAGGTCCTTTTCCCTTTCTTTGGATACAAACAGTATCTGGGTCAAAGAGTATGCATAGTTTTATAGCTCTTTCGGTATAGTTACAAATTGTTTTCCAGAATGGTTAAACTAAGTCACAACCCCATCAGTTTTCTAATTTTTCTATATCCTGTCCATCATTTGTCATTTTTCCTTTCTGTCATATTACCCAGTGTGATAGTTGTGAGATGTATTTCAGGATTGTTTTAATTTGTATTTCTCAAATCAATAGGGGTTTAGAGCATTTTTTCATGTAACTATTGGTAGCTTTGATTTCTTCTTCTGAAAACTGACCTCTCAAATCCTTTGATTGATTATCAATTGTAAAACGTGCCCTTTGTGTGTAAATTTGACTCAGTTCCATTTTTTATGTGTGTGTATGTGTGTGTGTGTGTGTATTTGAGAAATAAAATGTTTCTGAAAGGAAACTGCCAAAAAAAAAAATTTGTCCCACTATCCTGTTTTCTTCCTAATTTTCGTTACCTTAGGTTTTGTGCAAAATCTTTTAAATTTCATGTAATCAAAATTACCCATTTTGCTTCCTGTGATTCTCTCTAATTCTTGTTCAGTTATCAACTCTTCACTTATCCATAGACCTGACAGATACATTTTTCCATGACTGCCTAATTTGTTTATGATATCTTTTATGTCTAGATCACTTATTCATCTTGACCTTATTTTGGTAGACATTAGAGGCCTTCAGGGTGTAAGCTGCTGATTTATGACAAATTTCTTTTCAGTTTTCCCAGTAATTTTTGTTAAATTATGAATACTTATCCCAAAAGCTTAAATCTTTTGGTTTATCAAACACTAGATTACTATGGTCATTTACTTCTGTGTACTCTGTACCTAATCTATTCCACTGGTCCACTACTCTGTTTTTTAGCCAGTACCAGGTTATTTTAATGGTTACCACTTTGTAATATAGTTGGAAATCTGCTACTAAGAGTCTGCCATTTTTTCACATTTTAAACATTTATTCTCTTTGTATTCTTGACTTTCTGTTTTTCCATATGAATTTTATTATTTATTCTAACCATAAAATAATTTTTGGTAGTTGTAATAGTAATGGAAATATCTTTCTCATTCATTAATAGATCCATATGATTTGCTTAATCACCTGGAAACCTAAGTCACATGTGGTCTGAGGAGCTTTCTGAACAGGCAGAACAGTAAGAGTGGAGCAATACCTGGAGGAAGTGACTGAGTGAGGTTGGGGCAGAGGGGAGAGGACCCAGGAAGTCATGGCAATGCTCAGGCTCATGAGTGTTTGCTTTGTTGTGAGGAAGTCCGGGCTGGGGGTGGGGGGTGGGTGGGGAAGGCAGACTTGGGAATAGCTTTGCTCCATGCTGTGATCATACCTATTAACTTCTTGGCCATCAGCACAGATTTTGCTTTCTGGTTCTGGGATTTGGCTTTCTGGTGTCTAAATAAATGTTTTTCTTCTGCCTTCTATATGGAGAGTCTTTTGTATTTTGTGTTAGAGAACTATGCTGGCATATTCATAGTCATCACCAATGCTGTGAATATTGCCTTCACGATACAGTACTCTGATTGGTATTACACTGAATAAGTAAATTAACTTAGGTGAAATTGCCATTCTTATTATATGGATTTAGCTCATTAACAATTACTATTTCTCTTTTAATGTAGGAGCTGGTAAGTCTTGTGTGATTATGACTGTGGCCCAGCAATATTTGAATGGTTTATTTCTGGTGTTTTGAAGCATTTTCTCTTTCACTTGGGAGCTGTGGAATTTGGCTTTATTATTTCTAGGAGTTTTAATTTTGAGATATCTTTCCAGTGGTGATCAGTAGATTCTTTAAATTTCTATTTTACTCTATGGTTCTAGGATATTTAGTAGTTTTCCCTGATAATTTTGTGAAATGTGATGTCTAGGCTCTTTCTTTGATTATAGCTTTTAGGTGGCCCAATAATTCTTAATTTATCTTTCCTCTATTTCAAATCTAGGTTGGTTGTTTTTCCAAAGAGATATTTTACATTTTCTTCTACTTTTTTTGTTCTTTTAACTTCACTTTATTATTTCTTGATGTCTCATAGAGTAACTAGCTTCTACTTGGCCAATTCTAATGTTTAAGGAATTCCACTCTTCAATTATATTTTGTACCTCTTCTTCCATTTGGGTAATTGTTTTTAATATATTATTTTCATTGTTTTCCTCTTTTTCCATGCTCTACATTGTCTTTTATAATTTTCTTCTCTCACTCACATTTTTTCCATAATTTTTTCTCTACCACTCTTATTTGATTTTGGAAAATTTTTTTAGCTCTTCTAGCAATTCTTGTTGGGCTTCTATCCTATTCATTTTTCCCCCTTTAAGTTCTGCATGTAGGTTTTTTTGCCTTTTTCTAAGTTTGGGTCTTGATCTTCCCTGGGACCATAGTACTTTTGATGGTCAGGTTCTTTTTTTGTTGTTGTTCATGGTTTCTTTTTCAGGCTATTTTGTGATTTTGAATTTATATTAAAATTGGGTTCTGTTCTAGGCATGGTAGGGGGAACATTATAGTGAGTTTGCACAATTTTTTTGCACTGCTGTTTCCAGAGCTAATTTGGGTTTGTTTTTTGTTTTTTGGTGTTTTCAAGGTGGTGTGATGTAGGGTGAGATATGATCACTGCTTTCCTGTTCTATGCTCTGGTCCTAAAACAGGGATCTCAAGCAATACTGCTCTTTAGGGTTCCTGCTCCCTCTTCACTGGAAGTGCTCTTTTCTTCACTTAAATTGTAGCCCAGATGTGGGTAGAGGCAATGAAGTCGCCAAGCCCCTTCCAGTTCTGAGTTCAGTGCTATCACAAGCATCCCGTGTAATTTCTTTTCAACCAGTTGCCAGGTCCCTTTCCGTCTCTGGTTTGAGAACTCCCAAGGTGCTTCTACTTAAGCCACTACCATCCAATCCTACCACTAGTGTCATGTCCACATAGGCTTAAGGTCACCCTCCATAACCATGTAATGTATCTTTCCTTACAACCTTCTAAGTTGTTATGAGCTTTAAGAATGTCTACCTCTCATCAATTGGGGAATGGCTGAACAAGTTGTAGTATATGAATGTAATGGAATACTATTGTGCTATAAGAAATAATGAACAGACAAGCTTCAAAAAGACCTACAAAGACTTATAAGAACTCATACAGAGTGAAGTGAACAGAACATTATACACAATAATAGCCACTGTGTTCGAGGACTGTTTTTGATAGACTTAGCCTTTCAGAGCAATGTAAGGACCTAAAACATTTCCAAAGGACTCATAGTGCAAAATGTCATTCATATCCTGAGAAATAACTATGGAGTCAGAGAACAGAATGAAGCAATCTGTTTTCTCTTTAGTTATGTTTTGTTTTGCTTTTCTCATGGTTTCTCCCATTCATTATTATTAATATAATTCTTCTATGCAACATGACTAATGTGGAAATGTGTTTAATAGGAATGCATGTGTAAGAGCCCATATAAGATTCTATACCATCTTGGGGAGGGAGAGGGGGAAGTGAGAGAAAATTTGGAACTTATGGAAGTGATTGTTGAAAAGTGAAAAATAAATCAATAAATTTTGAGGGGAAAAGCATTCACAAAAAAAAAAGGAATGTCTACCTCTAAACTTTTGTTGGCTTTGCCACTTCTATTTCAATTTAAGGTAACATTTCAAAACATATAAAGTTTATAAGGTATTATGAGAATGTAAATTATTATTATTTTTTTATTCTAGGGTATGGGAAAGATATGAGCAAAAGTACTGATACTGGAAAGCATAAGTTGTGTTTTAGGGCAAGAGAGGAATAAGTCTAACTATAAAGGGTACCTTTACAGAGGAGTAGTGGGAAATAAAACTGGAAGGATATGCTATTCACAGATTTACAAAATGTACATTTTTGTAATGTACATGTACAAAATGGGGGAAAGTTTAGAAAAAAAATAATCCAACAGAAAACCCCATACTCCGCACAAAGAAATGATGAACAAAATCATGGGCTCAGTATTCAAGTCACAGTTAGCTAGAATCCTTACCTTTGTTCCTAATAGCCTAAATCAGAATCCTCACTCCGGGGCACTACACCTTGAAGACAGAAATGTCGATTGGAGGACAATTGTCTCTTATGAATTTTACCAATGTGTGACAATTACCCAAACTCCAGGGCTAAGAAGCAGTCCTGCTGTGAAAATTTCCAGTGCTCAATAGCCCTCAAAATTTCTCATTTGTTACCTAGGGTGTGATGGAGAAGTGACTTGGGAAGAGAGAAGGAAGGAAGAGATTTGGAGCCTCTTTGAAAGATATATGTTGTAGGAGCATTAGTTTACATTCTCTCCAAGGATTCTGGAGTTTTCTTTACACAGCTGGCAGTTTTGCACTCTCATCAGAGTATATATAGTTACGATGCTGTTAGTTTGGTCTGATTGTAATGTAAAGCGTACTCAGGATGACCATAAAGTAAAGACTTACTTAGTTAAACTCTTTTTGTCTGCCCTTTTGGTTTCCTCTGCTAACTGTCTGTGTGTGTCTCTCTCTTTCATACGCAAATATACACACACACACACACACACAAACACACAGCAGAACACACTGTATTAATGAGTTGTTATTCTAGAATACACTCACTTCATTATTTCATGATTAATCTAATGATGTCAGAAAGCAAAATTTCCTGGACTGTTTTTGTTTTGGCTGTTGAAGTCAATTATAGGGCCTCCCGGCAAAACCAACATTCTTATATTAGGGTCATATATTGGTTTTGAATCAAAATACTAGTCCCCATTATAATCATGCACCTTTTCACCAGACTTGACTATCAATGATTTTTAACTGTTTTCCCACACCAAACACTGGTAGAAATACAATTTGCATTGTTGAGATTGTTAAAAAACAAAAAAACAAAAAATAAAAACTAGATAGCTGGTCACATACTGGTTGGCAACTCCAAAGGAAGAGAGAGTGACCAGAAAAGCTTAAGCATTGGTAGATCATTGATGTAATTTCCTAAACTAACATTATTAAAAGGGAAAATATTTGGTTTTACAAATTCTGGTTTGTGGGAGGGGGAATTCTTTTTGGTTTTGTTCGTTTTATCTTGAGGTCAAGGGGGTAAAGATTTATTATGCTTTTCTTTTTTCTTTTTAAATTCTAATCATTTATTTTTAGTTACATTCTACATTCATTTTCACAAGATTTTGAGTTCCAAACTTTCTCCCCATCTCTCCCTTCCACTGACCCCAAGACAGCATGCTTTCTGATTACCCCTTTTCCTAATCTGCTGTCCCTTATGTCAAACCCCTCCCTTCTCTTATACCTAGTCCCTCAATTTTTTTGGAGGACAAGATAAATTTCTTTACCCCATTGCCTGCGTATCTTATTTCCCAGTTGCATGTAAAGCAATTTTTAACATTTATTTTTAAAACTTTGAGTTCCAATTTCTCTTTATTCCTCCCTCCCCACTCATCCTGACTGAGAAGGCAAGCAATTTAATATATGCTACACATGTGTAGTTATGCAAAAGACATCCATAAAAGTCATGCTGTGGAAGACTAACTATATTTACCTCCAACCTATCCTGCTTCCTATTTATTTCATTATCTCTTTTGTCCCTAACCCTCCTTAAAACTATTTACTTCTAATTATGCCCTCCTCCTGTTTGCCCTCCTTTCTATCATTCCCCCACCCCCAGTCTTCCCCCTTATCCTCTTCTTCCCTAATTTTCTATAGTGTAAGATAGAGGTTCATAGCAAATTAAGTATGCATATTATTCCCTCCTTAATCCAAATGTGATGAGAGTAAGCTTCATTTTTCCCCTCTCCCTTCCGTTCTCTTCCCTTCCATTAAAAAAACTTCTCCTTGCCTCTTTTAGGTGAAAGATAATTTGCCCCATCCTATTTCTCCCCTTCTCCTCCCAATATATTCCCCTCTCACATCTTAATTTTATTCTTTTAGATATCATCCCTTCCTATTCAAATCACCCTGAGCCCTCTGTCTATATGTATATTTTCCCTCCAAATACCCTAGTACTAAGAAAAGCCTCAAGAATTATAAATATTATCTTTTCATGTAGGAGTTTTGATTTTATTGTCTTCTGTTTGCATGTTTTGGTCCTCCTTGTCACAAAAGTAAAATTTTATCATCTGATTCCTTTTCTGGTTTTTGCTCATTTCCCAAACCATTTACTTGACTTTTGAGCTCTTTGTAAATGTAGATCTCCGCTTCCAGTGTGGGTGGGAGAGTGTACTGTCAGCCACTGAATTCCACTCCAATCTGTGGGCCTAGAACTCCAGAAACAGTCGCTGTCTCTGCCCCTGTTGCTGTGAGTTCCTTCACCCCTTGCCCCCTCCTGCCCTGGGGCTGGAGCTGGATCCCTCCACTCTCCCACACTGGTCCCACAGTCTTTTACACTGACCTTCAAATTTGTCCTTGGTGTTTTGGGGTCCTAGAAACTGCCACAGGTGCCCGAGATTCAGTCTCCCCAAGGTCTGCTCATGTCCTATCTGTGCAGGCACAGCCCACGCTGGACTGTGTCCTGCCCCCTGCATGTCCTATTGACCTGCCAGGCTGTCTTGGGCTGGACATTTGCTTCACTCCATCATTCTGTGGGCTCCGCTGCTCCAGAATTTGTTTTGAGCCACTTTTACAGGTATTTGGCTGAGCTTGGGGGCAGAGCTCTAGAAAGTGCATGCTGTTACTCTTCCACTTTGTCTCTGCCCCTGTTTTTGTTTGTTTTATGTCACAGTTAGAAGGAAACATATTTTAGTGGATAAGTCATTAGACCTGAAGTCAAGAGGACTAACTTTCAAGTGTTGCTTTAGGTAGTTAGTAGTTGTGTGACCATAGTCAAATCAGTCTGCTTCTCTTTGCCTTAATTTTCCCTTCCACAAGTACAGGAGAGATGTTTGGACTCTATGACCTCCAAGGTCTCTTCTAGCTCTAAATGTATAATCTTATTTTATAGTTATATCCCATAAAAATACATTGACTTGTAGATTATCAGTAGTTCTCTTCCATTCATGTGGATAATTGAAAACTGTCTAAATCTTCTAATAGTGATTTGAAATGTCATTTGGAATATGTAAAGTATACTGTGGCAAACATCATGGATTTAGCTACTCATCTCTTTTTCTACGATATTGAAAAAGCTACCACTGTAGTTTGTCCCTTGGAGCTAAAAGAGGAGCTAAATGACTGAGTCCTGGTTCAGTTTGCCCATAAGCAGTATCCTCATTAGCAACTACAAGAAACAAGAGAAATAGGAACTCTTTTCACAGAGATGGAGCAACCACTATATACAGTGAAAATCAGAAGAAATCAAAGAACATAAAAAGAGAAGCAGCTTCAGATATGAATAAAGGGAATTGTCCAAACAGTTTACATTAAAAACAAATTACCACACCCACAGCCATACTCACACACATAAATCTTTAGGATTGGTATAGTACAGGTTTGGCAATTTTCTTTAGTCACAGGAACCTCATTTCCCTAGAGTCTGGGAGAATCTCCTCTTACAATAGCCTCAAATCCTTGAAGCTAGGAATGAGTTGCAGGCCACAAACTACATGTAGATAAATGAAGTTTAACTCTAAGGAAGGCAGCTTCCTTCAGAATAAACAATCTAATTTGAAAATCAGGATATTTGGATTCCAGTCTCAGCTCTGCCAACATCTGTGTGGTCACACATGTTCTCTGGTACTCAGTTTCCTCATTTGCCAAAGGGTACTTTGTGAACATAATACAAATACATCTTTATTTCCCAAGTGATTGTAAGGGTTAAATAATACAAAAATTTGAAAGTATTTGGGAAGTCTGTGCAGCAAATAGAGACTTGGCCTTGGAGTCGAGAAGGCCTTTGTTCAATTTCTGTTATTATTGAATAATGTCTATTATCTTGCACAGATCATTGAATTTCTCTGTTCCCCAGGCAACTCTGTAAGACTATCCATTGTGACATCATCAGGAGTTGCATAAACCAATGAAACCACAAGTTCAAAACCTCTCCCTCCTCTCCTCAAAAACAAAACAGAATCTAAATGAAAATTACTGGTAGCTATATCTTGATGCAGTAAAGAAATAAACACCTATTTTCCATAACACTCATATAGCGCTTATTCTACATTTTTTCAAACAGGAATGATTTTTGTAATCTTAACTACCTAACTGGACTATAAACTTGCAGAAGGCAAGAAATAGAGAGAATCATAGAGTTCTACATTATCCTTTGGCATCCGAGCACAGTGATTTCATGTAACATTTTTTAATAATACGTACCGACCGGTTAATTGAAATTTTAAACGTCTGTGCTTTTGGCAAAGAAACATAAGAGTTAAATGTAGTCATCTGAAGTTCTGTTTCTGATTTAAGGAAAGATGCCCATCCATAGCAGCCCCTGAATTCAAAATGCAAGCAAGCTGCCTCTGAATCACATTTCTCTAAAACAACCATCTCTTAAGTTCACAAAGATAACCAATATACGTTGAGGAGCTACAGTGGCTAAAAGAAATGACCTGAGTCTCCACTATTGCAGTTTATCAATTTCAAAGAAAATGGTTTATTACAACAGAGTCACCAAGGAATTTCAATTCCCCAAAGCACCCAAGGCTGGGCATGGAGGCTTCTGAGGACTGGGAGAGTTCACAGTGGCCTGAACAATGAACCATTTCTTTGGATGAAAAGTAACAAGGCTTCACTGGGAAAAAGGCAGAAGTGAAAGCCTCTATTTACAGGGAACCTTAAAATAATCACTGCTTCTAAGTGCTTTGGGGAAGATACAATAGTAGCTGACAACAACCATTCCACTCAGGTGGAAATACATAGGGGAGATGGATATGGGGAAGAAAATAAAATGTGTGAATATCTATCTTCATTTGCTGTTTGGCTTTTCCATTTTCGAAAGACCTAGCTATCTTCACATTTTGCATGCATTTAAAGGTTATCTTCACAGGCTTTCATTTCTTTTCATCCTAGCAAAGACCTAGAAAGAGGGAGAGAATAATGGTCCTACTGGAACATCTGATGTCTCATTCTCTGGATCTTTGACCTCAAAGGAAAGTCAAACTTACTATGAGCCAGGCACTGTGCTTAATGCTGGGGATAAAAAAAGGTAAAAGTAATTTCTGCTTTCAAGGACATGATACACACACACACACACGCACACACATGCCACTCACACATCTATGCACACATGCATGCACACATGTGCATTCACATACACATGCACACACACATATAAATATAGCCATTTAACCCATTAACATGTTATCTTTACACAATAATTTTTAACTCAGAGGAATAGCAATAACACATACACACACATTTTCCCCAGTACCTTGAGGCATAATTCCACCACCCCCATTCCATCTTTGCTGAAATCTTTGGAGAGGAGAGGATTTCAGCTCACAGTTTAGTTTAATTCTTCTATAGGATTAGTCCCACTAAATATGAATCCAAAACTGTCCCTTTCCTCCCTGCTCCACTTTGCTCCTATCTTTTCAAGACTTACCTGATGTGATTTTGTTATCCTTGTAGAGTTTAGTTTCTCAGGATCTATGACCATGGGAATGTCTAGTTTCCAAGTATTAGATAATAACTCCCAGAATAGTTCCAAGACAGTAGAGAATAATCTCTAGAACTGTAATGACAGATAATCTTAGTGAGGTTGCTCTATGAGATAAGAAATGACATAATGTGATATTTACTACAGTTACACAGAATGATTATATTGCTAAAGTTAGCCCATGAGCCTACCCTATAAAGGAAGAGGGTACTGTTCAGTGAGGGTGGAAATCATGGGGTACCCAAAGGCAAATCTGTGTGTGTCTCAACTGGCCCCCATTGAGACTTGAAGGAACTTAAGGGAGTGCATAAGTGTGCATGTCTCAACTGACTCCATCGAGAAGTAGGGGTAATTGCCCTCTTCCTTTTTTGCTGGCCCCTGTGAGGAGAGTGGTTAGGAATTGTTGTAGGAGCTGTTTCTCCCACAACTGTCTGAGAAAACTAGCCTAGAATAAAGTAAATTATTAACCCCTCTGAAGCTGTCACCTTGTCTGACCAAATCAAGAGAGAACCTGTTAGTGGCTGGAGTCCCAAAACTCCAGGGCCTCCCATGTGTTATCTGTGAAACAGGATGGCTACAACATTCAACCTAGAACTTAGGCTCAAGGTTTCCATGGCTTGAGCTCCCAGGCCTGGAACTCATTCTATTCAATTAGAACTAAAAAACATAAATTAAAGAAACCTATGAGGCCACATAGGCTAAAAAAAAAAGTGGGAGGTGGTCCTCAGGCCCTTACTCACTTACTGCTTGTTTTGAGGTCATGAGTCCTAGACCACTGGACACCTCAGATAAAGAAACCAACTCTGCCTCATTTGGGTAGATTTAAAGATGCCAACAAGTCTAACTATGTAGCAAATAGAAAAGGGCTGTTCTCTATCCCTTGATAGCCTAATTCAGAAAGTCTGCTCATGAGCCAGGTCTTCTGTCTCACAGAATCAGGTCCCTGGCATCTCCCATATGGGTGCTTTCATTTTAGGTGTTCTGGTCATCTGCCAAAACCTATTATAACTGTTTGGGAGTCTCACTTGTAAAAGATGTAAAATTTGTCTAGCTATCTTTCCATTCTTCCTGTATGTGAGGATTTGCCTCCCAGGCCTTATTTTCCTGATAGATTGGCAAAGACTATATTTAGCAAGAGGGTGAGAGTGATGGTTCTGCTAGAACAATTTCATGTCTCATCACTTGACCTTTCATACTGAATGAGGTCAAAAAGCAATAATTAAACACACTCAGCGTGTCAAATACTGGGCTAAGCAGGGAGGATACAAAGAAAGGCAAAAGTAAGAACGAAAAAAAACAAGCTTCCCTCTAGAAGTTCACAGGATTATAACTATCTGAGGGACTTCAGACATCTCCAATCTGAGAAGTTTATTGTAGGATCAATATTAGGAAATACTTTGATTTAGTCCCCTTGAAAAGTAGTATAGCACTCAAAATTAATGAAAAGCATTGAGTTTGGTACCAGAAAAATCAGGATCAATATGCCATCTCGGCCACTTGAGTGCCACTAACTTCAGTGACATCTTCTCTGGATTAGGTTTCATATGCTACAAAATGATGGAATTGGACTAATTTATTTCTAAGGTCCCTTCCAGCTACCTGTATGTCCTAAAATCCCAAGTGGAAGAAGATAGCTACTTCTATTCTATTCCCTACTCACTAGGTATAGACATTCATCTCCTAGGCAGGATGGTGTTGGATAAGGGGCACTGAAATTGGAAGAAAAGAATTTGGATCCAAAATTTAACTCTAATTAGTGGAAAAAAAGCTGGTTTCTGAAGCAAGAAGTTCTGGATTCTAAATCTATTTCTGATATATATTAGCTGAGTAAACATGGGAAAGTCTCTTAACTTCACAGTGCCTATGGCAACTCTTTAAGGCTATCCCTTGCACAAAGGGGCTAAACTGCATCCTTAATAGGAGTTTCCTCATGTGGAGGTTTCTCATACCAAGGAAATCACAGGTCCAGTCTGTATCCCTATGTCCATTTTTGACAACTTACTTCTTACTTCTTTCTACCCCTCAGTTTACTTATCTTCAAAATGGGATGATATATGTAGTTTCTTCTTTTTTTATTTTATTTTTTTATTTAACTTTTTACATTCATTTTCACAAAATTTTGGGTTCCAAATTTTCTCCCCTTTTATCCCCTCCCCCCACCCCAATACACCAAGCAATTTAATTTTCCCTATCACCAATCTGCCCTCTCTCCTATCATCCCTCCCTTCTCTTATCCCCATCTTCTATTTTGTCCTGTAGGGCCAGATGACTTTCTATTCCCCATTAACTGTATTTCTTATTTCCTAGTAGCAAGAACAACACTAAACAGTTGTTCCTAAAACTTTAAGTTCCAAATTCTCCCCATCCCTCCCTCCCCACCCATTCCCTTTGGGAAGGCAGGCAATTCAATATAGGCCCTCTCTGTGTAGTTTTGCAAATTACTTCCATAATAGTCGTGTTGTGTAAGACTAACTGTATTTCCCTCCATCCTATCCTGCCCCGCATTGTTTCTGTCTTTTGATCCTGTCTCTCCCTGAGTGTTGACTTCAAATTGCTCCCTCCTCCCATTACCCTCCCTACCATCATTCCCCCCCCTTGCTTATCTCCTTCTCCCCCACTTTCCTGTATTTTAAGATAGGTTTTCATACCAAAATGAGTGTGCATTTTATTCCTTCTTTTAGTCGAATATGATGAGGGTAAACTTCTTGTTTTGTTTTTTTTTTTCTCAGCTCTCCTCTTTTTCCCTCCACTAAAAAGTCTCCTGCTTGCCTCTTGAATGAGATATAATTTACCCCTATCCATTTCACCCTCTTTCCTCCCCCTACCTTTCTCCCTCACCATTTACCTTAATTTCTTTTAAGATATGGTCCCATCCTATTCAATTCACTCTGTGCTCTCTGTCTCTGTATGTACATGCATGTGTGTATGTGTGTATGCGTGCACACGTGTACGTGTGTGTGTGTATGTGTGTGTGTATAATCCAAACAACTACCTAGATACTGAAAAATTTTAAGAGTTACAAATATTGTCTTTCCATGTAGGAATGTAAACAGTTCACTTTTAGTAAGTCCCTTTTAACTTCTCTTTGCTGGTTACTTTTTCATGCTTCTCATTCTTGTGTTTGAAAGTCAAATTTTCTTTTCAGCTCTGGTTTTTTTCATGAAGAATGCTTGAAAGTCCTCTATTTCATTTAAAGACCATATTTTCCCCTGAAGTATTATACTCAGTTTTACTGGATAGGTGATTCTTGGTTTGAGTCCTAGTTCCTTTGACTTCTGGAATATCCTATTCTATGCCCTTCAATCCCTTAATGTAGAAGCTACTAGATCTTGAGTTATCCTGATTGTATTTCCACAGTTCTGGAATTGTTTCTTTCTAGCTGCTTGCAATATTTTCTCCTTGACCTGGGAATTCTGGAATTTGGCCACAATGTTCCTAGGAGTTTCTCTTTTTGTATCTCTTTCAGGTGGTGATCGATGGATTCTTTCAATACTTATTTTGCCCTCTGGTTGCAGAATATCAGGGCAGGTTTCCTCGATAATTTCATGGAAGATGATGTCTAGGCTCTTTTTTTGATCATGACTTTCAGGTAGTCCCATAATTTTTGAATTGTCTCTCCTGGATCTATTTTCCAGATCAGTTGTTTTTCCCATGAGATATTTCACATTCTCTTCCATTTTGTCATTCTTTTCGTTTTGTTTTGTGATTTCTTGGTTTCTCAGAAAGTCATTAGATTCCATCGGTTCCATTCTAATTTTGAAAGAACTATTATCTTCAGTGAGCTTTTGAACCTCTTTTTCCATTTGGCTGATTCTGCTTTTGAAAGCATTCTTCTCCTCATTGGCTTTTTGAACCTCTTTTGCCAATTGAGTGAACCTATTTTTCAAGGTGTTATTTTCTTCAGCATTTTTTTGGGTCTTCTTTACCAAGGTATTGACACGTTTTTCATGCTTTTCTTGCATCTCTCTCATTTCTCTTCCCAGTTTTTCCTCCACCTGTCTAACTTGATTTTCAAAATCCTTTTTGAGCTCTTCCATGTCCTGAGCCCACCGGACATCCACTTGGGATGTCTGGGATACAGAGGCTCCAACCTCCATGTCTTTCCCTGATGGTAAGAATATTTCCTCATCATCAAAATTGAAAGGCAGGAACATCTGTACCCCCTCAAAGTAGCTCTCTATAGTGTTATTTTTCTTCCCTTTTCTGGGCATTTTCCCAGCCAGTTACTTGACTTCTGAGATTCTTGTCCACCACCTCCTAGATCCACCCAGCTAGTGCTTGGGGTCTGATATTCAAATGGGCTTTCCGTGGCAGGCGCAGCTGCTATTCAATGTGAGCTTAAGTTCTGGTGCTCAGGTGCGGGCAGGGCCACCTCCCAGGCTCAGTTCTCTCAGGGGCTTTATGCAGAGACTTTCGGTAATGGCCCTGAACTTCTGCCTGCTGCTCTGAGAGTCCCAGGCCACCGCTGCTGCCTCTGCCTGCCTCTGCCGCTCCCTCCACAGCTGCCTCCCGAGGGGGCCTGAGTCACAGCGACACCCCACTCCCCTCTCGGCCAGCCCAGACATCTCTCTCACTGACCTGTAGTGTCTGTGGGCGGAGGGACCTTCCCTGCTGCCGGAGGTTCCGTCCCTGAAGCCTGCTCACATCCGCTCCTCTGGGACCTTGCGGCCAGGGAAGCTCAGGAGTGGGCTCTGCTTTCTGGGGCACGAAAGACCCCTGGGGACCACTCTCCAGGGCTCTCTGGAATGGAAATCTTTTCCACTATGTTTCTGTGTGCCTTGCAGTGATCTAGAATTTGTGGGGAGTTCTTCTTACAGGAAATATATGGGCTGTGGGTTCGGAGCTAGCATACATGAGTCTTTCTACTCCACCATCTTGGCTCCACCCCCCTATGTAGTTCCTTCTCTAAAAGATTATTATGAGGGTCAAGTGATATGAAAAAGTGCTATAAATGTCATTGTTGTAGTATCTCTAGGCAGTCTTCATACTTATGGAGGAATGGACCAGATAAACAGAGGGAATTATACTAAAAGAGTATAACATTTTAAAATGCTAATCTATAATACTAAAAATGAAATAGATTAAACAAATATATGAAATTAATAAATAAATAAATAAAAGGAACTGCAAACTGGCTTTTCAAATTTGCCAGCTAAAGATTTAGACTCCCAATCTCCTTTCATACAAATCCACAAGTAAGGATTACATTAGTTGTTAAAAATGGAACTACTACTGAGTAAAAAGAGTAGTTATGACCTATAATTCAATTCAGCCAATCAACTGACATTTGACAAATGCATATTATTGGCAGACATTTACAAGGAGCTGACAGTCTAATGGGGAGATGACATGCAAACCATTATGTACAAACAAGATATGCAGGATAAATTCGAGACAATTTGAGAGAAAACGATAACATTAGGGAGGACTATTCAAGGCTGCTTACAGAGAATGGGACTTTAGCTGAGACTTGAAGAAAGCTACTGAAAGGAGGTAGAAGTAAAGAGGGAGAGAATTCTTGGTAAGAAGGACCACTAAGGAAAAGGCTTGGTCAGTAGATGCAGTTTCTTTTGTGAAGCAAAACGGTCTTTGGTACTAGATTGCACAATGAATACAATGAGGCAAGTAAGGTGCTAGAAGATTAGAAAGGTAAGAAAAAACCAGCTTAAGGAGCATTTTATTAGCCAAAGGATTTTATGTTCTATTCTGAAGTCAATTGAGAACCACTAGAGTTGATTAAATAGGGAGGTGACATGATCAAACCTGTATGTAGGGATGATGAATTTGAAAGATGAAAGGATAACGAATTGGAGTGGGGACAGACTTGAGTCAGGGAGCTCAGCAAGCCAACTATTGCAGTAGATCGAGGGTGACATTATGAGGGTCTGTAACAGCATGACTACAGTGTCAGAGGAGAAAGGCGGACATTTGTTTTTCTTCCTTCCTCCCTTCCTTTCTTTCTTTCTTCCTTTCTTTCTTCCTATCTTTTTTCTTCCTTCCTTCCTTCTTTCCTTCCTCTCTTTTTTCTTTCTTTCTCCCTTTGTTTCCTTCTTTCTTTCTCTCCCTCTTTCTTTCCTTCTCTTTTTCCTTCCTTCTTTCCTTCTTTCTTTTTCTTTCTTCCTTCCTTTCTTTCTTTTTTCTTTCTTTCTTTCTTTCTTTCTTTCTTTCTTTCTTTCTTTCTTTCTTTCTTTCTTTCTTTCTTTCTTTCTTTCTTTCTTTCTCTCCTTTCTTATAATACTTTCCCCAAAATTCCATGAAAAACAATTAACATGCTTTTTAAGTTTTAAATTAAAAAATCTATCCCTCCTTTCCCTCACTCACTCCTCCTTGATCCAGTAAGCAATTTGATAGAAGTTATATATGTACAATCATGTAAAGCACATTTCCATATTACCCATTTTGAGGAAGAAAATTCAAACATAAAAGAAAAGAAGAAAGGAAAAAAGAAGGAAGGAAGGAAGGAGGAGAAATAATATTCCTCAGTTTGTTCTCAGACACCATCACTTTTTTTCTTGGAGGCAGACAGCATTTTTCATCATGAGTCTTTTGGGATTGTTTTGGATTGTTGTATTGTTGAAAATAGCTGAGTCATTCATAGTTTTAATATTGCTGTTACTGTGCACAATGTTGTCCTGGTTCTGCTCACTTCACTCTGCATCAGTTAGTACCAGTCTTTCCATGTTTTTCTGAAATAATTCTGCTCATTATTTCTTATAGCCTATTAATATGCCATTGCAATCATATACCACAACTCATTCAGCCATTCCCCTAAATTTCTAATTCTTAGCCACCACAAAAAGAAATGCTATAAATATTTTGTGTAAATAAGTCCTTTTCAGATGAGGGAATTTTCAAAAGATATCTCAAAAGTAGAAATAAAATGACTTGAAACCAGATTACACATGACAGAGTTGGGGTTTGACCGAATAAGAAATCAAAGATGACACCTAATTGTATATGTATATGTGTGCATGTATCTATATATATATACACACACATATGTGTGTGTATGTGTGTGTTTATGGATGGATGGATGGATGTGTATATGTGCATGTATGCACATGCACTTGCATATATGTATAAATGTATAGGTATGTATGTGTATGCATGCCTTTGCATGTGTGGATATGCATGTGTGTATATGCATTTATGTTTGTATATAGATATATAAGTATATACACATATGTGTATATACATATATATATACCCGTATATAAGTAATATACATATATGTGTGTGTGTATTAAATGCCTTCTAAGTGCTAGGAGATAAAAAGACAAAGAAGATGCTTAATCTTACTAGAGTAAGAAAATACAAAATGAATACAAAGTAATTTGGGGGAAGAATGGAGAGAAATTTAATATCTAGGAGAGTTAAAAAGGGACTCCATTATTAGGTGACATCCAAACTGAATCTTAAAGGGAGCAAGGACTTCCAAAATGTCCAAAATAAACATTTCAGATATGGGGGTTCACCTGTTGCAAAGGCATGAAAGCAAGGAACAGAATAGCATGCATGGGTAATAGCAAGTTATGGCTGCAATAAAGGGTAATAACGAAAGGCAATGTAGAATCAGTCTAATTAAGGATAGGCTGGAAAAAAAGATTGTGAAGGGCTTTGAATGACAAAAAAAGAAAGGTGAGCATTTTATTATAAAAACAATAAAAATACACTGAAAACATCTTCAGTTCATGAAAGGATCAGAAGTCTTACTGAAAGGGGTTGAGAAAATAGTAGGTAGGAAGGAAGTGGAGGTGTCAAATATAGACAACTCTTTTAAGTTTGGCAATAAAATGGAGGAGTAACTGGCATGATATCTGGATGGATTAAATGGTTCAATGTTGGGGAAATGAAGAAGTTATGGGGAGACCCACAATCATCTTCCCAACAGCTGCAGTGATTTTGTCAGTATCACATTAACTTGTGGACTTGACTGAGCTTGTATCAACAGATGATGAAACAGCTTCTTCACATTTCTAAAATATTTCGGTCTTTATGAGGTGATTTATTTCTAGTTTTGATCATAAAAAAAAGAGACATCCCTCCACAAAGATAGGGAAATATCTTCAAATACACATGTGGAATTTGTATTTCATCAAGAATTTTCTTTCTCTTTTTAAACTCATTCATTCTTTCATTCATTTATGAAGTGTTCATGAAGATTTCTGTGTAAAGTTCTGTGCTAGCAGACCTCTTCTGTTTTCTTTCTTTTCCTCTTTTTGGCATCCCTATCACTACCTATACATTCTTCCACGCACTCCTAAGTCTCCTTGCCCTTCCAAAAATAAGTAAATAAAAACCCTCCATTGTGACAAAAGAGTATGTTCAATCATAATTAATTTATACATTGGTCATGTTTGAAAAATGTCTGCTTTATTCTTCATCTCTAGTCCATCACTACTTTGCCAAGAGGTGGGAAGGATATTTCATCAACGTCTTTCTGGAATCCTGATTAGCCATTCCATTTATCATACATTTTCTGTGATTAATATAAACCTTATCATTTAGAGCAGGATCCATGCCTTATATATACTGTATACTTCCCCCAGTGATGATTTCAGTGTTCTGGGAATAGTAAGGGCTTGGAAAATGTTTGATGAATGAATGAATGACATTACTGATTATTGAGTTCCTGTTCTAAAATAATATTTGTATTAAAGTAGGTACCAAGTATCAACTGGGCAGAGTCATTTTGTAATATGATGAATCTTTCTCAATGCTTTCTCCTTCATCTGAATCCATATCCTCCAAACATTAATTTCTAATTGATTCATGAGACAACTTATATGACATTATTTATTTCTCACTTCCTTTGATTTTTTTTTCTTTTGGACAACTCAATTATTCATACTAAAAATAAAGTAGAATAATCCAAAATATTAGATAATCTCCAAACCATTTCTAATTTGTTTTGGAACTTATTCTTTGACTAGGAGGCAAAAAGAAAGTTGCTTTTCTGAAGTGTCTGGATGTTCCAGCTTAGCATTCCCTGTTGATAGCAGGGTTCTGTTTTGTTTGGGGTTTATTTTTTTTGAGGGGGATAGCAGTCTGAGGAACATTCTATTTGGAAAGAAAAAGATTTCATGCCCATGCCTACTCCCCATTCAATAATGACTTTCCTTTTGATTTGTAACATAACACTCTTACTTGAAACTCTCTAATGTACTTACTATGTAATATTGTATATTTATCTATGCACGTGCCTTTTCCCTTATTGAGGGTTAGAGTCAAGTTTTTTATCTCTGTTAGTACCTATTATAATACTACCCACAAGTTTTTAATAAATATAGCTGTTAAATGAAAGAAACAAAATTCTACCAAGTAGATCATATACGAACAGATTATAGAGAACTGAGTTCATAACTGGCATGTAGAATAGGGAGTTCTATCATTTCTTTGTCAAAAAAGGAACTATTGTATAAAATTTGGAAGGTTCATATAAGGGGCCACCTCTATGTGTATTGATGATCATTGAATGGAGGTTGGATAGTCACTTGTATGAGATATTGTAGAGAGGTTTTATGTTTCAGATAGCTGTTGAACTAGAACATTCAATTCTGAGATCCCTCTCAATTCTGTGTTTCTGTGATTTTAGATTAGCAGAAATTAAAAGCCAAAGAATTAACTCCCTTTACCATCAAAGTGGCACCAACAATAATTAGGGTTTTAGTAACTAGTATGTCTACTTGAGCTACTGAAAATCACTTCATATTACATTTGCTCCATTTGCGTCTTTGAATATTAAAGAAAAAGGAAGCTAAGCCTATTTATATAAAGGGGGATAGAGGAAAGAAGTTTCATGTGCCAACAAATTTTCAAGTCCTTTCCTGAACTTGTGGGCTAGACAATGAATACCTCTCAGGCTTGATTATTAAATTCAGCCCTGGACACTCTGAAATTTTTCCTTGTTTTATTGATTCTGTCCAGATTCTGAGGTTTATTGAGGCTGAGATTAAGTTCATTTCACATTATCTTTTTTTCCAACAACTCTCTGGAGGACAAACGGAAGTCTCTTCTACGACATTATTTTCACCCTCATGTACTCACTCTCCCATCTGGGCTGGCTACAAGTTTGTTATGAGTTTATTTGATGTAGCTACAAAACAACAAATATCATTAAATTGTTTTTAAATGATGCTTAATGATTCATTAAATCATTATTTGATAATATTGATAACATAAATCATTAAATGATTCATGTTCTGGCATGAATGAAAGCTTTTTGTGAAGTCAGTTTTAAAGGACTGTTTTGCTAATACAGTCTATATCCAAAGCAGCTTTTTAAAAAAATCATCTCCAGTTTCTGAAGAAAAAAAGAAGATATTCTATTAAAATGACCTGTAAACATTACAGTTGACAGCTAGGTAAGACAGGAACCTTTATGGAAGGGAGATTTGTTGATGTTTTCAATAGAGAGACATGTATGTCTGTTGATCAACATGTGATTATTAATTACTCACTATATATGAGGTGTTAGGTTAAGAAGAGGCAAAGATGGTCACTTAACCCTATGTCACAGCCCTCAACTACAGAAAACAATCCTTGAAAGGATGTGGTAACAGATCAAAGACTAAAGAATTTTACCACAAGTTCTATCTCTGGCTAGGGGCTCTGAGCTTATAAAAAAAAATTAATACAAAAAATTTTCAGATTCTTTGATACTACTTCCTAGAGTAGTGAAGGACTGTTCGTTAACAGGAAACACATTTGAGAAATGAATCATATTAGGGTGAAAGACAGGAATGGTTGGACAACACCATCACCAAAATGAACCTTTAATGTTACAACATTATTAAGTAGTGGCTCATCAAAGATTTAATGTTTTTTTCTTGCTTTATGAATATGAATATTTTATTTCTTTGTTCCTGCCTTTTTTTAAGAATGACTAATTTATAAATTTGCTTTATAGTTGTTAAGTACCACTTTCTGACAGTATTATTTATTCTATCATTGTGATATAATATGGTGGACCTGGGTTTTTTTTTTTTTTCCATACTGTGAATTTGTTGAATGTTTTTAATATGTATTAATAAAATGTTTATAATTTAATTTAATTAATAGAATGTTTAGCATTCAAAACTCTTCATAACCTAGCCTCCTCCAGCCATCCCATTCTTTTTTACACCTTACTTCCCAACATGTACTCTTCAGTCCAGGGAAATTGACCTCCTGTCTATTACATGAACAAGACACTATATCTCTCAGCTCTAGGCATTCTCTCTGAAGTGCATCCCCACTCCCGACTGGAATACTCTCCTTCCTTCTCTCTAACTACTGACCTCTCCAATTTCTTTTAATTCCCAAATAAAACCCCACCTTTTACAGGAAGCCTTCTCAGATCCTCTTAATTCCAGTGCCTTGCTTCCATTATATCCTATTTATCTTGTATATAGCTTGCTTTTGTATTTATTTTTTTTACCTCTTCCATTAGATTGTAAGCTTTTTGAGGGCAGAAACTGTCCTTTGCCCCTTTTTGTGTCCCCAGAACTTATCATCGTACCTGACACACAATAAGTGCTTAATAAAATATTGATTGATTGAAAATCTATTGACTAAATGTTGCATAAATTGTTTTAAAAATGTAATAACATATATAATAGGTATCATTGATTTCCTTCTAGATGGGTGGGGGGAAATGGTTTGAAACAGAAGAGATTTTGTAATTTAAAATTTTTAAAACAAGTATATTTTTTAAAAATTAAAAATAAAAAAATTTAGGAGGATTTTTTTTAATTGGAAACTCTTAGGAATCTCCCAATTTTAGGAGTGCTGACAAAAAAATTAATAAGAACATTATAAGGACTTTGAAGAAAAACGTCAAAGAACTGGATGATTGATTGTAAGACAATTTGTAGCAAGTTAAAGGCTAGAGAGACCCTTCATTGACTGCTCTGTGAATTACATGATCTAGATGATTCAAAGTTTACTGGATGTATTGTAGAAGGCAATACTTGAGAAATGTTCTATATAGTGCTTACTGTGGAGGATTTGGTGAGGAATGTAGAGAGCATTATGGGCAAAGAAGACTTGACAGCAAGGAGTTTGAGGGAAGTAATTATGTGAGGAAAACATAGCTCTTTTACTTCTACAATAGCTTCCTTCGTAAACAGAAAAAAAAGTAGTGGATCCCAGACAGTGCTACAGAGATGAAATTTGTTTGAGTTAAGAACTGATTGTACAATGTGAAAGAAAAGAAAAAGACAGAGATAAAAAGATTTAGAATTTGAATACCTGAATGAATTGTGGTTCCATAAAATTTCCATAGAAGTCAATCTTGGGGACAGCTAGGTGGCACAGTTCATAGAGTGTCAGGCCTAGAATCAGGAAGGAGAGTTCAAATCTGACCTGAGACACTTACTAGCTGTGTGACCCTGGGTAAGTCACTGAAGTCTTTTTGCTTCAGTCTCCTTATCTGTAAAATGATCTAGGGAAGGAAATGGCAAACCACCAAGAAAACCCCAAATTGGGTCACAAAACATTGGACGTGAATGAAACAAATATACAACAACAAAAGGGAGTTAATCTTGGTGGAGGTAGAGAAAAGTGCTGTTTTGGATATATCTTTAAGTTAGGGGTAAGAGTTTCTGAATGGAATGAGAAATGCTAATAATCTAATTAGCAGTCATTACCATAGAGTTGAACATTGAATTTATAGGAATAGATAAGATTGCTGAGAGGGGAAAGTATTGTTAAAGAAAAGGACTAAGGAAAGAATCCTGGAGGAGCACTGATCTTAAGGGAAAGTGGTAGAAAAAAGAGAACTAGTGAAGTACATAGAGAATTATTCAGAGAAGTAGAAGGAAGAAGAAACATGAGGATTTAATGTCAGTGAAGCCAAGATCTAGATCAGGGTATGTTCCCCTAGGTCCTCAAGTGAGATGCTTTACGTGAATCCAAACTTCACAAAATAAATCCCCTTAACAAAAGGATTTGTTCTGGAAAACCCAGGCTCAGTCAAATGGTCACACCCAGGGACCTACATGTGCCTTCAAGGCCACAGGTTCCCCACCTCCAGTCTAGAGTATCTAATAAGAAGGGTTGATCAAAAGTGTCAGCTGCTGCAGAGAGGTTGAGACAAATGAATAATCAAAATTAGAAATATATATGTATACACATATGTAAGTAGATAGACAGAGATAGATTAGATAGATAGATAGATAGAATGAGAGGTTTTCCATAGACTGATTTTCCATACTATATATATAGAGAGAGAGATAGATACACTTAGATATATACTATACTTATATATATGCTATATTTATATATACTTATTTACATATATACTTATATATATACACTTATATATACTATACTTATATATATGCTATACTTATATATATGTGTGTGTGTGTGTATATATATATATATATATATATATATGTACTTCCTGAGAGTTAGGACACCTTTGCTTTTTTGTTGTTGGGGTTTTTTTTAACCCCCATCACCTCAGTGCCTGGGACGCAGTAGATGCTTAATAAGTGTCTGTGATTAAACACACCTGTAGATTCAGTTCTTTTATTTAACTTACATGGTTATTAGAAAGGAACTAATTCCTATCATATGGTAAAGTAACTAAAGTTACCCAAGTTACAGTTATAATACCTAGGAAGAAAACAGCAGCCTTTTGAGTTCCAAACATACAAACATAAACATTTAAGGCAAATAAATCATTGTACCTACATATTTCCACATCCTAAATATTACATACATATCTACATGTATAGTCAACAAAAGTGTTAATATATAGAGACAATTAATGGCACAGACAATAGAGAATTGAGGATACAGTCAGGAAGACCTGAGTTCAAATTTGTCGCAGACATTTACTAGTAGTGTAAATGTTTCAATCTATAAAATAGGGATAATAACAATGCCTACATTGCAATGTTGTTATCAAGATCAAATGAGAGAATATTTATAAAAAGTACTTAATGCATTGCCTGGAACATAGTAGGCACTATATAAATAGTTATTCACATCAGTTCTTCCCAATATTTTGTTTTCAAAATATGAGTACAACATCTGACCCCCACCCCAGATTACAGTTTGGGAGTTTTAATTACAATTTACTACAATCTGAAAATAAACCAATAAATTATGCTTTTGACTTTTAAAACAGATTACAATCATTTATGTTTTAGAGATAATTTATTCATACAAAATTTTGTAATACCTATGAAGGGTATATGTGCTGCTAATGTAGATTATGTATATGATTACATGAATTTGTCTAAATTTGGCTTACAAGGAGGAGAGAATAGATATTTCTGGAATCTCACCCAAGTCTCTCCAAAGGAGCCTTCGATACCTACTTAGAGAGAAGCAGGAGATGGAAGTCACTAAGCTGGCAGCTTAGGTCTTGTCAGAGAGGAAGAATCAGACTAGAATTATATATATCTACCCCCCTAAATATTGGTATCCTAGGGGGCAGTGATTTTTAGGTTGAAACTGATATTCTAAGCACTACCCCTTAGAAAGAAAGGATTAAAACTTATAACTGAAATCTTAAGCCTTTCCCATCAAATGCTGGCTATACAAAAGTCCATCACAAATAAAGAAAAGCAAACTTCTTTAACCAAGCAGATAGCAACAAAAATCAGAGAAATATGTAGATTGGAATATACCAAATAATATGTGTGTTGAATGAGATTTTGAACTGGGGAAGAGAGATTTCAACTCAGCCAAAAGAAAGACCCCAATATCACCAAAGGGAAATCCCCCAAATCTCTAAAGAAGCAATTTGAAAATCAGGGATATATTAAGGAAGGCTAGGGCAACTTTCCCCTCCCTGTCTGTTTTCCAAATATTTTGTCTTTACAACAGTTTCTCCTAGAAGAGAGCCTGGGACCATGCGTCTTCTCTTAAAGCAAGGAGAACTCTCTATCCTCTTCAGTTCTCACCCAACTTGCATCTTACACAGTAAGCATTCTCTCTGCCAATGAGTAGTTTTAAGAAAATGCACTAGTCTTGAACCCTGAGTTATGCCTAGTGGTATTGTGAGGTTCGAATGTAATAATGGATATAAAGAACTTGACAAACCTTAAAGTACCATAAAAATGCTAGCTGCAATAATAAAAATCTGATAATGAAGATAATAGGCCTTGAGTCTTATGATGACTTCATTCTGTGAGCCTTTTCCTATACCCATGAAATACAGGGATGTGCTGGTAATGTATGAAAACCAGGATCTGGGTAGGGAGGGATGGGTGATTGAATGTGTGAAAGAGGGTACATACACATACCCTCATTTTTAAGTTTAATACACATTAAGGCTTTATTAAATCTATATGATGAACCAAATTATAAATAAAGCCCTGATTTATAGAGATTGTCCATGTCTGAGGTGTACGTTTTGAAACCGGGTATTTAAGAATTTCCCTCACAGACTAGCTTCAGTGTACCCTTGGTTATACCTATTAGGCAGTTCCTCTGCCTCCTTTGTCATTCTTTAAGAATTCTTTTACCTCTCATAGGAAAGGGTTTGTTTGGGTAGAACTTGTTCAGTCATTTTTTCAGTCATATTTGACTTTTTGTGACCACATTTGGGGTTTTCATGGCAAAGATACTGGAGTGGTTTGGTCTGTCATTTCCTTCTCCAGCTCATTTTATAGATGAAGAAACTGAGATAAACAGGGTTGTGGCTTACCCAGGGTCACGCGCTAGTAAAGTGTCTGAGGTCAGGTTTGAACTCAGGAAGAAGAGTCTTCCTGACTCCAGTACTGGTACTTTATCTACTGTACTGCCTAGTTGCCCAATCTTCCTGGAATTTACCCCTAAACTCTCCCTTCTCCTTAACTTCTTTATTACTGCCAGAGCAGCTAGTTAATACAGTGGGTAAAGCACCAGTGCAGGAGTCAGGAGGACCTGAGTTCAAATCTCACCTCAGACACTTGACATTCACTAGCTGTGTGACCTTGGGCAAGTCATTTAACCCCAATTGCCTCATCCTGTGTCATCTCCAGTCCTCCTGATGAATATCTGGTCACTGGATTCAGATGGCTCTGGAGGAGAAGTGAGGCTGATGACCTGTACAACCCTCCCTCACTCAAAACAAAGTCAAGTGCAAGTCATGTCATCATTTCTGTGATGGCATGATCTTCCTTGGCAACAAAGGATGAACACACATTACTTCCAGGAATGCCTCCATATATATATATATATATATATATATATCACACACACACACACACACACACACACACACACACACACTATTCAAACAGTTGTAAAATCCTGGCATTTTCCCTTCGTGGTATCTCTTTTATAATCCATCCTCCTCTTCTCTCCTCTCACATTACCAACACTCTGCCACATATCCTTGCTTGGCAAAAGCACCTCATACATAGACTGTTGTCATAGCTTCCTAGTGACTCTCTCTGCCTGAAGTATCTCTCCACTCCAATTTATCCACTATTCTATCAAAATCAAAGTCATCTCCCTTAAGTACAGTCTGATATGTCATCCCCCTCTTTCATTCAATCAATTCCAATGGTTCCCTATTACATCAAGGTAAATATATCATCCTCTGATTGGCCTTTAAAGTTCCTTATAACATGGTCCCATTCTACCTTTCCAATCTTCTTAAGTATTATCGTTAAACATACCCTTATTTAGTTATACTAGCATCCTTATTATTCTTGAACAAGACACTCTATCTTCCAACGTGAGGCATATTTGCAGGTTGTCCATATTTTACAGGTCTTCTTTCCCTCTTCATCACCGCCTCCAGGGTTCCCTGGTATCCTTCAAATCTCAGTTGATTTCCCACCTTTTACAAAAACCCCTTCCAAGTTGTGCTTTATTTTAGTTCCTTCCCTCTGATTTTACCTCCACTTCATCCTGTACAAATCTTGATTGTACATAGTTGTCTTCATGCCATCTTCCTCATTAGATTGGAAGCTTCTTGACATTAAAGACTGTGGAGTTTTGTTTTGTTTTTTTCCTTTCTTTGTATCTCTAGTCATTAGCAGAGTGCCTGATACATAAAAGGCACTTGATGAATGTTTATTGACTGACTAAATAAATAGAATATATGACACAAAGGCGTTACACATGAGAAAATCCAATGTCAATGTGTTAAGGTCATGATTAATGGCAGTGCATCTACAAGGCTTTGCTCTCTTTGGAAAAAAAGGAAAATACCATGAAAAGAGCACATTTAGACAGAAGTTACATGCATTGTTCTGCCACTAATTCATGAGATGACCTTGAGCTAGTCACTTAATCTTCCAAAACTCCAGCTTCTCCACTAATAAAATATGATGAACTAGCGGTCTTATAACTTACTAATGATTTGGTTGTGATCCGTAAAATGTAGGTACACACTGTAACTTGTTGTCAGAAGAGAAGAAAGAACTCTTAGGGACAGCTAGGTGGCACAGTGGATAGAACACCAGTCCTGGAGTCAGGAGGACCTGAACTGAAATCTGACTTCAGACACTTACTCTCTGTGTGATCCTGGGCAAGTCACTTAACACTAATTGCCTTCTTCCCCACCCCTGCCCCCAAAGCACTTTTTTCCATGTGAGAAGTAATTCTTTCTACATCCTTGTGGTAAGAAAGACAATTATTTTATATAGGTTGAACCAATTCCCCTTTAAAGGAGCAAGAAGAATTCACTTAACCTGGGGGATACGGGATGCAATTGTTTTTATGATTTCTGGTCAGTTGAAATATAAAAGCATCAGGCTCATAAGGTGTCAGGTCTCCTTAGAGCCTTTGATAGGATTCCTACTGCCTTGAGAGTCAATACAGCTCTTGTATTGGGTGCTATCTCTGTTGCAGACACAGAAACAGAGGAAAGTTGCCTGAAGTCACGCTGTACTTTTGTTTCATCTTTTGTTAATGGATGAACGAAGTTATAATTTTTAAATAGTCAATGGTCCATGAGTGTCTCATTGTATTCTAATCCCAAATCTGAATGACTGGACTGGCCTAAATTATAATCCTTAAAGCCCCAGAAGAGAAGGGGATATATTTTATTATTAGCATTGCCAACTTCAATCTGTTCTTTTAACAGTATAATACCTGAAACAAAGTTGAAGTCATTCTTGAAGCCAAAGTAAACAGCTATCTATTCAGCAACATTCTCTTGAAAAGGCAACAAAATATTATAGAAAACTGACCCCCTCCAGGAGAGGCCTGACTGGTTTCTACCACTTACTAGCTACATGTCCATAGCAAATTCTCTTAACCTCTCTGAACCTTAGCTCTTCTTTAAAACAGGAGTAATAAAAGAAGTTGAAAAGCTTATCACACAGACTCCCTGAGAGAAAAGCACTAGTTCTTACTATCATTCTGTCAAGTAGAGACATGAATATTTTCAAGAAATGAAAAATGTCTGTCATCCCCAAAGAGGGATCAACTCCCTTTCAAGACAATGCCAATGTACAGTCTATCCTTTTGAACAATTCTGAGCCTCCTGAGTGCCTATAGTTGTGCAACTTCCAGGAGCTGGTATACATTCCTTACTGTCCTTGAATCCCATCCAAACAAGAAGAGTAATGTTTCTCTCTATCCTCCCCAGAAGGGCTTGTTCACTTTCCAAAATGGAAAGATGAATTTGTGCCGATTCATTAAAGAAAAGACTTCTAAAAGTCTTGGCTGGATTTGGGTACCTTCCCAGACCAGGTGTTAACACACTCTCCCTTTCTCCAACTAGTAGTTATCCTTTCAAAAATAATTCATCGTTTTAAATAATGAGGTAACTCTTGTTGAGAATCACAAAAGCAATTCTTGCCAGCTGGCGTTTGTCAGTGTGTAATATATTACCAATGGGATTGGACTCCAGTGATGGGTTAGGATAATGTATCATCTAGATGAAACCCTCTGATGATGAATTGAAGATCAGGCTGCCTGAAAAGGAGGTTGGAGCTTTTGCTTTATTAAGTGAGGAGGAAAGCGGGGGGGGGGGGGGGGGGGGGGGGGTGAGAATAGATACATGTGTATGTCTATCTGTGTGTATACATACAATACACACACATATTCATACATACATATATATGTATACATGCTGTATAGATATTATATATACATTTATTTTACATATATGTATGTGTGCATGTATATATGGGCATGTGTGTATGTATATACACATAGGCTTTTAATATAGAAAGGGAACAATGTATCTTGAGGTATTTTAATTTACAGATATGACAGTGACACTGTGACATAGTTGAGATGCAATAAGTATGGTTAAGCAGTTAAGGTGATAACTTTTCTTTAAAAAAAAAAAGGTGTGTTCCCCATTACACTATGTTACACCCAAGGGAGCTTTGAAGTGGGTTTTTGTAATAAACTAGCTGGGCATTATTCACTGACTTCCAGCAAAGGTATCTAGAAATACAATGTCCTGGCTTGATGTTATTAAACAAATAATACTATTTGAAGATGCAGTTTCATAAAGAGAGGATATCTGAGACAAGAGACTAAGTCCTTTCCCTTCCCCAGGAAGAACAGTTTATATAAAAGTCATATGTTCCTAACTTATTAGAAGAGGAGTCCAGTTGCCATGGCAATGGAGACAGTATTCATGTTTTTCCATATGGCACATAATAAAACTAGCCTTTCTTTCCCTGAAGTGAATCACTTTAGCCTAAGGTATAAAACTTCTTTTTTGAAGCTATGTAATTTGGTTTCCAAAATCTCAGATATTTACTAGGTGAAAAGGATCATGAACTCTGAGCTGGTTGTGCTTACATGGGCACCAGGATTAAAAATGGGCTCCACTCCTCCATCACACATGTCTGGCCTAGATGCCTCTCACATGTTTTGCCTGACCTAGGAGACTGTGTGGGTTAAAATTATACTAAGAAAGTGAGCCTTATCCTTGCTTACCAAATATTCTTGTCTGTATTTTCTTCTTATTAGTTGGTATCTACAAATATTTATTTTTTTTCTATGTTAAAGATTAAGGAGAAGGAAGAGAAAGAGAGAGAGAGAGAGAGACAGAGAGAGAGACAGAGACAGAGAGAGACAGAGAGACAGAGAGAGACAGAGAGACAGAGAGAGACAGAGAGAATAAGAAACAAAAAAGAGACAAAATCAGAGAGAGAGTGCACAAAGCAATGACTGATAGATAAGAGTCACACTGGTTAGTTTACCATCTTAAGATGGAGAATAAGAAAGAAATGGAGAAAAACTAATGTGTAAGTGATTGATCAGGAGCTACAGTGAAACTTCTGACTCTCTGAGACACAAAAAGTTTGGAATGATTTATGAATAAATAAATAATGGGATGAATGAATGAATGAAATCTCTCTTCCCGTGCCCTCAATTGATTGGTTAGGTAACTCAGAAAAATAATTAACTTTTAAAGGGACTTAGGGGAGAAAATAGTCATTTCTTTTTCTTTTGGTCTTTGCATTCCATGTATCTTATTCACCTTATATTGATTCATAATCTATTTTTGGACATTGTATTGAAGACAAAGTTGTTTTTTTTTTTTTTTATAGCAACAAGAAAATCAGATCAGGTGACAGAATTCCATGATTACTCACCACCTGAAAGCTGCCTCAGAGATTAATGCCTACTGGCACCTGGTGGTACTTAAAAAATTCTTAAAATAATTTTATTAAAAAATGACTCAATTACAAAGCATCATGATCACAATGCATAAAAGTTATACATATACATATATAATGTAAGTGTGTGTGTGTTTGTCTTTCTTAAGTTTACTTATCTATGTAGCATACATATAAAAATATATTAGTACGCTAAGGTTTCTGGGAGGCTGATGCTGACCTACTCTACCTCTGTTTGGAAAGTTAGCTCCTCTCCATTCAAGGATGGTCTAGCTATGCTGTCTGTGACTGAGCTCTCACTTTTAATTCACGGTGGACCCAAAAAGTTCCAATCTTTTTCTCAAAGCCCATAAACTCACCTTTTCATTCCATGCCTGTACTTAAAGGACACTCTTTAGGAATTTACTGTTTACATTGCTTACAATAATGCTTTGGCTGGAAGCTGCTAAAATTTATATTTAAATAAAATGATTTGTAGGAGATGAGGAGAAAATCTCATTAAACAAAATAGTCAAAGACTATGTTTATTCTAGAGAATGCCTTCATAACTTTATTGTCTATGAGAGTATTGAAAGTCTGAGCAAAGACTAGTGAGTGTAAAAGCAAGCACCTCAACATATACAGGAGGGCCTGGTGTCACAAGTTCTGTCACAGGTACTGTCACAGAAATCTGCATTTCTAAAAGGAAAGCTACTTTTGAGGGGTCAACAATCACTTTAATCAAGCATATGCATCATTCACTTAGGTCAGGGGAAAATGTCAGCACCCTGAACTTCAAAGAAAATAAAGAGAAATCAAAATCAACAGACATGCTTCCAACTGTCTGACATAAGAATACATATATCATAGATGAAAAGATAGATCCAGCTGTCTGACCATTACATGCATACATAGTTACCAGAGAGGGAAGCACCAGCATCTGGGTTTTCAAAGACAAGGGACTGCTTAGAGGTTTCCCAGAGTCTCATCTGGCACACATAGCTTCTTCCCAAACTAAGCCCCCAAGTCAAACCACACCAGAGTCTTTATACACTTTTTAGAGCCTGAGAGCACTACGATCCTTGAGAACCATTGGTGTGGGCCTTTCTACAAATCTCCCCAGGACCATTAATTGGTGGGAAAGATCTTCTTTAATCACATTATTCAATCAGAGGCACTTAATTGCACTAAAATATAAACAGCAAAATCCTACTTTGCTTGACATTATAGGGAGGGAGAAGATGTTTGGCTTATCTAATTGACTTAATAACTGCAACCTAGGATTGGCTCTGGCCATAATACTAACTACGATAATCCACAAAAATAGTTCTGCTACTTCATTGTTAATAATCAATAGACTGAACTCTTTCCATCTAAATTCCTCAAGGGCTATGAACTCTCTAAGCAGATGAGTCTCTCTTTCTTGTTCTTCAGCTATGTACCTTTGAAAATGCGTGGGTATGTGGATTTATCTTTCTAAATGTCTTTGGAAGAGCTTGGGAAGTCATTCAGGTAGACAACTTACAGCAGTAATAATTCCGCAAACAACCACAGAACAAAATGTGATCCTTACAACCTAATTTGTAGGCCTTTTCCTTATTGAGTCATCTCTCTATGACCAGAGGTCAGAACTTTCATTCTTGTTATAAATTTAAACTCATCATATAAACAATATGGAAGGAGCACCAAAGGAAAATCTTTGCCCCCCAAGCTTATCATAGAAACCAGTTGTGTCCATGCCATGGAAAAGTGGATGGAAGGTGTCATTTAAAATCTTCCTCAGTTTAAAAAAAAAGTATAGTTTCACAACATCAACAATCAATATGATACAAATCTTTGATCACTTAAACCACTGACAATAGCTATTTGAGATGGGCATAAAAAAGAACTTCGCCCTTATTCATACCACTTATTTGATATTTAGTCATGTATTACATTGTATTTTTCTCTTGTACTATTATCTTATATTTTTAATTTAACTCTACTGTTTTCCAGTCACACAGGAAAGGTCAAATGGATAAAGAATATATATTATCCAGAATTCTCTATGCCTGGATTCCCTACCAAACTTGTCAAGTTGTATGAACAGAGTACAGTACAGACAGTACAATTGGATAATAAGAAGCCCAGAATGGAAAAAGAAAGCAGGCTTAACTGTCTTGGGGAAGTGGCAATACTCCTTTACTGATTCCAAGATCCTTGTGAAAGAAAATACTCATTTTTTCATACTAACAGTCTCTCAACAATGCTGTATGTCAATATAACATGTAATATAAGTCTTCAAAGAATAAGAAAAGGAGCACCAGAGATAGAAATGGAAAGAAATATGCTGGGTGTAAGCAGGCTGTAATATGTAGCTGATGAGGAACTTGAAAGAAAATTTCATAGGAGTAAAAGACATCACGTAGGAACTGTAGGATAGGAAGAAAAGATCGATAGAAAGATGACAGTGGACAACTAGAGTGTTCCATTGGAACCAAGAAAAAGTGAAGAAGACCTGAAAAATGTTGGGCTGATCCCTTGTAATGAATATGTTGGAATATATGGAGTATTTCTAATGAATGAGGAAGTGAAATAAAATGAATTTTTAAAGTCTCTCTTCAAGCAAAGTATATTTCACATAAATGCTTGATAAAAAGCATACAATATTTCATTACAGTCAACATAATAAAAATGACAATACTATCTAAATTAATTTGCTTATTCAGTGTTCTACCAGTGAAATTACAAAAGGATTATCATATTTTTAACTGATTCATCTTGTTTAGTGTCTTATTTTTCTCCAGTTATATGTAAAATTAATTTTTAACATTTATTTTCAGAACTTTGAGTTAAAATTGTCTCTTTTCTTCTTTTCCTACCCTCTCATTGAGAAGGCAAGAAATTCAATGCTGGTTATATATGTGTAGCCATGCAAAACATATTTCCATATTAGTCATGTTGTGAAAGAAAACATAGATAAAAAACTCAAGGAAACTAAAGCAAAAAAAATATACTTCAATCTACATTCAGGCACCATCAGTTCTTTCTCTGGGGATAGATAGCATTTTTCACGATAAGTCCTTCAGAGTTGTCTTGGATTGCTGTATTTCTGAGAATAATTTATTCACATTTGATCATCTTACAATATTGCTTTTACTTTGCACACAGTCCATTTCACTTTGCATCAGCTTCTGTAAGTCTTTCCAGGTTTTTCTGAGAGGATCTTGCTCACCATTTTTATAGTGCTTATGGTAACATTAGAGTTAAATTAAAAATATTGCATTCCACCATAATCAAATACCTCAATTTGTTCAGCCATTCCCCAATTCATGGGCATCCTCTCCATTTTCAATTCTTTATCACCAAAAAAAAGAGCTGCTATAAATATTTGTGTACATATAAATCCTTTTCCTTTTTTTAAATCTCCTTTTGAATAAAGACCTAGTAGTGGTATTGCTAGGTCAAAGAGTGTGCTTGATTTTGCAGCCCTTTGGGCATAGTTCCAAATTGCTCTACAAAATAGTTGAATCCTTTGATAACTCCATCAACAGTGCATTGATGCCCCATTTTCCCCATGACTTTGTCATTTTCCCCACCATTTGTCATTTTCCTTTTCTGTTTTATTAGCCAATCTAATAGGCATGAGGTAGTACCTCAGAACTGTTTTAATATGCATTTCTTCAATCAATAGTGATTTAGAGCATTTTTTTTAATATGACTATAGATAGCTTTGATTGCTTCTTCTACAAGTGTCATTTTTGATCATTTATCAGTTGGGGAATGGCTCTTGTTTTTATAAATTTGACTCAGTTTTTTTAATACTTTGAGAAATGAAGCTTTTATTAGGAGAACTTTTTTCAAAATGTTTTTCACAGTTATACTTGCTAGCTATTTTTCCCCATCAAAGGATTATTTTAGAAAGCTAGAAAAACAATTTTAAAAATGAATCTGAAGGGACTAAAGGTTAAGAGCATTTTACTTGCTGTGATTATTTCTATCCCTGGTTCGGTCATGAACTCATATGGTAGATAATTTTTTTCCTGCCTGCTCTGAATTGTTTATGATTTCCCCTTGTGTATCTAAGTCATGTTCCTATTTATAGATTATTTGGTATATAATGTGAAATGTTTCTCTATGTGCAGTTTTTACTAGACTGATTTCCAGTTTCCTGATAATTTTTGTGAAAAAGTAAATTCTTATGCCAATAGTTACGCTTCTGTATGTTGTATACTTAATCTGTTTTAGTGATAAAATTTACTGGTACCAAATTGTTGTAAGAATTATTGTTGTGTATTATTTGAGACTGATTGTTACTAGGCTCCTCTCCTTCCTGTATTTTTCCTTTTTTCCCCCAGGGATTACACTTTAACTTTTGTATTCTTAGCACTTACCACAAAACCTGTCACATAGTAGGTGCTTAGTAAATGCTTGTTGATGTGACTTGGATTTTGCCAAACATATTTGTGTACATTCCTGATAACACTAATTCTTATACAATTCTCAGGGGAAAAGATTATGCTGTTTTTTAAAAATCTTCAGATTCCCATTGCCCAGCCAGATGAACTGAATATAGTAGGGACTTGATAAAAAAAAAAAATAGAACCGCTTGTAGTAATCCCAGTATGAACAGTAAGAGGCAAAGTAACAATTATTATCAGCCTTCCACAAGGATATTAACGGGTCAACAACCACTGAACATCTCCTATGTTCCTTCCTGTTCAAGAGACTTTAGCTCTCACACTCTGTGATCTAAGTTCAGTTAGGCTCCCCAGGACAGGAAAATGATACTTTGCTACACATGTCGGCTGAGGAGGAGGAACGTATCCCGAAATGTGAGCGTTGACATTCATGCTTATGCCTCCGATTCATATTTATGTCTCTGAATTGTCTAGAAAACCATTTCCCAGTAACATTAATGGAACATCAATCAAACTGTAAAATAGGACCTTTTCCAGGTGCCTTTGCTTAGAATGTATTGATTGTTTCAGCTTGAAAGAGGCCAAGGAGTTCAGCCCATTCTGGGGAACTACCAAAGAAATGCTGCTGACAGAAACATGCCTCTCTTTTTCCCTCGCTGGTAAGGGCCACTGTGGGGACAAAAACCTTGGCTCAGTGTTTTCCAAAATGTACGTGATGCAGTCCATCAAAGATTGTAATAGTTTTCTCTGTTTAAGAAGCTGATGGCGTCATCAGAATAACACCAAATTTGGGCTTATGGTAGTGGTTTTCAAAATGTGCGCTGGACCCCCCTTGAAGTCTCCAAGACCTTTTCAAGGGGTCTGTGAAGTCAGAACTATGTTGACAATGATACAAAGATTTTTAATTTCTAAATTTACTAAATGTTGATAGATATAATCCACAGAAACAAAAACTCTTTTGGGGATCCCCAATAAATTGTAAGAGTGTGTCTCAGAATACTGAATCCAAAAAATTTGAAAACTACTTCCTTAAAAGTTCTAATTTCACTTCTCAGCTGCACCATTCGCTACCTATGTGACTCTAGGAAATTTCTTTGGATCTGTTTTCTTATCAATAAAATGAGGATATTTGACCAGATCAGGGGATCTTAATTTTTGGGTATGTGGCAACCTGGTGAAGCCTGTGGCTCACTTCTCAGAATAATGTTGGTTGCCTATATTTGCAGTTGAATGAAAAGCTCAATTTCAACTAATGTTTATAAAAATAAAAATATAATTTTCCCCCATCCAAGTTCTGTGTCCTCCTGAAATCTTTTTTTAGATTGTAGACTTCAGGTTAAGAACTCCTGGCCTAAATGAACTCATCAGTCTATTAATCTATTATCTTATGAGAAAAACATCTTCATAGATGTTTCTTCTAACATAGATAGATAGATAGATATAGATATAGTTATCTTGTGTGTGGTTATGTGCATATATATGTGTATATTATGTATGTATTTATTAGCACAAAAGCACATAGGTATGCTAAGGATCATTTCTCACCTACCTACTTCTGAATTTCATGTCTAGAAATTCATTTGGCAAGATCAATGAACCTTATCACTCTCTTTCCAGATCATTTCCTAACCCTGCTGCAAGATTTCATCAGGCTTTTGTGCCTCATAACATTCTCCCTTCCGCCTCCATCCTGTTTTTTAGCTTTTTTGTAGGTTATATTCCTTCATTAGACTGTAGGCTCTTTGAGGGCCTTTCTTTGTTTCCTGAGCACTTGGCATAGAGCCTGGCAGACTGTTGTTGAAGCTCGGTCATATTTGACTCTTTATGATGCCACAGACTCTACTGTGCATGGGGGTTTCTTGACAAAGATACTGGAGTAGTTTGCCATTTCCTGCTCCGGTGGATTAAGCCAACAAAGAAAGGTTAAGTGATTTGCTCAGGGTCACACAGCTAGGAAATGTCTGGGTTCAGACTTGTACTCAGGCCTTCCTGACTCTAGGCCCAGTTCTTTATCCACTGAACCAACTGTCTTCCTCCCAGAAGATAGTAGGTACTAAATAAACATTTATTGACTCTGAGTCATTGTATTTTCACACAAATATAGAGGAATACTACAGGGATGTGCTGGAGTTAACTGAAACTTTCTTGTCAGCGCCAACTGTTAAGCTTTCACTGTGAGCATTTTTATCTTGAAAACTGGCCAATGCTACAAGTCAGGATTTGCCTTATTACTTTGTGGATTGTCAAGACTTTAAAAAGTGAGGGAGAAAATTTTAATAATACAGAATTAACTTAGAAGTGTGGTATGAGTGTGTGTATATATGTACATATATTTATGTGTGTGTATATTCTGTGTGTGTCTGCATGTGTGTACACACATATACATATATACGCACATACACTACAACTACACAAATACATACACATATATGTATGTATAACAAAAGTTATGTATCTGTGTATGAGTGTAAATATATATGTTTATCACATCTGTGCATATATATGTGTATATATATATGCATGTATATATATATATACATGCATATATATATATATATATATGCCCAGCTGTGAACTGGTAAAACTTTTACAGTAGGCATACATACACACACATATGAATAGATAAATATAACCTTATATGTCAAACATATGTGCATATGTTTATATGTATATATTTTTATGAATGATAGCCTGTTAAAGATTTATCAATATTCAACTGGTCATACACGTATACATATATTGATAGGTGATATAATGGTTAGACCAGTGGACTTGAAGACAAGAAGATCTCAGTTCAAATTCTACCTTAGACGTTTACTAACTGTGTGATACTTAACAAGTCACTTAAAGTCTCTCAGTCTCAGTTTTCTGATTTACAAAATGGGGATAATAATCTCACCTACCTCACAGGGTTACTATAAGAATCAAATGAGATAATATCAATCTGTACATTTATTAAGCACCTATGTGCCAGCCTATGGCAAGTGCTAGGGATAGGAATTTAAATAAAATAAAGATAATCCTGGCCCTCAAGGGTCTTCCATTCTAAAGAGGGAAGACAATAAGCAAAAGAGAGTTGAAGGGAGCGTGGGGAAGAAAGTACACAGTTTGAGGGGCATGAAGGAGAGTTCCAAATAAGTCCAAAATCACTCTAACTGGTGGGCAATAGGAAGAAAAACTCTGCTAAATCTCCTTTTTTAAGTAGATAACTGGAACCCATGGTCTGGTCCATCTAGTCAAAGGTTCCAATCAGAGGAGCAAATAGTTCTGAGGAAATGTGGGTAGTAGGCACATTCACTTTACAGTATTAGATTTCCCTTGGATGTTTCTGTTTGTCCGTCCTTAAAGAGGATCAATGACATCATGAGGAGGGTGATGTTTCAACTTGCAGGGAACTGGATTTGAGTGAGGCCAAGCTGTTCAAGCTCAGTCCCATTCTATCCTCCAGAGTCATCTGAGTCCAGTGGCAAGATAGAAGTCAGGATGACTGGAGATGGTCCTGGATGCAGTGGAAGACCTTGGCCTTCTTAAGCTAGGCATTTCCCAGATCTCAGTTTGACTGAGGCAACACCTATTCAATTACAAGCTATGTAGAAATGGAGGCCAAAGATGGCCTACTTTGCCTTCACAAAAGAATCAGTCCTGGGGAGGGGAAACCCTCAGTTTCTGAGAAAACAAAAATAACAATCTGCCATTGATGAATGTTCTAAGGAGCAAAGGCATAATGAAGAATTCCAAGAAGGGCAGAAACAGTAGAGCTTATGGGTAATGGAAATATATGTTAAATGCTTGGCAAACCTTAAAGAGTTATATAAATGTTATTATCACTATCATTTTTCTAATTGAATCGTATAAGAAACACATAGAACATACAGAATCTCCAAAATATTTTACATGAAATCTTTCACCTCTTATAGCCCTTTCCTTCCTTCAAGACTCAGTCAGCTCTGTTTCTGTATTTAAGTTTTCTCATTTATCTCCTATTACTCTCATATACACACCCTGTTCCAGAGTGTCCCCTTTATTACTCCCCAAACACACCTTATCCACACCTGTCTCTGTATCTTTGTTTGCACCATTTCCCATGTTTAAAATACCACTTCCTGATCTCATTTCTTTTTTTAATCTAAGAAGAACTTATCTTTTAAGATCCACTTTAAAATTCGTCTCTTCAGTGTAATTTTTCTTGAGTGGCCCCATATGCAATGATTCCTCCTTTCTCTGAAGATCTGAGCATTTTAATATACAGTATCAAGTTCAAAATTGGTCAATATGTTATGTAGTCATTAATCAACTGTTTTAAACTGTATCAAGAGATGTGGAAGTATGTTTCAAAATGAAAAACAAGTAATAATCCTGCTGTTCTCTGCCTTGATCAGGCAACATCTGCAGCAGTATTTTGTTCAGTTGTAGGTAGGACATTTGGAAGGACATTTAGACACTGGAGATTATTTAGGGGAGAGTAAACAACATGATAAGGGGAATAGAAACTATGCTATAGAAGGATTAACTGAAAAAATTAAACATAGTCTAAAGAAAAGAAAAGTGGAGTAGAGCTTAAGATCTTTCAAGTACCTGAAGGATTGTTATATAAAAGAAATTAGGTTTATTTTGTTTGACCATGAAGGGCACACATAGGAGCAAGGGATGAAAGTCATGATAAAGTAAATTTCAGCTAAAGGAAAGGACAAACTTCCTAACATTTGGAATTACCTCAAAGGGAAATGAGCTGCCTTGGGAATGAGTGGTTTCTCCCTCATTACGTAATTCCAGGTGAAGATTGGTTAACTACACAAGCCTCTGAAATACCTTCCAACTTTGTAATTCTGTGATGGTGGGGGATACCAATTAACCAGAATGGTGCTGCAGGAAATCATTCTAATTTACTAAATTTTCACTGTATTAATAATAGTTTCATATGTGACTTTATATCTATTCATTTGTAGAAATATATACTTACCTATAAATTTCTGGTTAAATTCAAAGAAACATTTAGAATCCTCATAACCATTGGAACAATTATATATGAACTGAGAAAGCAAAATTTCTAGCCAAAGGACAGCCAGTTCTACTATTTTTTTTCTTTCAAAGTCAAAAGAAAGTTATCAAAGCAGGAATATTTCCATCATACCTTCTAAGTGTTCTTCGCTGTTTGTTTTGCTTAGCAGATAGGAAAGGGTAACTTGACATTTACATTTATATACTTCAGCATGTCTTGACTCATATGTTGATTCTTTTGATTCATTCTGAAGGACCTTCAGAGGTTATTGTCATCTGTGCAAGCCCCATCTGACTGAGAGATTAGGTCCACCTACCTGAACATGAACAAATCTGAGAATGTAGGCAGTTATGTGCTTACAAATTTTAGTGTTTTTCTTTGAAAAATGTTTGGAACATTTAGCAATCAAGTTGCTTGTTCTAAAAACTTTAAACATAAAGCATCCTTCAAAAATAACCACCGTACTCAACATGACTAATGGGGACAGGTCAATGAGGGCCCAGTTCTGGGAACTGTATATTAATCTCTGCCTACTACCATCCCATGTGGCCTCCTTCTGGAAGTCTGTAGTGATATGAAATAGAGGGAGGCTTGCTCCTCAATTTAGAGCATATATAGGCATTCTGTGACTGTTTCCTGGATGCTTCCTGCTTAGTGAAAAAAAAAAAATGCCTTTCAATTTTCTCCTGACTCAATATTGATTGTGCATACCAAAAGCTGTAAATGGTCCAATCTAGTGTTGTTCCTTGGTGGAACACTAGTTATGGACTATTATCCCTCCAGGTGGGAGAGGTGCTTCAGTGTCACTGTCACCTAGTCATCATAAACATGGGTCACTGCTGTTTTGGTCTTTGAAGTACCTCATTCTTTCTTGCTTTTAGGTGGAGTATTGGAGATGGAAGGACCTCATTAGCTTCAAAAGGCTGGAAGAGCCACCAGAATTCCAGAGTTATAGTCCATGCCATATTCGCTGGCTAGCAAGTCTAATAAGTCTAATAAACAAGATCAACTCTGAGCATCAACCAGCTTGACCTAAGAAGTGGGTCAATCACAAACTCAGCTAACAGTGGGCTGCTCTGGCAGTCAAGGCCCTTTTTCCTAAAAGCAAAGGATCAACTTGTCCATTAGCATGGCACAGCCCAAAGTAAACCCAAAGGTATAAAGTTTACTTGTAATTACCACTTTAATTATGAGCCTACTCTCCAAGGAATGAAATTAAAAAGAGAAAATATATCCAGGATGGGACATTTTGTACTTTTGGTCTTGCTTTACTGTTTTAGGAAATATCTTTTTGTTGAAGCTAATTGATGCTAATTGTTTAATTAAAATTGAGAAAAGAAAATAATTAAGTTGATAATGGGGAAATAATAATTGACACTGGCAAATGTTATTGCCAGTGGTGATAATCACTAGCAATTTATATTGTGGAGAATATATTGGAATATAGGCTCAAACTGATAGTGTTAAATAAACCCCATTACTCTCAAGAGTATATCTAGAGTCTGAGGGGAATATATAAGCATCCATATTCTGGGTACCTGCCCTGCTAGTACATCCAGAATCTCACTAGTTATGCCAATGCTATAATAAAAATTTATGCCCCACTTTTTTTTTCTTTTATGTTCTTATATCCCTCTGAAGGGGGATAGAGGAATGCATCTACTAATGAGAAGTCGAAAAGTGCCATCAACAACTGCCTCAGATAGGCAGTCACACTTTTGTATTCCATTGCTGACCCCTCACTTAATCCACTGCTAGTTGTAGCAGCCTTGTCATAGATACGTAGAGTTATATATTGATGTGTCTTAAAGGGTAGGATACTGGGTGTAAGGAACTTTATGGGCAGACGCTTCTGTATGCAAGGCCACACTTCAGGTATAGAGAAGTATGAGAAAGGAAACACATATGTTAAATCCCTCTTATACACCAGGCCCTTTAAGTGCTTTATAAATACAATTTCATTATTACCCTGATTTTACAGTAAAGTAATCTGAGACAAGCAAATGTTAAGTTACTTGCCCAGGGTGATACAACTACAAAGTAATGATGATAAGGCATCCCTAATTTCAGGCCCAGTGCAATCCAGTGCATCAGCTAGCTGTCTCTATGGGCAAAGTCCATTTGCATAGTATTTAAAAGATTAGGAATTCAGCAGTAGAGCAGTAATAGAGATGAATGTTTCTTGAATGAATGATTAAATTAATAAAGATAAAAATCAGTACAAGAATATTTATGGCAGCTTTTTTGTAGTGGCAAAGGAATGAAATTGAGGGCATTCCCATCAACTGGGGAATGGCTGAATAAGTTGTGTTATAGGACTGCGAAGGAATAGTTTTATGTCATAAGAAATGATGAGCAGGATGATTTCAGAAAAATCTGAGAAGTCTCATAGGAATTGATACAAAGTGAAGTGAACAGAACCAGGAGAACATTGTACAAAGTAACAGAAATATTGTATGATGATCAACTGGTATTATCTTAGGCCAATTTAGCTACTCTGATCAAGATAATGATTCAGGACAATTCCAAAATAATCATGATGAAAAGTGTTATCCACCTCCAAAGAGACAAATGATGAATTCTGAACAGAGATAGAAATGTGTTTTTTTAAAAAAAAAAAACTTTCTATATTTTTCTTGTTTTTAAGTGTGTATTTTGTAACATGTTTAACATAGAAATATGTTTCACATGACTTCACATGTATAAATATCATTTCACTTGCCTTCTCAAGGGGTGGGGAAGGGGCAAGAGGGAGAGAAAATTTAGAACTCAAAATTTTAAAAATGAATTTTAAAATATGCATTAATTGGGAAATATTTCACAAAATAAATAATTTTAGGAAGAAAATAGTGGCTGAGAACAGCATTTTGAGTTTCTAGATCATGACTTCAAAGAGAAAGATGATCTACTCTTGACCAGTAAGGGATAGACCTTAATAGGTATTAATTTTTTTTTTTCTGTAGGCATGAGAATCTTATCAATGGTACTTTAAATTGAAAAATATCTGCCAAACCAAATAAAAAAAAAATGAACCAGCATTTATTACATGTCTACTATGTGTTAAATGCTGGTGATTAATATGCAAAGACTGAAGTAATTCTTACTCTCAAGAAGCTTACAGCACATATAAGAGAGAAAGAGCAATGTCAGCAAAAAGGATCAGTATTTAATAGGAGAAATTATTCCAGAAGAAAGGAAGCAATAAGAAATAAATACTTCAGAGGGTAAATAAAAAAAAATACCTCAGAGGGTAAAATTCAATACATACAGTAGAGATAACAAACAATATGAACTTAAAGCATCGACATAAATTTTACTTCATATCACTGAAATTTTGTAGTAGATGACTGATGCCTGAAAAATGACCATGAGAATGTAGAACTTAGATAGATAATTGGGAGAGGAATAAAAGTGTTTATTAAGAAACTATTATCATGTGAGGAAATTAACAGATTGGTGAAGGAATACAAAAAGCTTTGGCTGAATCTATGAAGAGACATATTATATGTATTATGCTACAGATGGCGCAGTCAGACAGAGGCAATGTGTTAATAGTAAAGTACATTAAATACATTAAAGGTTAGTGATCCTTGTTTATGACCAGTGGAACAACTGATGGGCTGAGCCACAATAAATAAATATAAAAGTTTTAATCAATAGAAGTAATTAATACAGTGGCAATTTTCTGATAATTTTCCTCATTTAATACAAATATACAAATACATCAAAATGACTTCTTTAAGTTTATAGCATCCTTAATTTTAACCCCAAAGACACAAGACATAATCCTTCTTGGAAATAGGGAAGAAGCTATTCTGTCCTAGGCTCAAAGGGCTCCCCCTTTGGATTCACCCAAAAGAAAGGAAAATTCCATGCTCTGCTCACTAAAAGAGGAAATGGAGGTACAAAAGGGAGGTTATTCCAAATTATTACAGGCTAGTCCCCCAGGTCACTCCTCAGCTCCACCCTACTGGAAGATAGAGATAAGTTTCAATGTTATAACTTCTGGGAGCCAGTGCAGTTATCCCAACTCAAAAGGAAGGGGGCTTTTGAATCATGGAGGTCCTACTCTGTTAACAAGTGGAAAATTGCTTCCTTAGTCCATTTATGTGATTTGTGTTAGGGCTCAGGATTGTTCTGGTTAATGCCAAGAAAAGTAGGAACAGTAATTGTGCCATCTCTGATTTAAAAAAAAAATTCAAATAGCTAGAAAGTACCTTTATGACAGTGGTAATTATGATATTGCCAAGGATGACTGAGTAGACAGGCTTCTAATATAGTTAAGGGTATGGGAAACAGAATGACAAATTCGGCGTAAAAGAATATAGAGTAGTGATGGGGGACATTGACATCTGGACATCTGTTGCAGCTTTCCCTTTGCTCAAAACAGAGCAGCTGATAAATTTCTGACTTGCCTTAAAGATCATTTATTTCTTTAAAAGTTAGAGGAAGTAACCAGGTGAACTACTATTCTAAATGCAGTTCTGATAGATAAGGAGTAACTGGTTATTGACGTGAAAATTTTAGAAACAATGGAAGGAAATGACCACTCCATTTTAGAGTTCATGTTGGGAAAATAGAGGAAAACCATATAGTCTAACATGCATCCTAGAATTTAGGAAAACAGGTACTAGAGTCCAGAGAATAAATTGATAACAGACCATAGCCTAAAATTCTACAAATATTTCCCAAGAAGAATGAGACGTTCTTAAAAATTAAATTGTGATGAGGGAGAATAGACAGAAGAGGAGGATGCCCTACCTTAGGTGCTGTGGAAGCATAGGGAAATGGTAAATAAGCTTGGACTTTTTGAAAGTCATACATAGAAGAGAGAAATATAGATAGGAAACAGAAATTTGATACAGAAAATAATGCAAACATATAAGAAAAGTTTTAAAATCTCTAAAGCTGAGAGTAAAATGAGATTAGTGATAAATGCCAAAGACAACAATTTAAAAAAAGATACTTTTAATTATGTTGAAAGCAAGAGTAAACTTGAAGAAAAGATAGGACCATTATTCAGGATGGAGGGGATGATGGCAGTGGTCAACAAAATAGTGCTCGTTTCTCTTTTCTCTAACAAGGAGAATGGCCTTCTGCTTGACAAAGATAGAGTGATAATGGTTAACAAGGAATTGAAACCAAAGATAAGTAGGGAAATGATAAGAGAACCTATCTGTTCGTAATGAATTCTGGTCAATAGGAATGGATGGTCTACATCTCAGGAAAACCTTATTGTTATGATTGCAGATCAATTCTGTTATTGTTAAACTCTAAGCACTAAAGATCCATTAGTTTACTTATTATGTGCTTCCAATTAGACCACCACATTTAGCAAAACGATTAAAAAATGTTTTGTTTTGTTTTGTTTTTAACGAGAATCATGTATTGATTCTATGGCGATATAAGGGAAACTACAGGAAAGTTTCCCAATTTGTAATTTTGCAAATCATATTTTTGTATATCTACCATCCCACATAATAACCAAAAGTAATCAACATCACAGACATACAACTTGTAGCTTGCATTTATATAATAATTTAAGGTTTCCAAAGCACTTAGACACATTACCTCATTTAATCTTTTACAACAACCTTGTGGAAGCAGAAATCCTATAGATAGTATTTCCATTTTCCAGATGACTACTGACCATTAAAAGCCAATTTGACTGGTATAGTCCCCAGTCCTTTAGGGTACATGCATGGCAAGGTTATTAAAATGAAAGATTCAGCATTGTCATCACTGCCACATGCACACTCCTAATGGACTCCTAATAGCAAAATTATGGTTAATAACCACTCCTCATTCTCTCCCCTCATCAGACAATTTAAAATTCGCATGTCTTTGATCCAGATGATATCTTCCCCTATAGATGACAAGTCAGTCTTCTTTTGGAAATAGCTTGCTTTTTGTCAAAACTCTATACAAGTTTTGAGTGCTAAAGTGTTCTGAAACTTCAACCAGAGTATGAAAACTGCATAGTTCCATGTCTAAATGCCACAGCCACTGTGTGTTATCCTTGATTTGGGTCCAGGGGCAATAAATAGGGACCACACATTGGGACTGCTGCCTGTTTGCATCTGTTCTCTCCTTGTGAATAGGAATAAAGTTTTGATAACTGTTATCTTTGTGTGGTTCTGCTGGTCTTTATTTGAACCCTCCTGCACCTCAATAAAGAAACTGAGGTAAGAGAAGTCGTGGCTCACCCATAATTACACACCTGATAACTTTCAACAGCAGAGTTAGGAGGGAAGCTCTCTTGTCAATTCCTCACAATATGATTCCTCCTTAAGCGTTTTAAAAATAAATAAAAGCAAACACACAGAGCATAGTATTCTCAGACTTCACTAGTCTTGAAGTTTTCTAGAAACTATTCCCAATAAGTGAGGAGAGCCTCCTATATATGAAATTTTATTTTCAGAAGGAAGACAAGGTACTAAGTGCATACTGGGATTAGAGGGGAAAAAACAAGGATATTTGATAAGAAAGATGTTTGGGGTCTTTGAACATTATGCAAGCATCTGACATCTTTATAAACTTAAATTTGTCTAGCACTTTAAATACACTATCTCTCTTAAATCTCACAACAACCATAGAAAGTAGGCACTATAAACATTATTATCACCATTTTAAAGAGAAGAAAAGTAACTCACCCACATTCAAACAGCTAGTTAAGTGTCAGAGACTCGATTTAATTAGTCTTTAAGATTTTAAGTCCAGCAATCAATCTAGCAGGCAATGCTGCCAGAAGTTCAGTAAGAGTCAATAGCATGATATGGTACAGGGGAAGAAAAGCCTAATGTGATCTTAGATTGAATTAAAGAAGTATCTTGCCCAAAATAAAATATAGTCCTATTCTATGCACAACCTAGCGAAAATCCATTTGGCTTCTTACGATGAGTTGTGGCAGATGATTAGGTAGCTCTTCAAGGACAACTCACCGGCCTCATGTTTACAAAATGGAATACATGCTTTTAAGTAGTAACATTACAAGGTTCACTTAACTTTCCTGAAGATGTCTTGATGAGTAACAACACAAAATAAATTACAAGTAGGGCAGTAGGTTTTATCTCTCATGCTATAATCAACCATGACAATCTCTGTGCCATGATAAAATCTGGGTTCTAACAGGATTTAATAAAGAATGGCACCAGAGAACAATGTGTACACAGTATCACAAACAGAATCTTGATTGAATCTCGTACATGGAGGGAGTATAATGCCTTGTTATAAGTAATTCAAAATAAATATTTGACAAGTATTTCTTCACTAATCAGTAGCTGAACATCCAGTTATTTTTTATGCCATCCTTGTGTCTAAAGCTTAAGAAGTCTCAACTAAAGAAGGAACAAATGAGAAAAAAGATATTGAATAATGTACAACTTATCCTCAAGCATTAAGTGCAAGAAGAGAAAGATCTATTATGAAGAATTCCAGGGTCATTCAATACATTTTTGTGTAATATTATTCTAGTAAAATGAATAAACTATTAGAAATAACTTTCAGTGGTTGGTAAGTGGAAAAAACAAATAGAAACAAAACTGGCCTAGCAGACTCTTCCACATAATATATCAAGTAAATGGAATTCTGGACACAGTGAAGAAATGAAGAGTGTACACAAGAGTGACACACCTTGGTCTAGTTGACCTAGCTCTGGGTTGAGGGTTAGGGGAGAAGCAAGGTAGGAGAACAAGTCTGTGGTTCAATGGAATAGTCCCATAGAGCCTAAAAAATTGGTTAAAGTGACTCAAGTTTAGGAACCAAGAGAACTGCAAGTCTAAAGGATGCACTGGGATCTTGAAATCTTTGGTACAAACATAATTTAGAGAACAGGAAAAGATTTACCATGTGTCATCAAGGCACAGAGATTGCCTAGGTTTATTCTAGCACAACAAAGACAAAATTGATCTTGGGACACTGCAAAGTTATTACCCAAAATTCTGGTATATAATATTTATGTCTTATGACTTCCAGTGGCTTATAGTAGAACCCTCAAATGCGTGGAAATCTCAGGGTTGAAAAAAAAACACAATTGAGGAAAATCCATAGTATTGTATATCCAGTGTTTGCCCCATGGTTAAGTGCTTGATCTAGAGTTTTTCATGAATATATTCACTTTAAGATTTGTGAAACACCTTACATTATCTCATTTGCTCTTTATAACAACCATGGGAATGAAGCACTATTATTATCCCCAATTTTATACGTGGGAAAAATGAGGCTTTAAAAAGTTGTGACTTGTTTGTTGAGAATTATATTGTAAGTTGCACGGGGTTATTCCCCGGCCTTCTCCTGGCTACCAGGCCAGATGGTAATCTTCTCTGGGGGGTCTTCGCCTGGACACTATTCTAGGCGGTACTCTTGCACGGGGCTCCCCCCCAGCCTTCGCCCAGATACGGCGGCACCCCTTACCCCTAGACTTCGCTTGGGTAAACTTACCCTTTCCCGAGTCTTTGGACATCTCCGGCCCCTGCCGTGTGACTGTATGGCCTAGCTACGCGACAGGGCTATCCCCTCTTCCACTGAGGGAACAATGACTACACACGCACCCGAGGTTGTCAGTGCACCTCACTTTATTGATGGCATCCTCTACATCTCTCTCTTGCTTACATCATCTCTCCGATCCCTCCCCAACAGCTCCTTATATCCCCAGCCAGAGCCCCGCCCATGTTCCTCCCTGAGGGCAGAGCCAGCTCCCTGGGGGCAGAGCCAGCTCCCCAAGGCCAGTCCAGAGCTTGGCCCCTAACAGCTCCCCTTTTTGTTTAAACAGGAGTAGTATCATAAGGGGTAGGGAGTTTGGGGGAGGACAGGAGGGTACGCAAATCTGCTTTGGCTTCTAGTATTTCCTGTCTTATCATTGCACAAAGGCATCTAATGCAACATGTGAGAAGGAGGCAAAAAAGAATACAAAAGGCAGCAATTCTACCTTCAATCAGGACTGCCCAGGGCGGACACATAGCCCCAAGAAAGAAAAACATTTTGGCTTCCTTGATCTCACAAAAGCCCGGGAAAATAGCCTTGAGAAAAACAGGGGCAGAACCCTTCCTCCCAGCGCCATTTTGTTCATGCCTTACTGGTCTCCCCTCAGTTTACCTGAGCCATGACCAGTGAATGCCGTCCAAGAGGCTGGGGGTTGGTAATTCCCTTACAATTCCCTTTTGTTGTTTTGACTCAATGTTTCCCTCAGGACGATGATGTTCTGCTTACCGGATGTTAGGGAGTCCTGGACAGTACACAAAGCAAGGTTGATACATAGTGGCACGAGCAGCAGTACTAACAATACTACAACAAAACCTATCAGTAAAGGCGAAAACCAGGTCTTTACATGACCTCATGAACTTAAGCTATCGAAGAACTGAGATATTTTTGAAGCCGTTTGTTCAGGAGCAAAATCAACATCTGCTTCCTCATCTAATTCTTCTGCCAATTCAATTACTCTCTGGATTTCCAAAGTGACATTATCTGGAATTAGCCCATGCAATTGAGCTCTAATTTCTTCTCATTGGACTTGTGACCCATTATACAATTTCGTAGTCAAACAAAAGGCATTATATCTATAATCACATTGCAATTTGTGTTGTAACTGTAACAAACACTTCTCCACCAATGACTTCAGCTACCTTTTGGAGTGTATGAATGGCTTCATAAAATTCATTGTCTATTTTGCTTGTTGCTTAAAGCCTGCAGATACATTTTTCATAAGGGCATACACTTCATAAGCTTGAACTATTGTGTTGTGTGTATTAGAGATAGATAAAGCTAATGCAGTGGATGCTAAAATAGCTTCTACTAATAACATGATTCCAAACACAAGAAACACATCCACGTACTTTAGTAGTTATAGGGGTTAATTGCTTGTCCAAAATATGTAGAACTTATCATGAGGTGTTCCGTACCATCCTTTATCCTTAATTACTGTCATGGTATATCGAGGTCTTGTTAGAATAAACATTCTCCCTACTGTCTTTGATCTTATACATTCTTGTGCAGAACAATTCTGGCATGTAAAATTGAAAATTCCTGTCATATTCCGATATGCCTGTGATTTAGATCTGTTGTCTCTGTCCCAGAGAAATATATGTTTGTTCCCTAGACATACTTTGCCCCATTAAAGTAACATTGTCAGATTTACTTGGTGATGCTACAGCAGGCATTCCCCACACTGTTTCTCCTCCCATTACTAAGATAACTTTATCTATTCCCTGAACAGGCCTTCCAACTTCAGGATATCCTTTGTAATTAATATACATTTGTCTAGGAAAATTTGGCACATATTTTTCATCAGGCAAGTATGCAAAATTGTGACATGAATACAACATTTCTGTGTGGTTTCCCATAATCAATTCTGTCTTCTGACGAGTGCGTGTGCGACAATTCTCAAATGGTAAAAACCCTATATACAGATGCCAAAGGGTTACATTTCTCATCTTTTGTAAGTTACAAAATGGTCTATATTTCATCCCACGAGCAAGTCCCACAAAGTCCTTGTTTGAGCAAACTACTATTGTCCCATGTATCCTCCATGTGAATAGATTGTAAGTAGGCCCTTAACCATGGTGGATTTGTGATGAATGCCCATCTCTGTTGTTCCTTTGGTGTTGGGTCGAAGGACGCAGTGTGGTTGAGTGTCATGGTAAGTACAAGAAGAATGAGAGGAGTCATCATGACCTCGTTGAGTGAATTTCTCCAGAAGTTTTTTCATTTGCCACTGATAGCGCCTCCTTGCTCCCTGTGACTGCTCCACCTTGGTGGTTGTCCTCTATCACTCTTATCCTTTCCACTGGAACCCAAACTTCTTTATTATCATCTGTTAAAATACAAACATACCCTTTTCCCCACGTTAACACTGTATGAGGACCAAACCAGTTCTTATTCTCATCGTGCCATATTACTTTACTGGCTGCTTTCACACTTGTTATTACTGATTTATTCTTTGCAGACTCCTTATTAGGAAATGGTAAGAATTTCATAGCAGCTGATAAGCCATCATTATCGAATTTTAAATAATTTAGAGTATAAACAGCCAAACAGCCAATTGTAATTTATCATCAATTTGAGTATAAACTGCCAATTGCGAATTTATCATTAACTCCTGGTCCAACTCCCCCTTTTTTTGTGCAAGTAGGTGTCCAGGGAGCGATTTGCTCGTTCCACTACAGCTTGACCAGTGGGATTATGAGGGATTCCAGTGACACGTAAAATGGAAAATTCCACAATGAACTGTTCAATGGCTTTACTGATATAAGCTGGACCATTGTTTGGTTTAATGCTTTTCGGTACTCCATGATTTAGAATGTGGCCGAGTGTGTGTGATATAAAATATTGTTGTTCTGGCCCTTATTGCTAGTTGAACTTCCATAGTCATCTGTTTAATACTGTCTGCTCTATCAGGGATATAAGCTGAGTCTAATCTAGGTAGCAATGGTGCTGTACATTTGCCATCTGTGATGATATTGGAAGGTTCTTTAACATACAATAATGCTTGCAACACTGCATATAATTCATGTTGCTGTGTAGAATTAAATGTTATTTTAAATTTATGCATCTCTTTTGTGGATGGAATATACATAGGTGCCCTAAAATTTTGTTGCATCTGTAAAAACATCAACTCCTTTAGTGGTGAGGGAGAGCATTTTTCAGCCCAAGACCATGGCCACGTGGGACATTGCTGGCCGAAAGGAATTGGGAGGCCATGTTGAATATTTTGATTGATCAATATCTGTCATTCCACAAATTTGTGTATGCAGTTCTCTATTTGTTGATTTGTATCCATAGTATATATCGCGTGAGGCTCTTGTCTTATTAACATTCTCGCTCTTTCCACTGCCTTATGTATTACTTGGACTACTAGCACAGCATAAGGCACACAAGCTCTGTTCTCTATGTGGGCTAAATGTACCTGCTTGGGGCTAATCCCCGGCCTTCACTTGGGTACTAAGCCAAGGGGGGGTCTTCGCCCAATATTCCAGGCGGTACACTAATCTTTCCAGGGTCTTCGCCCAATATTCCAGGCGGTACTCCTTCGCCCAATATTCCAGGCGGTAATCTAACACAGGGCCCAATTCCTTACCCCAGACTTCGCTTGGGAATTCTTACCCTTATTCCAGGTCTTCGGACGTCTCCGGTCCCTGCCGTGTGACCGTATGGCCTAGCTGCGCAACAGGGCTATCCCCTCCTCAACGGAGGGAACAATGACTACACGCCCACCCGAGGATGTCAGTGCTCTGCACTTTATTGATGGCGTCCTGTACAACTCTGCCCAGCATCCCCTTATATACCCAGCCAGAACTCCTCCCATGTTCCTCCCTGAGGGTGGAGCCAGCTCCCGTATAGGCGGTCCCAGCACCCGAAGGCGGGTTAACACCTGGGGCATCTTCCAGGCTCCTCAGGGGGCCACGGTCCAGAGCTTGGTTCCCAACATTTCCCCCAGGGGGCCACAGTCCAGAGCTAGGCCCCTAACATCTCCCCCTTTTTGTTTACACAGGGGTGGTATCATAGGTACCAGGAGGGTGTGGGGAAGATAGGAGAGTATGTACATCTGCCTTAGCATCTAAAATTGCATTGTGAATAATAGTACATAGGCATCTAATACAACATGGAATAAGAAGACACAGAAATAAACAGATTACAGTGGGAATTGCAAATGACAAAAGTCACTGAAATTCCACAAGATGTTGCAACCAGCCCCACAAAGTCATTAGCTTCGCATGCACACTGTTGTTCAAACTCTGCAGAGGTGTTACAGAGCTCCTGAATAAACAAGGACAGTTGGTGTATGTCCCCAGTGGCATTGTCGGCTAGGAGCACCCCCTGTAGGGCCTCCCGGACTTTTGTCCAGTCCCCAGGAAAAGAAGAATTAGAAGTATTGAAAGGAAGAGGAGTGACACAAAGGGGCAAGTATTTATAATGACATTGCAATTGCATATAAAGTTGAGTTAACTGAAGGCTGTCCCCAATCCAAAGAACAGTAGTAGCAAGGGCTTCTAGAGTATGTTGGAAGTGTGTGTTAATTTGATTTTGTACAGACCACGCTCCAGTCTCCTCCTGCATAAACGTTTGCAGGGTGGACGCAAGGAGCTCAGTCTCCTGTCGTAATTCTTGTATTTGGAATTCCTCATAGACTTCGATTGCAAGATTTAGAAGGCCAAGCACAACACTGGCAGCATCCTGGCGGGAACGTTTGAGAGGTATAGGTGGAGGATTATGCATAATCTTTTGCCATAGCTCATCTGTTGAATTTGAAGCAAAGGGTTCTGCTCGTACAGGGTTAAGAGCATATGGAGTGCGCCGTACCAGAAACACTAGACGACCCGAATACCTACACGAGAGTGTATCAGTAAGGGTCGCATTGAGGCAAGTAATGTTGTAGTGAGGCAAATTAGCTTGTGATGACAAAGGCACAATGGTAGTATTCTCCGGATGGCATAGAAGAAAAGCTACATCAGGCGGTGTGCGAACCTCAGCAGTAAATTGATAACAAAGGGTGTCCCTCCCCAAGTTTGTGTGGTGACATGTGGAATTGGTGCGGCCAAACACCGCACTCCAGGTGGTCCAGGTGAAATCCCTACAATGGGTCATAGAGGAAATGGATTGAAAGCAAGGCCATATTTCAATGGAAACATTTGTTTTTGCGAGCGCAAGGCCAATTTTCCAGAGTTCAGGGTGAAGCGTTCCGTATGGTGCCAATGGTGCTGCCACAGGCGCTGGTGCAGGAAGTTGATGATATCGTTTGTATTTTGCTACATGGTCCCAAAAATTAAGAGTCACATTGTGAAGTCGTGGCCCACAGGCAAACACCCCTGTGGAGCAAGCTTTAAAGGGATCCCACACATCCGCGTCACCTTCAATGCAGGGCACAGGTGCATGGGTGTGATCAAAATAGGTGGAATACTGGTGGTACGTTTGGGTACGGTTCTGGGTGCAATTTATGGAATGAGGTATAGCTAGGAGGGACACATTCAAGTGAGCAGTGTGGTTAAAGAGATCCGGAGCATGGTGTAGATTAGAAGTAAAGTTATAGGTGAGGAGTTGAGGACAATAGTGCGAAAGGTTATAAGCAGTGAGATTAGTAGTAGCTAAACATATTGGGTGGGTGTGTGAAATAAAGGACATAGAACGACGAAATTCATGAGAGGCCTCACTGTTAGGGTCACCCATTCGGGCACCTCTTTGGATGAAATCTGAGGGGCTGTCTCCAACAAGCTTTGATGCATTCCCTCGAACGAACAATCTCACTGTCCCACTTCCCCATCTGAGTACTCTCACTGCAGGGGTATCCTTCAAAAAAGCCCAGTACACGCTTCCCTTCTCATCTGCTTGGCGCCGTTCTGGTTTGGTGAGGTTATACCATCTTGAATGTGATGCTCCTGTAGGAGTAGGTGCTAAACTCAAAGCAAGAAAGCTAAGCATGAGGTTGAGGTTCTGCTTCCGTCTCGCCCGGTCAAGGCAGTGGCTTTGCGTGACCGTCCCGGCGGCGGCGGCGTCTCTTCAGGACCTCTGGTATCGGTGGTTGTTTCGTCTGGCTCCAGCTGTCGTATCCATCGGGTGGGGAGCCACCATTGGTCAGTTTCCGACCCTCCATCTGGAAGAATACAAACATGTCCCTGCCCCCTGATGGTTATAACTCCAGGGCCTTCCCAATTCCCAGAGGGACACTTCCACATGACCCGAGTGCCTGGTAAGCAGGAGTTAGGTCGTGAAGAAGGAACAGCAAGGGTCTCCTTGCTTGGTGCCTGTGCGAAGTATCGCATAGCAGGGCTAAGAAAATCATCTCTAAACATCAAATAATTATAAGAGAAAACTGCCTGTGACAATTGCGCTCTGGACAGCCGGCCACCTGCTCCCCCTTTTTGTTTAACAAGGAGGGCCTTAAGGGAGTGGTTAGCACGTTCAATAATAGCTTGGCCCTGGGGATTATAAGGGATACCTGTGACATGAGTAATACCAAATTCAGCACAAAAGCGTGCGAAGGCACGAGAGGAATAGGCTGGGCCATTATTGGTCTTAATGAGCCTGGGAGTACCAGCGAGGGCAAAGCAGTGGAGAAGATGAGCAGTAACATGGCAGGCAGCTTCGCCGGGTTGTAAAGTGGCGAAGAGATAGGAAGAACAAGTATCTATAGTAACATGGAGAAGGGAGGCACCAAAATGGGTAACATCCATCTGCCAAAGCTCATTAGGATAGGTGCCGCAAGGGTTAACGGCATGATCAAGTGGGCGAGGGCGAAATGGGACACAAGAAGAGCATCGGCGGACAATAGCGCGAGCCTCCTCTTTAGTAAGGTCAAACAGATGCCGTAAAGATCTGGCAGAAAGGTGAAATTTGTCATGGGCCAAACGGGGCTCAAGTTGCATAGGACATAAGAGAGCCCGATCGACAATATGATTGCGTGGAAAATAGGACCTACAAGGGAAGTATGGGAATGAACATGGAGAACATAGATGGGCTTCTCACGAGAGGCTAAGCACTGCTGAACTGAAGCAAGGAGATCGGCTATAGTGGACTGACGGACATTAATTTGAGACATAGGTAAAGTACGGAGAGCAGTAGCACAGTACAAGCTATCCGTTATAAGATTAAAGGAAAGGAGGGGGAAAAGGCATAAGGCCTGAAGAATGGCAAACAGCTCATTCTTCTGTGCAGAGGAGTAAGGGGTATCATATACTTTAAGTAAGCGACAGTGAGGTGCATAAACAGCAGCACGACAGTTCTTGGTGGCATCAGTGAACACATTAGGGCCATCCACCGGACAAGACGAGACAACAAGGGGGGGAGGAGCAAGAGGCAAGACAGCCCAACCACGAAGGAAGGGAGGTAGAGGAAGAGAAACAAAGAAACACATAGAGAGGAGGATAGCCCACTCCTCATAACGTTCTGCTTGAAGGCAGAGAAAGGATTCATCCATGGAAAGATTGAAGTGAGGATAAAGGCCAAAAATTTGGAGGCACCATCGGGTAATTTGAAGGAAAAACTGTGCCAACAAAACATAATTATCAGGGAGAGTTTTCTTCCATCTCTAAGGGTACAGCCATTCTAAAACTCCATGTGATTGATAGAGGCAAGAAAAAGGGGGTACGTCCTGCAACACAGCAACTAAAATAGGAGCATCAGGATCGTATTGCACTATGTGACTGGTAAACAGACGTTGTATTTCAGTTAAGGCCTCGGTAGCAGCAGGAGTCCATTGTCTATGGGAATTAAGGTGGCTGTCCCCCCGAAGAATCTCATATAAGGGGTGCATGATACGGTCAGGTATAGGCATAGTGGAGCGTAACCATTGAATAGAGCCAATAAGCTTTTGAAAATCATTAAGGGTCTTAATCTTGTGTATATTAATCTTTGGAGGGTGTCGCGTAGCACGACCATTATCTATGGAGTGGCCCAAATATGGGGGGCCACTTGAAGGCCATGGGTGGAAAGACAGCTCAATGTGTGTTCCAATAAACTTTGCAATTCAGAGGCTTGGGAGGTGCCAAAAGAATGTCATCCATATAATGGAGAAGGATAGCATTTGGGTGCGTCTCCTGAATAGGTTGTAGGACAGCAGCCACAAAGGCTTGACCCATGGTAGGACTATTAGCCATACCCTGGGGGAGCACTTTCCAATGGAACCTGTCAGCAGGACCTTGGAATTTCAACTGAGGGATGGAAAAGGCAAACTTTGGACGATCCTCAGGGTGGAGAGGAATAGAATAAAAACAATCTTTGATGTCCAAAACATAAATATGATAATCCTTCGGGATGAAGGCAGGAGACGGAAGTCCCATTTGCAAGGGGCCCATAGGCCACATAATTTGGTTAATGGCCCGCAGATCGATTAATAAACGCCATAAACCAGCCTTTTTCTTAATGACAAACACAGGGGAATTATAATTACTAGTCGTGGGCTCCAGGTGTCCTGCATCTAAATTGTTCCTGGACTATGTTCTTTAATGTGGTGAGTTTCTCTGTACTCAGGGGCCACTGTTCTACCCACACTGGGTCAGGAGACAACCAGTCAATCCGTGGGCACCTCACCATTTGAGTGACCCCTAGAAGTTTTCCGGGGTCACAACATGGACCCCCATTTGTTGGAGAATATCCTTGCCCCACAGGGCTGAATTAAGGTCACTTATCTTCAATGGCTTAAAATATCCAGTTTTATCTTCATATGTCCAAGTCAAATATTGAGCTGCCCTAGTGGCAATCTGGCCCCCTCCCACTCCAGCCACTGTAAGTGGATGCCATTCAAGGGGCCACACAGGGGCCCACTACCTGCTGTCTATAATGGAGGAGTCCGCTCCAGTATCCAACATCCCTAATATGGGGCGGCCCTCGACTTCTATAGTCATCATAGGCCTGTCTCTCCCTACCACCTGACACCAATTGATCTCTGGATCTCTAGGAGGCTCTTCTACCCAAGGGAGGGATATTCCTCGGCCAATGGCCGTCCCAGGAGGGAGGTGGATAGGGTAGCAATGTGGGTTAGTAATGTAGATGGTAGTGCCCTCTGGCGGCAACAGCTGAGTGTGCACAATGCCAGGAAAATAACTAGAAGGCCCCACCACAAGGTGGGGGAAGGAGGCAGGAGGGATCTGAAGGGACTGGGTGTCCCAAGGTTTTATCACTATGTCCTGATCTCCTTGTCCTTCCTCCGGGGCACATGTCAATATCTCAGTTGGCTTAACTCCTGGCGATAACCCTCGCCAAGGCCTGTTGGCTGGGGGAGGGGCCCCATGGGACCTTCTGTGGTCACGTGAATGGGGAAAGTCTGTGGAGAGCGGAACCGGGGCCCCCACGAGGAGGGCCCCCCCTCCCGTTTCCCTGGACCACAGTAGCGGTCCTTCCCTTTACATGGCAACTCCGTGCAGTGTGCCCCATCCTTCCACAAGAAAAACATGGCAGAAGGGCCCTACACTCTCTCTGAAAATGACCTGGCTTGCCACAATGGTGACAGGTCCAACCCCTCTGATCACCCCTTTGGAGGCCGGAGGACACCCCTCTAGCTATAGCAGTAGCCATGGCTGCGACCTTGGGATCGTCTTCAGGTACAGAAAGAAGGCGCTCGACTATCTCATCGATAGTGGCATTCGGTCCCAGGCCCGCTAAAGCCTTTTGATCAGGTCCCCTGAGCCCCTCTCTTATCAACTGTGTTACAACCACTGTAGTACCCGGTCCATAGCCCAGCAAACGCTGAGCGCTCTTCTAGACCCTGCTAACAAAATTGGTGGGGTTTTCATTCGGCCTCTGTTTTAATGCTGTAAGTTTGGCCCTAGCTTCTCCCTGCATCTCAAGTTTCTCTAAGGCTCGTATACTACAGGCTGTGACTCCGGCAAAAACTAATGGATGGTAAGTTAGCTGAACCTGAAGGGTCTGCCATGGGCCCATGCCAGTAAGCATTTGGAAGGCATCCTCAGTATTAGTAATATCCTTCTCCTGGATATACACCTCAGCTTCTCTCCTGACTAAGGCCTCCCAGGTGACATACTGGCCAGGGGAGAGCACAGTGCGACACACATCTTTCCAATCAATAACAGTCCAGGGCCAGGTGGCCGTGGCACTCCTGAAAAGCTGAACAGTATAAGGCGCTGCAAGCCCATATTTTATTACGGCATCTTTTAGTTCTTTGAGCAATTTAAAGGGCACTGGCTCATGGACTATCTGTCCTGCTTGATCATCCCTTACAGGGAAAGCTTGCATTGCACCTTCCCAATCCTCTAAAAATTCACCTTGCTTAACAGCCTCTTGAAGGGTCTTAGCTACTAGGCCAGGGCCAAGATGGCTTCGGCCTCCCCCAAAGAGGAAGGAAGGCCTCTCTGTTAATCTCATAGCAGCCATCTTGGTCTCCACTGAGCTGACATCCTCCCTTACAGGATGAATTGTTTGCTGCGCTACAAATCTTGGCCCCGGGCCAAGTCTGGACATGTCCCCTGGGCAAATTTTTTGCTGCGCCACAGATCCTGGCCCTGGGCCAAGTCTGGACATGGCCCCTGGGCAAATTTTTTGCTGCTCCACAGATCCTGGCCCTGGGCCAGGTCCGGACATGTTCCCTGGTTGGATCACTGACTGGACCACATCCCGCTCTCCCCTCGGGCCTATCTGTTCATGCCGGCCCAACTGCCAATGCTCATATCCAGGGGAATATTGATTAAGAAAGGGAGCTGTAGGCAGGGGTCCCGACTCCTCGTCGGAAGTCCCCGCTAAGGAATCTCCCGTTTGTACCACAGTAACGGCCGAGCGAGTCGGGCGTGGGGCACCCACAAGGGCTGCTTTTATCACCCCGTACATAACAAAATCACCTTCGAGAAGCACCCCGGGGTTGGTGTCCTCATAAGAGGCCATCTGCTGGCCTACTACCTCCCAATTGTGGGGCTTAATCCCACTGTACTCTAACCATGGGGAGGTTTCCCATATGTGTTCAACAAAGCTACGGCATGTCTTAATATGAGGACACATTCCTTCCTTTTTACATAATTTATACAGGTGACATGCCAGCACTTCTTTATCCTCGGGCCGGATCAGCGGAACGCTACTTCCCTGACCCATAATACTCCCTTCCCGGCTTCCCGCTCCTCAACAGTGAGATGTGTAGTCCTTCCAAGCGGTACCCTAAATTCTGCCCCACGTTGGGCGCCAGCTGCTCGGGGCTAATCCCCGGCCTTCACTTGGCTACTAAGCCAAGCGGGGTCTTCGCCCAATATTCCAGGCGGTACACTAATCTTTCCAGGGTCTTCGCCCAATATTCCAGGCTGTACTTCTTCGCCCAGTATTCCAGGCGGTACTCTAATCTCTCCGGGGTCTTCGCCCAATATTCCAGGCGGTAATCTAACACAGGGCTCAATTCCTTATCCCAGACTTCGCTTGGGAATTCTTGCCCTTATTCCAGGTCTTCGGATGTCTCCGGTCCCTGTTGGGCTATCCCCTCCTCCACGGAGGGAAAAATGACTACACGCCCAGCCGAGGATGTCAGTGCTCTTCACTTTATTGTTGGCGTCCTGTACAACTCTGCCCAACATCCCCTTATATACCCAGCCAGAGCTCCTCCCATGTTCCTCCCTGAGGACGGTTACTTGGCCAGAGCTCCTCCCATGTTCCTCCCTGAGGGCGCAGCCAGCTCCCGTATAGGCGGTCCCAGCACCCAAAGGCGGGTTAACACCCGGGGCGTCTTCCAGGCACCTCAGGGGGCCATGGTCCAGAGCTTGGTTCCCAACATTTCCCCCAGGGGGCCACAGTCCAGAGCTAGGCCCCTAACATGTACCCACTCAATAATTCCTTGTTTCTGATGAAAAATTCCAGTGGGTTTTTTCTCAGTGAATAAGATTGTGACTTCCAAGTCCTGTAATTCTAATATTCTGCTAGTAGTGCATCCCCTAATCTCTTTCTGCACTAATTTCAAACATTCCAAAGCTCCATCTGTCCATCCTCTGTGTGAATTTAATTGAGAAGGACCTTTCAACAAATCACATAATGGTTTCATTCGATCCATTGTGATCCCCAATTATGGCCCACACCACTGAATTTCTCCTATCAATTTTTTTTTTTTTGAAAGCCATTTAAAGTTGTAACCTTTGTAGAATCTAAGATAGGGGATTTCAAACTTAGACCTTACCACTGAATAGATGTACATCATAGCTTCATAGGCTAGTTTCTCCTTTTCTGATTATATATACTCTGGAAGAAAAATCCCTTAGAAATTAGGTTGTTAGTAAGTTCAAACTCTAAAGTTAACTTTTGCTTGGAACTAGCTTCAGGAACGTGATAACCTGATGTTCCTGCAGACAGTGACATTCTCTGCAAAAAAGTTGCAATTGGGTCTGGGAACTCAGGAACTAGGACCCTGGAACCTGATGTTCCTACAGATACTGATGTTCTTTGCAGGAAAGTTGCAATTGGGCCTGGGAATGAGTACAAGTTCAGATTAAAAGAGCAAGATTTTTCTTTTCTGCTCTATAGAGTGTTAGATATTAACTTATTGATACATTGTCTTGAAAAGGAAAATTTAAAACTGTTTTAAAATTTTTTCTGTTGTTAACAGTCACCAAACTTTTATAAAAATTTTTGTTGAAAACCTTCAAAATGATAGTTCTCTTCCCTAGATCTAATCTGGAATGATATGAGATACAATTCACTGCAGACCCAGCTGAATGATGATTTGGGACTGCAGGGCAAAAATCTTAATGGTTCTAACATTTACTCAAGTAACTTTTACTTTTGTGTCCACTCCTTAAGAACATCTTTGAACAAGAGGACTTTTGAAATTCATCAGCCGAAGTGGGGAGACTTCTGGACAACTGTCCAGTGGTGCCAAGTCTATTCCATTCTGCTGGAGAGTTTCAAAAGCTTTATCTCTGTTGAGGTGTCTCTTTAATATGCATTTTTCCAATTTGCCTTAGTTCCAAATGATATAACAAATCCTGATCTGTTTAAAACATCCAATTAAGAGTGATATGTTTCACTTAAAATATGACCAGAATAACTACGTTTTAGTTATTTCTCATTATACAAAAACTTTTCTTTTAGGTGAGGCATGAGATAATGAAAATGCTAATCAGCCTGCCTCTGATCTCCTCTTGTCTTTCTCTCCACTTTCACAATCTGGCCAGGATTAGAAAGTAAAGAGAGAGAGAGAGTTTTACCAAAAACTTTCCAATAATTTCCAAAACTTTTATGCTGTCCCTAAACTTCATATCCATGTTGTCCTCCTAATGGGCTTTGATTAAAGTCCCTTTAAAACTGCACAGACATTATGTCTTTGCACTTTTTATCTAAAATTGCATTTTGCAATCATATAAACTAAATAATATTAGTTCCTCTCTTTCTCCCTCCCATGCTTCTCCCCAATGCTGCAGCCATCAGAGAGAAGGGAGGAGGGGGAGGAAAAGAGATAACATTCCAAGGTCCAGTTACCATGGAGTTGACCGTAATAACTCACAAACACATGCATACACAACATGTAAAGACAGAACACATATACAGACAATAAAAAGGAGTTCAAAAACTGAGAAAAAAAATGTCAAAAATTCTCTGCACCCATTATAACTCTGGCTTACTTTCTATCACTGTGTAACTAAGCCTTGCATAAGATTCCCTGTCTAGACTTTCTCCCGTACAAGATTCCTTTTTTAGACTTACTCCTGCAACTTTTTACTGCACCACAGATCTGTGCCGAGTGCCAGGGATGGAAGAACATCCGGGCCGCTGAATTCATCACTGTGCCACAGAGGCTGGGCAAATTTTTTGCTGTGCCACAAATCCAGGCCCTGGGGCAAATTTTTTGCTGAGCCACAAATCCAGGCCCTGGGCCAACTCTGGATGTATTTCCTGGTTGAATTTCTGACTGTGCCAACTCCCTCTTTCCTCTCTGTCCTTGATTGTCTCCTGAGCTCCCTGACCGCCAATGCTCCAAAGATAAAAAATGGGGGGGCAGTAGGTGGGAGTCTTGACTCCTCATCAGAAATCTCCACTAGGGAGTCTCCCGTTTGTATCGTACAAGCGGTGGCCAAGCAAGCTGGACGCGGGGCGCCAACAAGGGCGCTTTTTCCACCCTGTACATGACAAAATCAGTCTCAACGAGCAACCCAGGGGTGGCGTCCACATAAGAGGCCATCTGTTGGCTCACTATCTCCCAATTGTGTTCAACAAAGCTATGGCATGTCTTACTATGAGAATGCATCCCTTCCTTTTTACATAATTTATAAAGGTGACATGCCAGCACTTCTTTATCCTCCGGCCGGATCAGCAGAGCACTACTTCCCTGACCCATAACACTCCCTTTCTGGCTCCCCGCTGCTCAACAGCGAGGTTCTGTGTAGTCCTTCCAAGCGGCACCCTAAGCTCTGCCCCACTTTGGGTGCCAGCTGCTCGCTATTCCCCGGCCTTCGCCTGGCTACTAGGCCAGAAAGTAATCTCTTCACCTGGCTACTAGGCCAGATGGTAATCTTCTCTGGGGGGGTCTTCGCCTGGACACTATTCTAGGCGGTACTCTTGTACAGGGCTCTCCCCCACCCCCCGGCCGAACGGCAGCACCCCTTACCCCCAGACTTTGCTTGGGTAAACTTACCCTTTCCGGGGTCTTTGGACGTCTCTGATCCCTCCTGTGTGACTGTATGGCCTAGCTACGCGACAGGGCTATCCCCTCTTCCACTGAGGGAACAATGACTACACACGCACCCGAGGTTGTCAGTGCACCTCACTTTATTGATGGTGTCCTCTACATCTCTCTCTTGCTTATATCATCTCTCCGATCCCTCCCCAACAGCTCCTTATATCCCCAGCCAGAGCCCCACCCATGTTCCTCCCTGAGGGCAGAGCCAGCTCCCTGAGGATGGAGCCAGCTCCCGAAGGCCGGTCCAGAGCTTGGCCCCTAAGAGTAAGTGGTTTTCAATCAAAGTAGGTTGTCCTGACTCCAAGTCTATCATTCTGTTCACTATGCCACACAAAACCTTATAATAAAGTGTTTTTTTGTTCGTCTGTTTGTCTGTCAGCTATACCTGTAATACACCTAGTACTACATGTTATATTTTGTTTCCTAAATTATGGAACTATTGACGTTTTCTGACATCAGAGTTCATGTAGTACAAACCTTACTTGAAGAGCAATGTCTACAAAATGATTGTTTATTCTCTTCTTAATGGTGTTAAGTTACAAAGATCTCATTCTCTTCTAAGGTATCTCATTCTACTTTGAGATATCTTATTAAGCTTTTTTTGGCTTTTGTCCTTTTAAGTTTATTCTCACAATGATTATAAATCTCTCAATCAGTCAATAAATATGTCTGAAGAATCTACTATATGCCAGATACCACTCTAAGAGCAGGAGATGAAAAGAGCAAAAGGCACTGACTGTCCCCAAGGAGCTTACGGTCCTAATTGGGTAGACAACATTCAAACAAATACAAAGCAAACTATATACAAGATAAATAGGAAATAATTAATAGAGGGAAGGCACTGCAACTTAGAGGGGTGGAGGAAGGCTTCTTGTGGAAAGAAGGATTTTAACTTAGACTTACAGAGCTATCAGTAGGCAAAGTGGAGCAGAGAAAGGATTCCAAGAGATGGGATGTCTTCATAAAACAGCCAGGAGGCAATGTCTCTGGATAGAGGAATATGTGTCAGGGAATAGAGTATAAGAACTTTGGTAAGGTAAGAGAAGGTTAGGTTATAAAGGACTTTGAAATCAAAAAGAGAGCATTTTGCATTGGATACTGAGGCTACAGGAAACCACTAGCGTTTTGGGCAGAGAGGCTGGGGGAGAGGTGATATAATTTTATCTTCATTTTAGGAAAATCACTTTACTGGCTGAGTGGAGATTAGATTGGAGTGACAAGAGAACTGAGGCATGTTATTGACCTAGTAACAAGCTGTTGCAACAATCCAGTTATAAAGTTAGGAGAACTGCACCAGACTGGTGGAGCATCAGAAGAGAGAAGGAAACATGCCCAAGAGATGTTGCAAAGGTAAAACTGACAGGTCTTGGTAACAGATTAGATATGGGGATGAGAGACTGTGAGAAATTCAGGTAACTCCTGAGAGACTTGGAGGACTAGTTACCCTCCATAGTAACAGGGAAGGTGGGTAAGAGGTAGGGTCAAAGGGGAGAAATGATGAGTTCTATTTTAAACATAAACATAATACAATTTCTACTGGACATCCTGTTTGAGCTATCTGAAAAGTAGTTGGAAATTCAAGAATGGAGACCAGCAGAATATTTGTGGCAGGATAGGTAGATTTGAGAATCTTCTGTATGGAGGTGGCAATTAAATCCGTGGAAGCTAATGAGATTCCAAAGTAATCAGTATAGATGGAGAAGAAAAAGGGGCCTAGTATAGAACTTGGAGGGACATCTACAGTTATAGAGTATGATCTGGAGGAAGGTCAAGCAAAGGAGACAAAGAAGTGGTCAAGTAGAAGGAGAACCAGGAAGGAATGGGGTTTCACAAACCTAAAAAGAAGAGAATATCAAGGAAGAGAAAGTGATCACTTGTCAAAGCTGCAGAGAAGTCAAGGAGAATGAAGACTGACAAAAAATCATGTGTTAAATGTGTTTTACTGAGCACTTAAAATCAATTAGATAGAAATGAGAAAAAATAAATTAAAACTGATTTTGCATACATCTTTTCAGATGTATCTCATGCAATAAAAACTTAGAAATTCAAAGCAGGAATAGACTTTAGAAATCAGATAGTTCAGAGTGCTCATTATTCAGTGGCTTACCCAAGGTCATAAAGATGGCTCTTAGAAATTATGAGACTAGAAACAAGATGCCCCAGCTTCCAGTCCAAGGATCTTTGGACAACAATCTCTTGAAGAAAGGTCTGACTGAGCCTTAAAGTGACTCTTTATCCCATGTCAGCAGGTATACACAACTCATTTTGTGTACCAAATCTTTGTTACAATGTCGAAAGATGGTGAAATTATTTACTGAAATAGTAAAGATGAATATTTATTTTTCAGAGATTTAAAAGTTTTCAGAATAGATAGATGTATTGTTCAAGGGGATATTTAATGAAATGGTATATGTTTTGTAGAGTAGTTCTCTTGCTGTAGAAGCAAAGATGAATATTTATCATTTTGTATGATATTTAATAGGCAAAATTATCTTGAGAAATTATCTAAGGACCCTTCATTTACAGATGAGGAAACCATGGCCAATAGAAATTAAATGATTTGCTAAAGGTCACACAACTAGATCTAGGATCAGGAAACATATTTTCTAACGTATTCTAATTGTTTTTCCATTATATCAACAGCACTATTATTCAAATACAAAACATTTTATTCTTATCAAACAAGATTTTCTAAGTCACCTCTGCCTGATGGTATCATCTGTTCTTCCTCGATCACCCAACTCTTGCCACATGGCTTTTCTTAAGGGTTCTCTGTTGTTTACAAGATGAAATTCATTTTTTTCTGACATATAATACTATACAAAATTTGACCTAACTCACTTTTCTGACCTTATTACCCATTATTCTATTTTGTTAATGTTGCACTATAGGCATCTGGTTCTTTGGTCATCCTCATTTCCTATGACAAGAATTCCAACCATTATCCAAATATTCTTCATTCATCAAAATTGGTCTTAGTAATCTTTTTTGTCTACTCTTAGACAAAAGTAATCTTCCTTCCTTCCAATATCTTATATTATACTAACTATTCCTAGAAACTTAGAGTTAAAATCTATGTTAGAATTTAACTGTTGGGTTGAGGCAAGATGGCAGAGAAGAAGGATGAACCTTCTTGAGATCTTACCCCAAAGTCCTTAAAATACCTGTAAAAATGACTCTAAACAAAATCTAGAGCAACAAAATGAAACAGTGAAACAGATTTCCCCTCTAAGACAACCTGGAAGGATGACAGGAAGGTCTATTGCATCAAGCTTGGAACAGAGCATAGTCCAGCATGTGCTGTGCCAGCACAGAGTGAACTAAAGTAGGCTGCTGAATCATGGGCAGATTTCTCAACCCACAAAAGTCAAAGACAGCTTCAAAAGTCAGTAAGAAAGCTGTTTCATCTGGGTGAGAAGGGAGTCTGGTCTGACCTCAGACCCAGACCCAGACCAAGGACAGAGGCAGCCTCTGCTACAGCAGTGGATGCTTCTGGAGCTCTCTGCCTATAGACCCTGGGGGAATCAAGCTACTGATTTGGGTTTCAGTTCTGAGTGGAAGACCGGAGGTGAGGAGGAAATCTGGTGTTGTGGAGATGGTAGCTATTATGGAGAGGGAATCCTACTCATAATTCCAAGGCAGAAAACAGTGCTCGTTGTTGTGGTTGCTCACAGACCAAAGCACAGGTCAGGAGAGGAGGAAACAACTCTCCCTTGACTCTGCCACTTTGGAGGACCTGAAAACTTACAGTTCCCTAGAGATATCTCAGAGAACAGCTACACAAAACCTCTGAACTCTGGGGTGATATACCCTCCATTTGACAAAGGACTCAAAACTCAAGTAATTAACTGGGAAAATGCCCCAAAAGGGAGAAAATATGACAATAGAAGTTATTTTCTTTGTGAAAAGGTATTTTCTTCTATGCTTTTGAATGAGGAACATCAAAACACATAGTCACAAGAAGACAAAAGCATACAACCAGAGGAAAAGAGCAAGATCAGAGCTCCTACATCCAAAGGCTCCAAAAAAAAAGTGAAATGGTCTCAGGCCATTGGAGACCTCAAAAAGGATTTTGAAAATTAAGCAAGATAAGTAGAGCAAAAATTGGGAAGATAAATGAGAGTGATATGAGAAAATCACGAAAAATGAGTTAACAGCTTGCTAAAGGAGACTCAAAAAATGCTGAAGAAAATAACACCTTTAAAAATTTGGGTTAATGGTAAAATTTATCATTTTGGTTAATGGCAAATGAGATCCAAAAAACCAAAGAGGAGAAGAATGCCTTAAATAGCAGAACTGGCCAAATGGAAAAGGAGATAGAAAAGCTCAAAGAAAAAGATATTTTTTTAAAAAATTAGAATGGAGCAGATGGAAGCTAGTGACTTCATGAAGAATCAATAAATTATAAAAACAAAATTAAAAGAATGAAGAAAAAGAATACAATGTGAAATATTTCATTGGAATAAAAAACTGACCTGGAAAATATATCTGGGAGAGATAATTTAATAATTATTGGTCTACCTGAAAACCATGATCAAAAAAAAGAGTCAAGACATCATCTTCCTAAAAATAATCAAGGAAAACTGCCCTGATATTCAAAAACCAGAGGATAAAATAAAAATGGAAAGAATTCCCCCATAACTTCCTGAGAGACACCCAAAAGGAAAACTCTTAGGAATGTTGTAAACAAGTTTCAGAGTTCACAGGTCAAGGAGGAAATATTACTAGTAGTCAGAAAGAATCAATTCAAGTATTGTTGACATTCAATCATGATAACTCAGAATTTAGCAACTTCTACACTAAGGAATTGAAGGATTTAGAATATGATATTCCAGAGGTCAAAGAAGCTAGAATTAAAACCAAGAATCACCTACTTGGGAAAACTGAGTATAATATTTCACAGGAAAAAATGGAATTTCAATGAAATAGAAGACTTCCAAGAATTCTTGTTGAAAAGACCAGAGCTGAACATAAAATTTGACTTTCAAAGAAGTATCAAGAGAAACATGAAAAGTTAAACAGGAAAGAGAAGACATAAAAGAACTCATTAAAATTTAATTGCTTACATTATTACATTGAAAGATATTTGTAATTCATGAGACTGTTTTCAGCATTATGATAGTTAGAAAGAATATATATACATATATACATAAATGTATATATATACATATATATGTATATATATACATGTGCATGTTTGCTGGTAGCTTATATCTATATCTATAGATATACATGGGTATGTATGTATATTACATGTGTGTATTACATGTGTATATGATGGCACATATGTATATATGTAGGTATATGTGTGTATGCGTGTGTGTATATATACACATCTATCTATATATATGTATATACATATGCATATATGTAGATGGATATATGTATATACATAGGCAGATGGGACAGGGTGAGCTGAATATGAAGGGAGAATACCTAAAAAATAAAATTTATTGTTGAATGTAATGTACTAGGAGTAAGAGAAAGGAAAAGGTAGAATATAGTAAATCATCTCACATAAAAGAGACAAGAAAGAGCTTTTACAATGGAGGGAAAGAGGGGGGAGATGAAAGGGATTAAGTGAGCCTTACTTTCATGAAATTAAGTTTAAGGAGGGATTAACCTGCAGGAAAGCAAGGAGAAAGGGGATAGTAGAGGGAAGATAACAGAAGGGACAGCAAAATGGGAAAAGGGGATAGTCAGAAGCAAATACTGTTGTGGAAGGATAGATCAAGGGAGAGAATGGAATAAATGGAGGGCAGCATCGGATGGAAGGAAATGTGGTTAGCCTTTCTTCAACATAACTATTATGGAAGTGTTTTGCATGGCTGAACATGTATGACCTATACTGAATTGCTTATTTTCTCAGTGAGGGTGGGTGAGAAGGGAGGACAGGAGAGAATATGGAACTCAAAGCTTTGAAAATGAATGTTAATTGTTTTTGTGTACAGCCGGGAAATAAGATGAGCAGGTAATGGGGTATAGAAATCTATTTTGTCCTATAGGAAAATAAAGGGGAAGGGGATGGAAGCAGGGGAGTGATAGAAGGGAGGACAGCCTGGGGGAAGGGATGGATGGGGTACATGCTGTCCTGGGGTGGGGGGCTAGGAGAGATGAGGAGAAAATTTTGAATTCAAATTCTTTGAAATTGAATATGGAAAAATGAAAAATAAATAAATTATATTAAAAAAAAGAAAAAAATAAACTCACTGTTCCAAAAATGAAAAAAAAAGAACTTACCTGTTACAACTTCTTTCTTAATATAGTAACTTAACTAGGTACTCATCACTTATTATTGTGCAACATTTGATTCGTAAAAATACTGTAACGTCTTCTTGTTAAGTAAAGGACCTTGCTATTGCTTGTTGTTGTTTTAATGTTTCTTTTTGATGGCTTTCAAGTGCGATACCAGATTAGAAGCTTAACTTGTTGGTAAACTCTTAACAAGATGAATGGCCTAAGATTATGAGAAATAACCACAGAGAGACAGAAACAGAAACAGAGACAGAGAGAGACAGAGACAGAGACAGAGATCAAGAAGCAATGGAAAGAAAACTAGTTTAAAGAAAGTAAAAATACCAACAAGTCATATGAGTTATCCAAGGGTGTTTAAGGATGAAAATGGAAATAGAACAAAAGTTCAAAAATAATGAGAAAAGGTAATTAAATATTTTGTAACAAGCTTTTTTAGTATATAAGTACAGTGAATCCACCTACTCGAGTAGACTCTAACTTTTCAGTTCTAAAGGCACCGCCTGAGGAAGTAGACATGACACAAAAATACAAATAGGTGGGTAGAGGCTTATGTGAGCAGTAAGCTGACTGTGAAATTGTTTTCTGCAGACTTCTCCAGCACAAAAACCTCAGAAAAAGAAATTATGTGTCAGATATTGAGTACCTAAATTTGGTAGAAACATTAATTTAGGTTAAAAACTTCATGAAATAGAATCAGATAGTTTCAGAGATAGGCAACCTGTGGCAAAGCTACAAGAAGTACAGAATCAGATGGAGGAAAAGGGCTTTTATGGACAAAATAATTAATAATTATTATAATATCTATCATCACATAGTGGTTACTGTGTGCTAGGATCTCATAAGGATTGGTGCTTTCCTTAAATTCATAGTAAGAATACAATCGCTGATGGAGAATTTGCTCAGAAAATCATCAAGCCCAACAACTGAAATTTTCTCTAATGATTCGTGCAGGCACCAGGAAAAAATGCTGAAAGGCTTTTTACAAGGTTATTAGAAAATGAAAAATTTGAAGGTAGGAAAAGAGCACATTTGGGACTTTTAAAAATTTCTCTTTCTGTTTAAAAGTTCAGTCTATAGAAGGGGATAAAACAATTTGGAAAATTAACAGTTGTTTAAGTTGTAGAAACTTATTGTGTTGGAAAATATTTGGTTTGACGGATCATAGCTGAAGATATCAGAATCATGCATTCTTGGCTGACACTAAAGTCCATGTCATAAGGGTTTGAAAAGAAAAAACATCAGGCACTATGCTAAGTGCTTTCTAATAATTACCACTTTTGATGGTGCTGTTATCATCCCCATATTTCATAGATGAGGAAAGGAAACAAACAGAGTTTAAGTCATTTGACTGGAGTCACAAGTAAGTGTCTGAGGACAAATTTGAACTCAGGTCTTCCTGAATATAGGCCTAGCTCTCTATTCATTGTGCCACTTAACTCTCCCAAAAGAATTGAAACTAGAAATCGATCTTTAAGTAAATCATCTCCTACTGTTCAGAAGCTAACTCTGGACCAGGTCCCTATTTGAAATATGAGGACGCTGAGTACATCCAGCTTTGGGAAAAGTTGTGCAGCAACAGAAAGAGGTGGGGTTGGAGATCTAAGAAGGAAACCAAAGTGAAGTGTTTGTGAATACAAAAGACCACATCTGATCTGTATCTGGACCACATTTTTAATTTTACTCATATCTTATCATTCTTTTTTCTTTCCACTATTCCCACTCAGTCTACTATAAGCACCCAACAAAAGTTTATTTTTGTGACACAGCCTAAGGGACCACAGCTGCTATCCCTGATGCTTCTGGAGTCCTGGAAAGGAGAGGAGGAGAATGTCTTTGTTTTAGGGAGTGTTCTGTTTTTCACTGTTGTAGCTCTCTGATTTTAGGATACTGAACTCGACATGTAGATAAAATACTACCTATAAAAAGTGGCACTCATTCTCTTCTCAAAGAAAACCCCGAAACTTATGTTAGCATCTGGAATGCCTAGTTCTGAAGGCAGAATATCTGAGTTCCTGAGGCCATACCAGAATATAGTTGCCTGAAATTTTGCAGACCTACTAACAAACAGAGATATCACTCTGAATCTGGTTTGGAAAAAAGTAGAGAAAACAAGGCATGCAGAGGGAAGCTTAGTGTGTATATTGTTGATATACCATTCAAGGCTAGCATTCAGCATATAGCATCCAAGTCTGTTCAAGAAAATCAGAATGTGTGAGGATGTACATGTGAACCAGTGCTTCATGCAAGAGTCAGAGTGTGTACAAGAGATGCTTGAGGAAGTGTTAGGGGAAGGTTATGAAAGAAGTAAAAGAATCCAAAAGACTCAGTATGTGTGTTGGAGAGAAAGAGTATGCTCGATGTAACTGGCATTCACAAATGAGAGTTAGGAACTTGGTTCAATATGGATGTAAGAGAGTATAGCTCTTCTGTGCATCTAGACTAGAAAGGTCCTTCCCTCTCTGAAATTCTTCAAGTACCCACCCCTAGTCCACCCTGCCATCTATTAGGATTTATCCCACCCCTTTGTTTAGAAATCATGATGCCCCAGCCTTCTAAACACCCTTTCTTGCACAATAAGTGCCATGGTCCTTCTTTTGCAGTTGGTTTCTCTATCTGGGTCCCCTTTCCTTGGGGTTTTAGGGTTCTCTGGGAATATGTTCTTTAAGTTACTGTTGTTATCATGGCTAAGCCATTTCTTTTCAACTCAGTTCCACCTCCAAACTGAGTTTCTCTTTCAGTTCAAAAGATTATAGTCCCACTTGGCCTTCATACCAACATCCCTGATTCTGAACTCTGTCCTGTGCCCAGATCATTAGTCAACCAGTTACAATGGACCTATCATGGATCTTGTGAACAATGGATAAATTTTCTTATATTACTGTTGATGTGTTTTTTTTCATTATTTTTACTATTATTTTATACATGATTTGCAACATGTAGTGGATAGCAATTTTGATGCCAAGAAGACAATGGGGTACAGTTCCACTATTACTATATACTATGTGACCCTGGGCAAGACCATTCACCTCTAAGTGTATTAGGCAACTCTCTAAGACTATAAGTCACAGAGAAGGTGTCACACTGAATCAGAAATGAAATCACAGGTCCAATCTATCCCTATTATTTGCCATAACCCCTTTAAACTTTATGCTACTAAGGCATGTGTTTACTCTCTTCCCTTAGGGGATGAACTGCTACAGTTATGGATCAAGACAGGTAAGGAAACATATTATAGTCAATGGAAGGGTCATGCCCTGGGAAATAACTGAAAGGAGAAGTGACAGAAAGTAATAATGAGAATGAAAATGGGGTTAGGAATGATAACACATACAGGGAAATGAAATTATATAAGTTACAATCATATAAAGAAAATTCAGAATTCATAAATATGGAAGTGGCATACTTGTCAGTGATGACAAGATCAAGGATGTGAGGTAAAGAGTAGGTGATATAAACTGAATAGATTTGAAGAACTGAATATTTGGCACATTCAAAGGAATATTAATATAAATGTTGATGTCCCCAGTATGAGATAAAAGTTGTGAGTATAGAGAAAAATTGTAAGTCAGAAACTGAAGTCATTCAGGAAGGAAGGAGAATGCCTTGAGGTTCATAAATATGAGGTACAAGAATATGGATGAGAGATAAATGTGGATCAAATGAATCCCAGAGGAGGAGAGGTTAAAAAGTGATAAAGGTAGAAAATCTGAAAGTAGCAATGAGTAAATCAAAAGGCATAGGTGAAAATGCAATGGAATGAATGGCCAGAAATATTATGTTATCAGGAAATAACTAGGTCTCATTGAGTACCATAGGATGGAAGGAATGAAAAAAGAAAAGGGTTTAAGCTTTAAATTATGAAGTAGGTAGTACAGAAGGCACAGTAGAATTGTCCACCCTGTAGTATAATATTGTGGAGGTAGAGTTTAAGAGAATAATATTGAGAAAGTAAACAGCTAGAAATGGAGAATGGAGTTTATATAACAAAAAAGGAAAGTGTAAGTTTGCTAATTAATGAGGAATGAGTCATGGTACCATAACATTGGCTGGAAATGGGTCAGTTAAGGTAGGCAGGTGATTAGACCACTCAGTGTCCTCCTTTAAGATCCAGCCTCATGGAAAGTAGTTCAGATATGTTCTATGAGGTCCTACGAGTCTCAAAACCTTATCACAGGTACGGACAAAGGGAGGTATGACCTAAAAGAGTTTGATAAGTAGGCAAAATGTGATAATGTGAGACTGAAAAAACACATAGTTGGGGAGATGGAAGGTACTTCTGGGGTAAAAATAGCAACTAAAAGCAAAGGCCAAGGATGGAGTTAGTATAGGATGTTGGAAAAGTCCTATGAGCTACAGGAGAGAAGGCAGCGGTCAAGAGAAACTGGTCTGTTGGCAGGCAGATGGAGTGATGGCGATGGATAAAACACTGGATGGGATGTGCAATTGAAGTTTGACTGGGGCAACTAGATTTACTGGGATAAGTAACCTACTTTAATCAAGATAGCTGTACCCTAGATCAGACACTCCAAATATGAGTAGATTAACTTTCCAGTGACTGGGAGTAGAGGGAATATGGATTGTGAACTAGGTAAGTTCTGGAGGGTATTGATTCAGAAACAGAGCAGCAGTCTTAGAATGCAAATTGTAAAAGTAACATGCAAAATATAAAACAAAATGGAAAGAAATCAAAACAAAGTTATAAACAAAAATTTATCCTTGATTCACTCTAAACTGCCAATTCATTTCAGGAGCTTGAGTACAATATAAGACTGGGAAGGTCCAGATTGTCTTTCCTAAACCAAGTAGATTAAGGTGAAAAAATATGAGATTAAGGTGAGGAAAGATCCACCAGTATTTTCCTGTCACCCTGTTGCTATAATTTGTCCTGTTCTGTTTAACTAATAGAAATCCAGCTTGTTGACAACATAGGAACCCCTCATAAATCCATATTTGGGGGAAGGGTTCTATTGGAACAGAAGAGTGCCAAAGAGACAATAAGATCAGACACCTGAGTAAAGAGTATTGGTCTATGCTAGGCAAATAGCAACATTTTTTTAATATTCAAATTGAATAAGTCTTCAAGGGCTTCAGCTAGCTTTGATACAGTAGTTATTACATAAGTGATACAACTGAGACTTTTGACTTTGTATGCTAGCAAGGCTCCAACCAGTTGAATCACTGACCAATAAATATGTGATATATTGACTTCAACAGAAGACCAAACTAAATTGACCATCAAATTTCTCCAAGTGAAAAGAAAAATCTTATAGTGCCAAACTCCCCCCAACCAACTTCTTCTCTCCCAAAATCAACATAATTTAACCTAGAACAAAAGAATTATAAAGTATGAATAACAGGAAGGTCAGCCCTTAACTTTCCTAACAGCAATCAATGCTCAAATCACAACATCTGCATCAGAAGTAACAGCATTAAAAACTGCATGATAACAGTGAGATGTCATGAAAAGAGTTAAGGGCTTAGAAAGAGGAGAATCTGGATTCATATTCTGCCTCTGATTCTTAGTAGATTGTGATATTGGCCAAGTCATTTAATTTCTAGGTGTCTTATGTAGTAGCCAATTATGACTTTTTTTCCAGATCAGTCTGCATCGATAGAGGGGATTCCTCATAGCTATATTAAATATCTGTATAGCCATAGTTTATATAGTACTATAAAGTGTTTCATTTCCAGCATTTCATTTGATCCTCACAGCACTGTTGTGTACAAAGGTACACAACAGGTATATAACACTATTATCCCCATTTTACAAGTATAGAAACTGAGGCCCAGAAAGACTAAGTGGCTTGCCTACTATTATGCAATTTAACTTCAGACTAAGAGCTCTCCTAATTCTAAAGTCTACTTAATTTCTACTACGCTACACTGACACTCCAAGCTGAGAATTCTTAGATTGGAGTAGAATTATGGGGCATTTTCAGTGAATTCTCACTGGTAATTCTCAATGAGACTATTCAGGATTCTCAATCTTCATTCTTTAAGGAAATAGATGGTTATTTCCTTAGGTTTAGATTTGCAAATTAGTACTTAAGAGGTTATTAGATGCAGGTAGTTGGCACAACAGATGGAGCTCTGGGGTTGGAGTCAGGAAGATCTCAGTTCCAATCTAGACTCAGATACTTCCTAGCTGTGTGACCCTTACTGGGCAAGTCATTTAACCTCTCTGTGCCTCAGTTTTCTCAATTCTAAAATAGGAATAATTACAGAATTAAACTACCAGAATTGTTGTGAGAATCAAATGAGATACTATTTTCACAGCACTTAACATAGAACTTGATACATAGTATGTGCTCGTTATTTTTTTCCCTTTCCATTTGTTTATTTCTAAGTGCTTGGCTTCATGGAACTGCATTGGATTGGTTTAAATTTAATGTAAAATTCAATCAGATGAGTAGTGGTGCCTTCTGGTAATAGCTTGAGATCCAAACAATCAGTCTTTCAATAGGTATGTCTAACTGAGACAACAATTATGTTATTTTATCTGTAATAAAAGAGAAAATAAAAAACAACTGCATTTAAACTGTCAGACACAACTAGCAATACCAATACAACATTTTGAATATAGTTCTGGAATCACAATATCAGATCTTGAAGGGACCTCAGAGGTTATCTAGCTTGATATGCAATCAAATACACAAAGGCATCTATGATTTCATCAATGAGGGCATTCTCTCCAATGATTCAAATGGTGATCCATTCATTCTTCACCATCTCATATATCTCTTGTTTATATCCTCCCACCAGTTAGTCACAGAGGGTAAACGATGTCATAGGGGCCTGCTTTTGTCATTTTCTTCTAACATCAAGAAGTTACTAGAGGAGCCAGTTATTTACCAGTTTACCAATTTACCAGTTATTCCTCATTCTTACCATGTGACCAGACTGTCTTTTGGATCATATACTTCTTGGGTTAGATTATTTAATTTGCTTTTCTTCATTATTATTTTTTCATTATGTGTTACAGCTTGCTCCCATCCATCTAGACAATCTTATCACTCACAGCCTACAGAATATATGGTGATTTGTTATACAATTTTTGCTCAAAGATCTTAAATAAAGAAGAAATCATTCCCTCCAAAAGCAGCCAATTTACCTTTGGATAGTTTGAATTATCAGAGAGCTTTGAAATTTCCATTTATTACTAGCAATCTTTTAATTATGGAAGAATAATATTCCCTCTTTCACATACTTAAGAATAATTATCAGTCTCCTTTAAGTCCTATCTTCTGCAATTCTTTTCTTTCATCCAGTCCTCATATGGTATTATTTCAAGACCCTTTACCATCCTTGTTTCTCTCCTCTGGACATGCTCCAGTTTATCACTGTCCTTCCTAAAATAGTGTTTCCTTATCTTAACACAGCATTCCAGATATTATCTGACCAGAACAGATGTTGCTGAATGTTTGTGGTGTTTTTTTTTTCAATTTTGTTTTGTTCTGTTTATTGAGGAGGGAAGGAATTGAACTAAGCTTCATTGTCAGCTTATTAAGAAAGATATATCAATTTAGTCAAAGAAATTAATGATCAAGTAAAATTTAATGTTTTTCTCCTTGACTCTAATTGCTGCCAATCACTTATTTCTTAATCTAATTTTGATTCAGCATTCCTTTATCCTTTAAACTCACTCCCCAGCCTTATATAAAATGTTTCTTTCTAATTTGCCCTAAAGATTTATTTCACAGTAAGTCCCCATTTGGGGTTTATCCACAGTTTTTTAGATGTTGGGTCCATTGGCTCTCTAAAAACTTTTCTATCTTTTCACAGTTCCCAGTTATGAGTTCAATTGTGAGAATCTTTTGATTGATGTGAGCTTTCTTATTTAATCTACAATGCTTAGCACTTTTTCAACCTAACATCCCAGTTTTTGCCGGTACATGGAAAAAATAGCTGTACTTCAGAGAATGTATTTCTCTCTAATTCCTCACTGCTAGTTTTCTTCTCCCTCTAATCCAAAGCAAAATCAAGAGAAAAAAATATATCGTTATGTGTCCCCTCACCTAAGACTCTCCACACTTCTTCCTCTCCAATCTTGTAAGATTTATCCAAATCTGATCATGTCCTCAGCTTTACTTTTTTTCAATTTCTCCCTGTCTAATTCTTCTTCACATTCTGTGAAGGGAACCCATGCTAAGATTCATCATTCCTTCCTGACCAATGACTTATCTGACTTCAGTATAAATTGGTCATTTATATTCAACTAGTAACATGTTCTAATACTTGCTTCTGATTTCCCATGTAAACTTATTTCTGATATTTTAGAAATCTCAGTTGGTATAAAAATCTATTTTCTAAAAGGTTAGGAGGAAAAGAGGAAATAGTTTGTGAAGTTCCATACAGATACACAGAGAATTGACCACCCAAACTAAATTTTTGAAAGAAACATACAAGAATTATGTTCAAGATGGTAGAAAGATATCCAGTGTTTTTTATGTATATTCAGTCAAAGATCTAAAAACAGCATGAGATCAATAATGGTCAAAATATTCAAAGAGAAACTGCAATAAGCATATTCATTCAGTCTAAGAATTCACAAAAAATTATGCAGAAGTCCGAGAGAGAGACCTTCACCAAGAAAGCCAGAATGAGGATAGATAGGCAAGATAATTCTGTCAGCGCTTAAAGCCATTGATACCCCATGGACATTTGGTGCCTATAGAATATTTGGAATGAGAAACCTAGAGTGTATAGATGAGAAAGATTGACAATATTGAGTACAGATCAACCAATCGCAGGAGATGTCAGAACATAATCAAAGTTAGAACCAAACAGGACCTTTACAAGAACATAAAAGGGGGCTGAACCTGGTAAAGCATGAAATTCTTATCAAGCAATGAGAGACAGGAGCAAACAGAAGATACCAAATACTGCTAGGAAATATTAGGATTCATTATGCCTAATATTTCCTAGCAGTATTTGGTGTCACATACAGTGAAGTGCTACAAGTACATACTGTGTATTCACCAAGTGGCATAGCATAAAACTGAACAATGGATGAGTATTTATTAAGTGTGTAATATTTACCATACATTGTGCTAAATATCATTAAGTTAATTGAAATACAAGGAGAAATATGTAGCAAAAGTACAGTAGTTGGGAATGTAAATGTTTCTCTTTCACCTAGAGAAATCTAAGAAAATAGATAATTACAATAACAAGTTCTTAAATAAAATCTTAGAAAGATCAGACATGATAGATATCCAGTGATTACTTAAGGTGAATAGTAAAAGGTAGATATATTTTTTCAGATGTCACTTTTGTGAGAAATGATATATATTAATAGGGTCTTAAAAACCTCCTAAACAAATGCAGAATTGGAGAAAAAAGAATATTTTACTGATTTCAATGCAATAAAAATAATCCATCAAAGACCATTAAAGAAAGAAATCAAACTTAAATAGAGGCTAAAAAATTTAATACTAAGAAATGGGTATAACAAAGAATAAATCATAGAAATACAGATTGTTTTATCAAAGAAAATAAAACAAAATGACAGAATTATTCTTCAGTCATTTTTCAGTGATGTCCAATTTTTGGTGATCCCATTTGGGGTGTTCTTGGCAAAGATACTGGAGTGGTTTGCCCTTTCTTTCTTTAGCTCATTTTATACACGAGGAATTGAAGCAAACAGGGGTAAGTGATTTATCCAGGTTCATACAGCTAGTAAATATCTGAAGCCTGATTTGAACTCAGGAAGATAAGTCTTTCTAGTTCCAGTCCCAGTGCTCTATCCACCATATTATCTAACTGAATTTTGGATTTCCACTGAAGGAATCTTTACTAAAAACTGTATATTTCTCAACAACAAGAGATCAATTAATTGAACATGTAACAATTTCTCCTCCCTCTCCTCCAAAATGAAAACCAACAAATTAATAGAACAGCAAAATATGATCAAAATATGACTAACAAAATTAAAATTTAAAAACTTATCTATCAAATTATTTCAAACTAACAAAACAGAACAACTATTAGTTCATCTAAATTTTAAAAAGAAATCAGAAAACCAAATTTCCAACATCAAAAATGAAAAAGTAGAATTAACAAGTGAAGAGGAGCTGAAGAAACTATTAGAAGCAATTATGTCATACTGTTTGTAATCTCTAAAGCACTGAGCCCAGTGCTAGAAACAGACTGGACAATCAGAAGGGATATAGAGAATGGCATTTAATTAATTGTTCCTCCTTCTACCATGAGAAAAGCTTCATGACAAGGCAGAAAAACAACTTGTATGATTTTGTATTCAATTTAACAAACAGTTACCACCTTCAAGGAACTTGTGTTCTTAATGGACAAAAAAACACATAAATAGATAAACAAAGTAATTTCTGGAGGGGCTGTGAGCACTAAAAACTGGATGAGAATCAAAATAAATCTCCTCTATAAATGGTGGTACTTGAGCTGAATCTTTAAATGAACTAAACATTAAGTGAGGTAGAAGTGAGAAGAGAGAGAGAGAGCATTCCATGCATGAGAAATGGTTTGTTCAAAGGTAGAAAAATATGAGGTGGAAAAACATGCACAGAAAATAAGAAGTAGGCCAATATATCATGCATAGAGTGTATGAAGGGGAGTAATGAAAAATCAGTTTGAAAAGGTAGATTGCTGGAAGATTGTGAATAGCTTTAAACGTCCAACAGAGGAGTGTATATTTGATCCTAGAAATAGTAGGGAAGCATTGAAGCTTGTTGAATTTTTTGAGAGTGTTACAGTTAGAACTGAGCTTAAGGCATAACTTTAGCTGCTGTGTGAAGGATGAATTGGAGAGAGATAGAGTTGGAGGCAAAGATACGAATTAGGAAGAAGGGGTGGGGAACCTATGGCCATAAGGTCACATTTGGCCTTCTAGGTCCTTAAGTGTGACCTTTTGAGTGAATCTATTTTTTTATTCTGTCTGTAAAATTTGGATCCCATTAATGGGCCACACTTAAGGACCTTGAAAGCTACATATGGCCTTAAGACTACAGGTCCCCCATCCCTGATTATCAGGATATTATAGTAGTAGAGGTGACAGGTGGTAAGTATCTGAATCAGTGTGGTCACTTTGTGAATGAGTGTAGATAACAGAACAGTTAGTATCATAGGTCTTTACACATGTCTTTGATGCGACTTATCATGGGAAATGTGGAAACAGTGAACATGTGTACAAATGAATCAATACTGTATCCTTTCTGACTATCCTTCCCATGCTGTGAAGTGTGTGTTATTAATTATTAAATACTCCACAAGTCTCATTTCCTTCCAGTGCCTGAAACTAAACCATCAAACCAGTCAGAGTCAGGACTAACCCAGAACATTTTTGGAGTGATGGGAGTAACGGGGTGGCTGGATTTATGGATCTGGGAGTCATCTGCATAGGCAAGACAATTGAACCATTTGGAACACATAAGATCAAATTGAGAGGGGATAAAAAGAGAAGAAAAGAACGTTCACAACTGATTTAACAGAATTTAACTCATATAGAGAGTGGGAGGAGAAATATTACAAGAAAATTTCACTACTGTGGGACCAGGCTTCTTCAGCTGCCAAAGGAAAATGTTGGATTAGGTCAGGGGTTCTTCAACAAGGCGATACTTATTTATTAAGTACATATTGTATATGCCAGACAATGAATGAAGTGCTAGGCATACAAAGAAAGGCAAAAACAGAGCTCAAGTTCTAAGTCTAATGGGGGAAACTACATGCAAGCAGTTAGGTACATATAAGAAACATGAGATAATTGGAGGCTCTTAACCTTTTTTGTGTCACAATAGTGAAGACTGTATTCATTAGATTTTCTAGACAACATTTTCAAATGCATAAAATGTAATACAGAAAGTCATAATGGAAACTAATTTTATAGAAATAGTTACCTATCTAAATATATTCATATATTGCATAAATGTAGATATACAAATATATCTCATATATATGAATATATAGATGTGTTTTTCATTTTATTTCATATACACACACATATATGTAGATATGCAGACTTATGCAGACATACACAAGTATATATGTATGCATATGTGCATATATGTAAATATGTAGATAGGACAATAGATAGCTAGATATTCTAGTCTATGGACTCCAGGTTAAGAATCCCTATGTTAGTTGAAATCTAATATGTTTCCCAGTCTATGACTCCACTTACTGCCAGCTGTGGATCCATTTCATTGTTAAATATCTGCCACTGAGTGATCAAAGGAAAATGAAATATGTGAAATTCATATCAGTTACCTTTATTAAGCCAAATATTGAGGGAAGAGAAAGAAGAAAGGGAGAGGGAAGATGGGATTTAAGGATTACCTGTGGATGTCTATTCCTTGTCTATTCTGCCTTATGATGGAGGAACACTGATGATATCTAAGTATCAATTGTGACCAACACTATACACTATAACTCTTTAAACAAAGTTGTTGTATTTGTCCTTTGTTCTTGAAGAGGATGGTAATATCAAGGAGGAAATGCCATGACCTGCAAGTGAATTGGATTTAAGTGAGGGAGAGCTGGACAAGGTCACCAGTTTCACTTTCTTTTCTGGTCCCATCTATGTCCAGTGGCAAGATATAGATCAGAATGATAAGATATGGCCCTAGATGCAGGGGAAGCTCTTTATTTGTTATTTAATAGAATTAAATGAACATTAATGTACAGAAAGTAGGGCATTTAAAACAAAAATTGTTCACTGTAGATGACTGAAGCAAAAGTTTCAGGGAAGAGCGATACATTAAGAATCAGTGATCTGGGCTGTTTCAATATCTTTTCATAGCATGTTAAGGAAAGGAAGGACTTTGAAAAGCCTTCTGGTTCAGGGATATGACCTAAAGATAGTTCTACCTAAGTGAATTCTTACCTGCTGTAGATTTAAAACATTGTCTCTGATGTTGGATTGTTGTTCTAGGGTATCCTTCCCATAATAAACTTTCAGAAAACTTGAAGACTACTCTCACATCATCCCATGTTCTTCTTTTGTCCACCTTAACACTGTCAACTTCTTTACCTTGTTCTACATACTTCTATTTTCCATTTTTTCAAAAACATGTGTGGCTCATTAAAAGAAAAAAGTTCACTTTTTTAAACATCAGACCCATAACTTATTAATTTAGGTAACTCTTAGGGAAAAGAAAACTCCCTCTATCCCTTGTGTATGTGTATGAATATGTGTAAATGTATGTATATATGTGCATATACATATACATACACATATAGATATATAGTTACATAGATACACACACACATATTATATATATGTATATATATATAAGCGTGTGTGTATCAGGAATGAGAAGGGTAACTGGGAAAGGACAAAACCCACAGTGGTGGATTTGCATATATAATGATGTTAATTCTTCATAACAATACCATAACAATATATTCAAAGACATGATGCATATATACACATATGTATGAGCTTGCATTTGGATTGTTTATGAACTGATATAAAAAGCATGGCATATTGCTTATGATCAAACATGCAGAGAGGGTCATTTCAAGCCCTTCTGAAAAAGGTATTATATTCTAGTGGCATCACGGGTAGTTTCAAAAGAAGCAATCATTTTCAATGATGCTTGCCTCTTCAGCCTTAAGCAAGCTTTATCTTCAATTTGCAAGCCTCAATCAGACTTAATGTATAATCGAGCCAAGAGTCTGAATGAAGTGGTTCAGGGAGCATAGATATTTGCCTACCTGGATGATGTTAGCTGGTGTGAGAACACCTTTCCTAATGAAACCAGGTCAATGGTGAGATTAGGAAATAATGGCATGATGTAAAGAAATAAAGCACAGCACTATAAATGTGGCAATGTCATTAACAAGTTGGACAATTTCTTCCCCTATAAATGAGGCCAGCTGCTTTATCCACCGTGCTACCCATATTGCCTCTTCCCTGTTCCTGTCAACACTGAAATTAGAACTAATGAAGAACATAGATAAACATAGTGAGACAGGAGAAGACTCTAATAACTGAAATGGGGGGAAGAAGGCAGAAATAGATCATAAAAGACCTTACAGAGGAAACATTCGCAGATTTTAGTTTGTAAGAAAAGTGTCAGCCTGCATTAGTACAGAGAGTTTCTTCAACTGGAAGCTTCCTAAATCAATGAAATAATAGATCCAGTCTCCTACTAATATAAATGAAGGTATTAGATTAGGTCAATGGTTCTTAACCTGGAGGTAAATTGTTTTTTATAAGTATTTTGATGACTACATTTTGATATAATTCTTTTCCTTTGTAATCCTATGAGTCTCATTTTATGTATTTACAAAGCATTCTGAGAAGAGCTCCAAAGGTTTCACTAGGGATTCAAGCCAAAAGGATCCATGACACAGAAAGTTTAAGAATTCAAGGAGGATGTTCTCTTCCAGTTCTCTCATTCCATGTAGGGAATTTTATAATTCTCTGAATCATTGTATATAAAAACTAGCTGGACATAGCAACAAGATCACAGTTTCAGAGGTATAAATCTTAGAAACTATCTGGTTGAATTTCCTCATTTTACAGATGAGGAAACTGAGGTCCAGAGTGATTAAGTGACTTGACTAAGGTCACATAGATAGTAGTATGAGAGGTACAATTTTAATCCAGGGACTTTAATTCAAGAGTCAGCATTTTTTCCTTTCGTACTTATCAATAATCAATAAAAGACTTATATATATATGTAACATGACAGGGCAATTGTCTTCAAAAGCAACCAGTCTGAAATACCTTGGATTAAATGGCTGGTGAGCTTCTAAACCTCCCAGTGTGAACCCATGACACTAATTCATTTAATTTTCACCCAAGGGAAGTCTCATTCAAAAGAAATGACCTTCCTTGGCTCTACATGAGTTTAAATACAATACAGCAGGGAAAACGAGCTCAAATGAGGCAAGGAATGCACAGCCCACAGAGACAATTCAGGGACAATATTTTGCCTGATATTTGAGTTCAATGGTATTATATGACTCCTTCCAAATGTTTTTTCAAGATAGACATCCTTGATCTTTCACTTACATAGAGAGATTCTATTTTATTCTTCTCTTCTTCTCTTCCCCTTTGCTTCATCTTTTTGGTAATTCTCTTATATCTCAGGATATCTGTCACTGGCCTTAATTCAGCCATGTGACTTAGTGGTTTAAGGGCCTCCGTAGATCACACCTTTGTTTCCTCTCCTTCCTCTTCCCTTGAAAAAGATTGTAAATGTCTTCTCTAAAGCAATTTGTACAGGGGAAAAAGGCTAAGTGAAACAGCTGGAAACAAAAGAAAATAGCATTGCTTCTTAGTGTAGAACCATATCCAGCTCAACATTTTAAAGGTGTCATTTGTTCATGTGAAAGTTCCACATTTGAGAGAATTCACAAAGGAAATGCTTCTCTATCCCCCAAAAATGCTGAGTAACAACTGAAAAGAAGCAATTACAGCAATTTACAGATATCATCTGCATGAATCATTAAAAATCATATTGTGATGATGAAACATAAGTAAGATGTTACTTGTAAAAAACACGAAATGAATCTGATCTTTTCCATTTAACTCAAACAACATTTTTTAAAGGCCTGATTTGCATAAGATAAAAACAAAACTAGTGCCTGCCTTCAGCTGCTTGCATTCTACCTGGGAAAAAGATGAAAGGACATTATATTTCCATAAATAAGTAATTGCAAAGTAATTTGAAGAAAGAGAAATTTTTTCTCCCTTTGTTTTAGTCTCAAACCACCTCTCAACCCCAAACTATCTACTTGTTGTTTTGAATAAAAATAATTATTGATAGAAATGTTCTTTAATATCATAGTATAAAATAGTATAAAAAGACAGATAAACCGAATATAATACAGTTTGCAGTTGGCACGTAGGGATGTCTAATGTCTCCTCACCCTGTATGGCCTTCATACTCTTGCATTGAAATCAGAAATGGGAGGAAAACGAGTCAAACAAAAACTTCTCCAGGAAGCACTCAAGAGAAGCACTCACGTAGGAAGAAGAAACTTTCCATGGATTGATATTCACTCACATCAGTTACTAGCATTGGCTGCTTTCCCCACTTCTCTCTTCCTCTAGTCTGCTGATGTTCTTCATCTTTTTCTGGTATGGTCAGCACCCCACATCTTTTCCCAGTCTATCTTTAATTGTTCATTAGTTTTGGCAATGGAAGGGCCGCCATGCATCTACCAGTCTCCTATTACTAAATAGTAATACCCCTACCCAGGATCCCTGAGGGTGTTCCTCTTCCAGTTTGATTGTTTTTTTGTTTATTAAAGGGACCAGCACTTGAGTAAGTACTTAAAGAAGCCTGTTCATTGAATGGTTGTATCTCACTCAAAGTGAAAGGGCCAAGGTCTCACAGAGCATCCTGGGCTATCTCCAGGTGTCCTGATGAATGTCAGGCCACTGGACCCACATGGCTCAGGAGAAGAAGGTGAGGTTGGTGACCTTGTACAGCCCTCCCTCACTCAAATCAAAGTCAACTGCAAGTCATGTCATCATCTTGGCTTCATGGCCCTCTTTGAGAATGAAGAACAAATACAACAAGCAGTTTCCTAGCTGGGCTTGACAGGACAAGCATGGACCCAGGCAGAATCACACCACCACTCTTCCCAAGTTTCTTCATGGTCTTTTCATGGAAGGAAGCTTTGTCAAGGTAAAATAACCCTGGAAAATTGGGGAACTGAGGGCAATATGTGTACTAGTATTCCTGCATCACTACTCCCCTCCCACAATCTATATGACAACATCTGAGGAAGGGTCAATTTCCTGTAGGAATCTGGACTACAGACATAATTAAAATTTGTGGAATTAATGAATGACTGATCACCTTCCTCTGTTTTTACTTATTGTAATGATTGTGTTTCTATTTTTCTCCTTAGTACATTCTTTACTAAAATAATGACCTCTTCCATTGACTCTATCTAAAGGGTGAAACTAAGCATGAGGCTGAATAAATGGGAAGCTGGTTGTGGCAAGAGTCAATCTCAATGAAGGAGTTTTCCAGAATCTAGTCAGAGTACCAGAGTGCCAGAGAGAACTGTCAGTCAATACATGCAGAAACTGACCTATGATGAAAAATGTTATTCACCTCCCCAGAAAGAACTGATAGCATAGGAATACAGATGAAAATATACTTTTTAAAAATTTCTTTCTCATTCTTGGGGTTTTCTGTCTATGTTTTCCTTTGCAATATGGCTAATATGGAAATGTTTGACATGAGTACATATGTATATATCAAATTGACTGCCTATTCAAAAAGGGGGAAAGAGAGGGAAAAAATTTGTAACTCAACCTTATAAAAATGAATGTTAAAAATTTTTTGTTAGCATGGTAATTGAGAAAAAATAAAATTAAAATTAAATAAAAAATATATACTTACATTGCCAGTGAGAAAATATAGTCTTAAGAAATAACACAGGATTTAGAATTGGAATGGATCTTAGAAATAATCAGTGATCTGGTTTCCAAACTGTTCTTCAAACAAGATGCTCCATCTTCTAAGTCCAGGTATTCTCACTGACTGTCCCTTATGCTTGGAATGCTCTCCCTCCTCATCTCCCTTTCTTGATTTCTCTGATTTCCTTCAAGTATCAGCTAAAAATCTCATTTTCTATAGGAATTGTTTTCCATTCCTTCTTAATTCTAATGCCTTCCCAATATTGATGATTTCTAACTTAGCCCATATATAGCTTATTTGCACATAGTTATTTACATGTTGTCTAGCCATTAAATGATGAGCTTCTTGAGACCAAAGACCATGTGTCTTTTTTTGTATTCCCAGTACTTAGCACATTATTTGGCAGACAGCACATGCTTCATATTGACTGAATGATTTAGCCTATCTTCATTTGATAAATTAAGTAAATGAGCCTGAGAAAAGTTCAATTACCTTAGAGAGAGAAATTTCAGTAAAATCACTGAAGAAAAAGAAATTATATTCCCATGTCAGTTTGGAAATACCCTCCCAGAGATGGTGTTGATGACATTTGACATTTTTGTCAATTACTTCAATAAAATAATAACTAACACAGTGGATGAAAGATTAAGGATTCCAAAAGATTAGAACACTGGGTTATATCACATAGGATGAAATTAGTAGACATAAACATGAAGTCTTACATTTGCAGTAAAAATTTCACTTCAGAAGGACAAGATGGGGGATGTGTTACCAGATAATAATTCATCTGGAAAATTATTGGGGGTTTGGTGGAATGAAAATACAATGGGATAGGCAGTGCAATAGGGCACCTAATAAAGTGGATACAATGAATGTCAGGCTGCATTGAGATACATGCATGGTTAGTGAGTAAACAGAGGTAGTGATGATAATCTTTTCTTTCTAAAAGATTAGAGGGAAAAAAGAGCTAGGACAATTTAAAAGAGAGAAGAATTTTTTTTTAGGTTAGCGGATCCTTGACAATATTTCTTGGAAGAATGGAAGGAGTCAGAAGAAAAGGGGAAATCAAAGGTGAAGGGAAGCAAAGTCCAAGAGGAAAGAGGAGAGTTTTTTATGAAGAGTGACTGAAATTAAGGAGAAAAGTATGGGTGAAGAAATGGAAAGGTTTGAGGTGTGACTTACAAATTCACTGTTTCTACAAAATACAGATTAGTTGAAACAAGTTTCTAAGAGGTATGCATGCATGAGGCAGAGCTGAGCAGAGAAAAGTCAACTCATAGATGACTGGGGAAAATTTAACATTATAGCCAAGTGATATGACCAGCATGATGATCTATGGCGCATGCTTATGTTATTATGCTTTTAGTTTGTTTCGTTCTGTTTTTTAATTATAGGGTGTCACCACCACTTTAAATCTTAGCATGTTAGAGATGGAAGAGACCTTTGACCTCATTTAGCACAACCTCATTTTACAAACGGGGGAAATGATACACAAAGAGATGACACAATCTTCATAACTTTTTTTTGTCCACCAATATTTCCCTACTTTAAATCAGTAGTCACCTTTCTTCCTCAAGCCTCTTTTCTCTCTAATCCTATTTTCAGAGTTACTGAAATAATGTTTACCCTTCATGTGGCTGTCCACTTTGCTTTCTTTATGCTAAAACTTTAAGTGAATCTCTGTTACATCTAAAATAAAATATGAATTCCTTGTCCTGGAACATAGCTTTTTCCATGAAGGGTTTAGTGCGGCCAACTCTAAAAAATTCATGATAAATGATTTTTTTTTATATTTAACAAGAGCACCAACACTTCCAAACTTGGTGACTGCTACAAATCATGGCATGATTTATTGTTTTGCTAATTATCTAAACCTAAGAAAGTGTTAATAATTCATATTAAGCTTAAAATTGAATGCATTCATTCTTCCCCATTCTACCCCCTTGAACATTTGCCAGTGTACTCTAATATTGCTCTATAAACATGGCTTGAGCTCAATAGGAAGTAGAAGGCTCAGGGAATGAAGCCATCCCCAAACTGGAGTCATGGCAGGTAGAAACAATCGAAACAAACGGAATTTATAAAATACTTAAAAGTTCATAAAGTGCTTTGCATACATTATTTCATTTGATTCTCATAATACCTTTTCACTCTACAGTGTGGCTCCAAATTAACCTTTTAGTAATTTCATATTTCTCTCCTTCATGTACTTTATGTGCCAAATATTTAGGACCACTACCTTTTCCCTAAACCTATCTTCTCTCCCCACACATAGCTTTTGAACATTTGCACAAACTAATCCCCATTCTTGGAATGTATTCCTTCTCCATCTTTACTTGCTAAACCCCTTCTCTTTCTTTTTTAATCTTTTTATCTCAGTGCTCAGCACAATGCCTTGAGGATAAGTAAAATGGACATTATTCCTCCCTGGGCCCCTAGGTTGAGAGATATCTGTTAGGTTACTGGGCAGGGTTGGATAACTTGCCTAGCAACGGTTTTTCTGTTGTTGGGCCCCTGTCAAAATGTTATTCCCCTTTGGTTTAATATCTGATGAATTGCTAACAGTCATTTTTTGCTTAGTCCATTTGCATGGTAACCACCTGTGCTCCCCTAATGTTAGACCCCAATTGCCAGGTAACCACTATCTGCTGAGCCCCCCACTTTCCTGATTGGCTACCTCTCATGGCACCTCTCCTCTTTTGGGGTCATTTACCTAGCAGTACCCTGACAACTACCTACAGTTTGGGGGTTCTTGCCTAGCAGCAAGCCCCCCTCTTGCTCTGTCAGAACTCTGTTTGTTGTGGAAACCGCAAGGCTGTACCAAGTAGCGCTGAAATGCTTAAAATGCACTCGCCCACCTCAGTTTGGGGCTGTCTCCTCTGGGTCTCTACATGAGGCAGCCACCAGCCTGGCTAATAAATGATGCTCTCAAAATTCCTAATTAATTTGCCTGTGACTTATTAACTCCATCCATTTCATAAGAAGGTACTTAATAAGTGTGTGCACATCCAAGGCAACACAGAGAGTTATTGGAACAGCCAGGCTTAGAACCGCAGACTCCTGGCTCCTATTTCACAGCTCTTACAGGGCTCTGCTTTCTTGGATAAATTTCTACACACATGTAATCTCTCTTCAGGGGCACAGTCTCACATTTTGTGCATTTGTGATGCACCCCAGTTAGTAATAAAAAAACTCTCAAAAAAAATGAAAATCAAGTCTTGATATTTGAAAGTTGATTTACAGGACACCATAGGATTGACTCTGTTTGGCTAGTAATCTGATCCACGTTCTCTGAAATAAAATGAGCTAGAAAAATTAAGTAATAATTCCTTTGCCTGAAGGAGCTCCTGCTTGCTCATAAAGGAAATAAAATGCCATAATTTTATATGGTTGTTGATGTTCTCCATAAGCAAGCCATAATATGGTACTTTACCTATTAGCAGTAAACATTACTTTAATTTTAATGTTAAAATATTCCTGTACAAATAATATTGTTGGGCTGTTAAGAAACACCTGGACAAGAAAAATCCAACTAGACTTGGCTCTCCAGATGAGACAATATTCCTAGTAATATACAAATAGAAATACAAGTCATTATATATTAGGAGGAAACTATGAGCCAGGTGTGCAAAATCTATCTTTTATGCACATGAGCAAGTGCCAAATCTAACGATGTACTACAGCTATAAGACAGCTGGATAAAAATGTTGTACACAGTAGATTAGTTCAGGAATGGGTAGGACAGGTGGTAAGGATGAAAACCAAACACAGACACAGTCACAGACACACACACACACACACACACACACACACACACACACACACACACACACACACACACACCTTTTCCCTGTGCTTCATTCAAACACTGTGGGATGAGTATTAGTTAACTTTATAGGCAGTAGTTACAGTTACGGATTAGGTTTGAGCTATATGCCAAGGATGAAACTAAAGGAGCCTGGGTCCTCTACTAAGAGACAAAGTGGCACAATGGAAAAGAATATTGTCTTTGAAGACAAATTTTGCCTCTATCATTTACTACCTTGGGCAAATCTGTTAATTTCTCTGGGCTTGATCTACTCATCTAGAAAATAAAGGGTATTCTGGTTTAGCCCTAACTCAGGACAGTACACTGATTCATACTTGGGATTAGGACAAAGTGAAACAGTAGTGTACCGTTAACATACAATTTTTTTTTTTTTAAATCATGAGTGAAAGGTTACAAAGGATATAATTACTAACTTTAAAAAAGATGTTAACTTAAATATAATCACTATTCTTCATGACAGCTGGTCATGCTTGGTGAGGAAGGTATTGAATGACAAAGTAGGATTTCCTGCTATAACATCAGTTTCCCTTTAGGCTTGCCCCTTTTTTTGCCTCAGGTATCAAGAAAGCCAAAGCAAAGGTAAATCTAAAACAATGAACCTATCTGCTTAAAAGGAAGCCAACCCAACCTCTAAAAAAACAACAGGTGCTACTTCTACCATAAGGAGATTAGATCTGTGAGCACTAAAGTGTTTTTCAACTCCAAATCTAAGGTACTATGATCTTACCATTTGCTTTATATATTGAAACTCCCATAGCAGGGAGCTATTGAGAAAAATTCCCAAGTGACATTTCTCAGACTGGAGAAGACTTTTCCAGGTTTTCTAACTATTAAGTCTCTCTCTCAAGGTCCCAGTCAGAATAAACTTCCATATAGGGTCCAAATGCAGTGACAAAGAAGTATAAAGGGAAGTAAGGGTCCAACAGACTATGTCTCAGTCTTAGGTTCTGATAGACTACTAAATATTAATGAATTTTAAACAATTTGGGGGCATCATTTAAACATATATCTTCCTCATATGTCAGACATTGCTCAGAAATTATCCCTCAACATCAAATATATCCAAATGATAAATGCTCCCTAAACAAAAACAACAGTGCTCCACACAGATGAGTGAATCCAGGAATTAGAGAAGCTCCTTCCCCTTCCCAACTGACACCATTTTGGATTTATTTTGACCTGGATGAGGTCAAATTTCTGTGGGAATTTGTTTTGCTTTGTAATTCTATCCAAGTTAAGCCATTTTAATATATGACTGCAGTATCATCTGTTAGTGAGAGACAAACTAAATTTAGATGATCCTAAGAAATTCCTATGAAGCTCTTTTCTTTTAGGAGAAATAAGTTAGCATTCTCTTCTGAAATAATTACATTGAACCTTTATAATCCACTGTAATGTTAATGAGATTAAAGATCTTCCCCGCCTATTAATGGACCTGTCCATTAAGAGAAGTTGGATTAGGGGATTTGTTGTTATTGCTGTTGTTGGAAGATTCACACCTTTTGTTAATTTCTACTGAGGCACTGTGTTAGAGGGTCCTGCCCTCCAGCTCTGAAAAGTGCGTAAATACTCTGAGGTGACCGTTTTATTTTGGGGATTACTCTTTGGAAGTGTTTGTTTGACCAGACAAGACTCAGGGCAGCTGCTGAGGAGCCCCCTAGCTTTGAAAACCCAGGTGTTGGTGCTTCTTCTTCTGGTAACTGTATGTCTATGATCAGACAGTTGGAGCTGTCTGTTGATCTTTGTTTCCTCTGTATTTTCTTTGAGGTCCAGGGTGCTGACTTTTTCTACTGAGCTAATTGAATGATATATGTGCTTCATTAAAGTGATTGCTGATCCCTCAAAAGTTGTTTTCCTTTTAGAAAAGCAGATCCAAGAACCTGTACAGCAGACTCTCCTGTGTATGCTGGGGTCCTTGCTCTTACATCCATTCAAATACAGAGGTGAGTGGAAAATGAGTTACAAAGACCTGAAATCAAAAGACCTTATATATCAACCATACTGTTAAAAACTGAGTCTCTTTGCATGACTAGACTGTAACTCATCAGTTTATTCCAGTTCAACATTGCACTGGGGTATAACTCTCCCATGGTCTCTAAGCAAACTGTCCTTGAATTTTTCCAAGGTACAGAAGCTATGGTAGCACAAACTGAAGAAGTGTGACCAATATGATGATATCCTTAGGTTGATGTCTAGCCTCTTTGGAGACTTTCTTCCATCTCTGTCACAAGAGGTTCCAGCAACATGGAGATGCTATGGGACTCATCCAAGGTCACACAGTGAATAAAGAATCCATAACAAAGAGAGCATTCACCTTGTCTGCAATACAACAGCAAAATGACATTTGGAAGTTTCTTCTCCAAAATACCCAAATAAAGTCTAATGGGAATTACCACAGAAAATAGTTTCAGCATCAAATCAATGATACCTGTCAGGAAAGAAACTAGATTTCCCTGCTATCTTTACCAATGATTTCTGAAGTATGAAAATCATTGATCTATCTGTGGAAGCAGTGAACAGGAATCCATTAGGAAAGTGAAAATATAACATCAGTATGAAAATCAATGCAGTTGAGGGAAAAGGGACTAAAAGGGACTGAGGAATTGCAGATATCTTTCAAATACAGGGAGAACAGTGAAAATTGATCTATGGAAAAATACAACTAAGATGAGAAATAAAAGAGCATGCTGTCTGTGCAACAGAGGAGAAGAAATTTATTTAATTTGTATAGGGAATGACTGGAGGGAAAAGCTTCCGTAATTTCAATTCTAATCTTGAACCGAGAGCTATTCCGTTATAAGATGGAAAAAGCCCTACTCTATAAATAAATAAAAAGTTCATGTATTTTAACTCTATTATAATAAACACATTTTCCCTTTCCCGAGTCTGCCCTATTTTCATGCATAGCAATTCACTGTCTCCCAAAGAAGATTCTACTGAAAAAGGATAATTAATGTCCCTTTAAGCAATAGAAGCAAAATGATTGCTTTTTTCATATTGGATTATTTAATATATTTATATGGGGTAGAACTTATACTCTATAATTCTTCATGATTTAGAAGCAAAGGACTTAGTTTCACATATGTCCATAGTTGCAAAAACTCAGTAACATGTGAGCAACAACCATAAACCAGCTTCATGAAACAATATCCCATTCACCAAGAGATCATTCTTTTAGCAACAGTAATCACCAGCAATACAGGAATAAATAGAGAAGTAAATAATATATTTCTGACTAGACCGGAAAGTAGTTGTCACAAAAAAACAAAAACAAACACACACATACAAAAAAAAACGTGCACAGTCCTTAGGCTTTCAACCAGACAATTGCCGGGTTAAAAATTATGAGTTGGAAAGAGGCCATTGTTTAAAAGTTGTTAGGATACTCTGAGAAATGTTAATTCTGAGGTCCCAGTACTTGTATGACTGCTATCAATAGGAGTACTAACTAAGAATTACCCATAGACCACAGAATCTAGGAACTTCAATCTTAACTCACCAGCAGTGGAAAAGTCAAAAATCTGACTCCATTGTTACTGAGTTTTCTATATTTTGATTCCTTAGTGCTAATTCTTGATCTCATTCTTTGGAAAATTTTTATAAGAATTCCTCACTTGTAATGTTGTCGAAGTTTCAGAATAATGGACACAATATACTGCTGTTGGAGCTGTGAATTGGTCCAAACATTTCAGACAGCAATTTGGAATCTTGTTAAAAAATATCCAAAATGTTCTTACTCAGAGATCTCCCTGTCAGACATATACACTGAGGAGCTCAAAAGAAACATCCCATATATATTAAAATATCCATAGAATAATTTTTATTATATTAAGACTAAAAAAAACTCAGAACACCAACAAAAAAAGGAAGCTAAACATGGTAAAAAGTTAATGAATGATCAAATATAGTCTAATAGATAAGAAAATATAGAAAAAAGGGGTGGGGTAGAAAGAGTGCTATAGGTATGGAACAATGCATGAGCTATAAGATTTGATTAATGCCTTGATTAATTTTACTAAATTTCTCTTTTTCCCTCTTATTTTTATTCTTTGTTACATGAGGTGGCTCTCTGGGTAGGGTGAAAGAATTTTACATTTGGAAATAAGGCTAATGAAAAATAAGATGTCTATCTATAGATATAATATGGATATAGATGTGTGTATAGATGGTTTTATATTGTGTGTATATATATATGTGCATATATATATATATATATATATATATATCTTTATCTAGACATAGATATAGTTATATACACATATTTAAGATACTCATACCTATAAACCTCTGAGGTGGCATTAATGCTTCCCTTCCAGATGTATGTACCAGGTTCTAATTATAGCTTCTAGTAAATAACAAGGCTCTAATGTGACATGATGTCACACTCTAAGCTTCTTCTCTACGAGTCAGTCATAGTCATAGTCTGCAAAATCCATTCACAAGTCTGCAATTAAAAAACTGTTTATTTTAACTGCAATTCTAGAAGTCTCTTCAAAATTGGCTCAGTGTAGTAATCTCATGGAACCACAAGTTGGACAAGATTTCAGTGGCCCTCTAAGTCAACCTATACCTTTAAAAAAATCTCTATCTTTCTGTCTGTCTGTCTAACTCTCTGTCTCTCTCTGTATATATGAATGTATGTGTGTATAACATGTGTGTGTATGCAAATATATACATATATGTATATGTACATTTATGTGTATATTCTGCCTCAGAAGCTCAAATGAAGGGCATCACCTGCTTCCTGAGGTAAAACATTCTCCTAATAGATTCTTGAACTTTAATTTTTTTTTAAAACTTCAAGACTAATTATTTTGTTTCTAACTTCTACTCATTGCTCTTTTTTCTTTGGTATCTAACAAAACAAGTCTAATGCCTATTCCATAGGGCAGTTATTAAACACTTAAAGACTGAGTCTTCTCAATTTAAACATTCCTAGATTCTCCAATTGTTCCTCATATGGACAGATTTCTATGACCTTCACTCTTCACTATCCTGATCTCCCTTCTATGGAAGTTCTTCGGTTTAATCAATGTCCTTCCTAATTTATGGTGTCTAGAATTGAACCCAGTAACCTAGACTGTTTTGATTTATTCCAAGTTAGAGAGACTGATTTGCTGTTTCAAATATGTATGGCAGTGTACTAATGCATGGTTAATCTCTCTCCCTGGTGTTGTCATTCAGTGTTTAGAACACTCTTCAAAGATGCCTCTAAGTTGGAGCTCAAATTCCCAGGTATCTAGTAAGTAGTTCTCAGAAAGTTTCAATGGAGCATGTTAGTATGTTTGAACAAGGTTAATATTACCAGAACATTTTGACATGGTTACTATGAAGTTTATGGGAAGAAATTTCAAACTTTATTGAAGAGAGGAGTGATGGATTAAGTGAATAAAGTGTCTTTACTTCATTCAGAGAAAGCAATCATATAATAACTCAATCAATCAAAATGTATTTGCTGAATATATCAAAAAGATCATATACCATGACTAGATGGAATACACACACATATATGCATATACACACATGTGTTTATATATAAACATACATTTATTTACATACATATGCATATCAGAAATAGAGGACTGATTCAATATTAGGAAAACTATTAATATAATTGACCATGTCAATAGCAAAAAGCCATGTAATTATATCAATATATGCAGAAAAAGCTTTGACAAAATACAAGGCCCATTCCTATTGAAAACACTAGAAAGCATGAGAATAAATGGACATTTCTTAAAATAATAAGTTATATTTATCTAAAACCAAGATTAAGCATTATCTATAATGAGATAAACTAGAAACTTTTCCAGTAAGATTAGAGACATAGGATGCTCATTATCAACATTGCTGTTTAAAATGAAGGAAGATGTTATCTACATGCAGAGAAAGAACTGAAAAATGGAAATATATATGGAATGGTTATATATATTATATGTATATACATATAAACATGAGTATGTATGTATACAGGTGTGTATACACACATACATATATACATATACACACCTAATGGTAGATATCTCTGCAGTTGGGGAGGACAGGGAAGAAAAAAAAGAAAGAAATTACATGATAACTTTATTATATATTTTAAAAGAATAACAAGTTGTACATAATAGATATACATTTTCATGTGCAATCATTTTTTATGTTCTACTGTGTCATGGATTTTTTTTAAATTTCATGTTTAGAATAAAATAAAATAAAAAAGAAATGCAAGTTATAGTAATAAGAAAAAGAAATTGAAGGAATAAAAATAGGAAACAAAACCATAATTCTCTTCAGATGATATGATGATACACTTAGAGAACCCTAGAGAATTAACTATAAACTAGTTGAAATAATAAAAAACTTCAGCAAAATTACAAGGTATGAAATAAATCCACACAAATCATCAGCATTTCTAAATATAACCAGCCATACCCAGAAGGAAGAGATAAAAAGAGAAATCCAACTTAAAATAATTGTACATAATAAAAAATATTTGAGAGTCTACTTGCCAAGACAAACCTTGGGTTTCCACTACTACCACACAGAGACTTCCTCATGAGAGGAAGGTCTTGTAAGTTACAAAATGTTCAAGAGATGTTAAACCGCTCATCCTCACTTTAGTCCTAGTAACATTTCTAAATCAGCTGACAGTCTTCATCATTTCTTGCCTAGACTATTGCAATAACCTCCTAACTGGTCTCCTTGCTTCATGTCTTTGCCCTTTCTAATCCACCTTTCACATATATGCCAAAGTGATTTTCATAAACTGCCCTGGTCTATAGATTCCAAGGGTTCCCTGTTGTCTCTAAGATAAAACATAAGCTCATCTGACTTTTAAAGTTCATTAAGGCACACATGGTATCCAGATTACATGATTGTAATGCCAGATACATGGGCAACTAGAGGGTGCAGTGGACTAAGCACGAGACCTGGAGGCAAGAAGACTCATATTAATAAGTTCAAATCTTGCCTGGAAGACTTACTAGCAAGTCACTTAACTTCGTTTGTCCCAGTTTCCTCACTGTAAAACTAGCTGGAGAAGAAAACAGCAAACTATTCCAATATCTTTCCCAAATAAACAAAAATGGGGTCATGAAGAGTTTTTCATGTCTGAAATGGCTGAACAACAGCAATCCCATCTGCTGGGAAGTCTGAGGTTGGCAGATCTCTTAAGCTCAAGAGGTCTGATCTGAAATTGGCAAAGCCTATCATGTACCAAGAGTAAGTTCATTATCAATATAGTGAGACCCCAGAAGGAGAACCAAGTTACCTACAAAGATACAAACTGACCCAGGTCAAAAACTAAATATTTTCCAGAACCAGTCAAAGTAGGAGAAGCCCCTTTGGTAGTCCTTCAACTTCTAGCTTGAGCAATAGATAGATATGCAGTATGTAAAAAAAGCAGAAATAAAATGTTCTTTATAAGCTGTACCTATAAGTACATTATATCAGGGTTTTATACTAAGGAAATCCATGGACCAAGACTGTGAAGTGGAGGAAAGGAGTCTGAAAACAGTAATGTAGTAGAAATAACAAAGAAATTAGGTTCAGAAGAAGAGAATTAAAATCCTAGCACTACTATTTATTATCCACATGACCTTTAACTAGTCACTTTTCTCCACTTGTAAGATTGTGGACTGGACTGGGGGATTCTTAAGGTCCTTTCCAGGTCCTAATCCTATAACCCTCTAGGAGTGAAAGTAATGAAGATTCAGTAACATTTGGAATCCAGAGGTGGGTTTTTTTTCCACCTGGAGAACAAAATAAAGGCATGTGAAAGACAGTGGTCAGCAAGTATTTCTTATACACATATTCCACTTTTTTGTTCTCCAGTACCTCTTCTAATATTCTGCCCCTGTGCAATTGGGGAGACCCACTTCACAGCACAGTAAGGAATCAAAGATCACCTTTCCAGAAGAAATAGAAATCACACCTCTTTGGGGCTAATTCATATTAACCCAAGAAGTGTTATACAGAATAATATCAGTGACTCATACCTCTATTGCTGCTTGAGGATTCTCCAGATGATCAATAAACATTTATTGAACACCTGCTATAAGCCAAACACTATGTTAAGTTCTGAGGATTCAAAAAGTTAAAAGTAAGTACCTGCCCTCAAAGAGTTTACAATCTAATAGACAAGACAACGTACAAATTTTTAAAAAGTAGCATATGCACACACATACACATATATACATACATATGTGTATGGGAATATGTATATATGTATGTATATACATATATTATATATGTATGTGCACGTGTGTGTGCATGACAAATAGGAATTAATTAACAGAGGGAAGATCCTGGAATTAAGAGGGTTTAGAGAACTTTGCTCAATAAGTACATTTTAGATACCATCCATCAAAAAGTTAAAATGTTTAAAAAATGACACCTAAATTATTAAGCTTCAATTAAAAGGAAAATAAAATGGAGCCCCTCATTTTTCACCACTCTCTGTCAGAAGGCTTTGGCTTTATTGTCTCTACATCCATTACCAGTTCACTTATTTTCTGCTTTCACCATCAACCAACCAATCAGTAAACCTTTATTAAGCCTTTCCTGGCACCAGGGTATTATATGTCTGAATCCATGTGCAGTTTGGACTCGCTTTAAAGAAGGATGGAAGAGTAAAATGAAGTAGAAGAGGGGTAGAAAATAATCTCCATCATCAAAGCTCTTTCTTTGCTACTGCTGCCCTGTACCATTTCTGCCTACCTTGTTAATATGACAACTAATGGAATCAAAAAGGCTGAGAAAAGGAATAAGGTGACGCTGCTTTGTGAGTAATTGAGGCACTATTTTTAATGCACAGGGTGTCATTTTACTAAAATATTTAAATAGAGAATAGCAGCTGCATATAGGCTAGAGGACTGGTCTTGAAGTCAGGGATTCCTGGATTCAAATATTTATTGCACATAGGAGCTTTGTGACCATTAGCAAGTCTTTTAACTTTTCAGAGTCCTAGAAGTTCTCTAACTATGGATGATTGATCTGCATAACACACACACATACATTATCTATCTATCTATCTATCTATCTATCTATCTATCTATCTATCTACATATATATATATATATATATATATATATATATATATATATATATATATACACCTATGGAAACATAAAACAATTATTCTCCTCAGTGAATATAGGCAAGCTGTTGCCTTCGGGAAGATTTGAAATGGCTCCAAGAGTCAGTCAACAAACGTTTATTCATTAAGCACTAGACACTGTGCTCAGTGGTGAGCTTACAAAAGAAGAAGACAGAGACAGAGAAAGAGAGAGGCAGAGAGAGAGAGAGAGAGAGAGAGAGAGAGAGAGAGAGAGAGAGAGAGAGAGAGATTTCTAAGCACTATGCTGATCGTCAGAAACACAAGCAAGCAAAATTGCATTCTGATAGAGTGAAGAGAATGCATGAATTGAAAGGGGTTCATGGGTGGTGGCATAGATTGAAGATGATTTCAAAAAGTTATGGTAAAGGATCTCAACTTGGCCAAAATGAGGCAAAAAGACCACAAAAGCTCAGTGTGGTTCCAGGATTAGAGTCTGAAAAGACTCTCAGGAAAAGGGGGATAGGACAGGCCCTATGGAGGAGACATAGCATACAGTTGACCAGGAAGTATATGGAATCATGTTTTTAGGACTAGAAGAAACCTTAAAGGGTGTAAAAACTGACCTACTTATTTAATACTGGAGATCCAGAAAGGTCTTGTGAATTGCATAGTATCACACAACCAGAAAGTATCTGAGCTAGGATTTGAACCCAAGGCTTCCTGGTTTCAATACAGTGAAGTCTTCTTCACTAATCTGGATGTCAATTATATTAGAAACACTTGTTTTTGTGATGTTTTGTTAGAAATATTGTCCTAAGCATTTCCCTATTTTCCATTAAAATTCTATGTGGATAATGTTGATTGCATTAAACTGAAAAATTTTTGCACAAAGCCAATTCAACCTAAATTAGGAGGGAAGCAGAAAACTGGGAAATTTTAAAACTAGTGTCTGTAATAAAAGTCTTGTTTCTAAAATAGATAGAGAACTGAGTCAAATTTACAAGAATATAAGTCATTACCCAATTGATAAATGGTCAAAGGATATGAACAGGCAGTTTTCAGAGGAAGAAATTAAAGCTATTTATTGTCATGAAAAAAATGCTCTAAATCACTATTGGTTAGAGACATGCAAATCAAAACAACTCTGGTGTACCATGGAGTGATGTACCACATCATGCCTATCAGATTGGCTAACATGACAAAACAGGAAGATGATAAATGTTGGAGAACATGTAAGAGAGTTGGAACAATAATTCATTGTTGATGGAGCTGTGAGCTGATCCAACGACTCTGGAGAGCAATTTGGAACTATGCCCAAAGGGCTATAAAAATGTGCATACCCTTTGACCCAGCAATACCACTTCTAGAACTGTATCCCAAATAGATCACAAAAATGGGAAAAGGACCCACATGTACAAAAATATTTATAGCAGCTCTTTTTGTGGTGGCCAAGAACTAGAAATCAAGGGAATGCCCATCAATTGGGGAATGACTGAGCAAGTTGTGATATATGAATGTAATGGAATACTATTGTGCCATAAGAAATGATGAACAGGAGGACTTCAGAAATATCTGAATAGACTTATATGAACTGATGCTGAATGAAGTGAGCAGAACCAGAAGATCCCCATACACAGTAAGAACCAAAGTGTATGGGGACTATTTTTGATAGATTTAGTCTTCCACAGCAAGGCAAGGACCTAAAACATTTCCAAAGGACTCATGATGCAAAATGTCATCCAATTTCAGGGAAAGAACTATGGAGTCAGAACACAGAATAAAGCAGACTATTTTCTCTTTTGTTATTTTTGGTTTTGTTTAGTTTTACTCATGCTTTCTCCCATTCAATTTAATTCCTCTATGCAACATGATTAATGTGAAAATGTGTTTAATAAGAATGTATATGTAGAGCCCATATAAGACTGTGTGTCATCACAGGGGGAGGGAGGGATGAGGAGAAAATTTGAAATTTATGAAAGTGATCACTGAAAACTGAAAATAAACAAATAAATACATTTGAAAAATATTAAAATAAAATCAAATTCTATGCCAAGATACGTGTTCCTGGGCTCTTAAAGCTTATACCAGTGGAAAAAAGGGTCTTAGAGGCCCCATCAAAATGGGAAAGTGTTGAATCTGAATTCAGGCCTAGTAAAGGAATGCACGTCTGAGATCTTCAGACAAAATTAAAAGAACCTGGAGAAAGTCATTGCCAATTTACCTGCAAGGCAGTATATGTGTGTATATACTATATATATATATATATATATATATATATATATATATATATATATATATAGTGTGTGGGTGTATAATTTTCTAATGAATATTAATGCAAAATTTTTAAATAAAATATTAGCAAAGAGATTACAGTAATTTATCACAAGGACAATATACTATGATCAAGTAGGATTTATACTAGGAATGCCCAAAGGGCAATCAAACAGGACATAACTTTTGATACATCAATACCCCTACTAGAACTGTAGTAACTGTTTCTCTTTACCCAGGAAACCTGAGGGTCTTCCCCTCCCAAACTGATTTTTTTTTAATTAAAGGGGCCATCCCTTGAGCAACTACTTAAAGAGGCCTATTCATTGGATTAGGTGTATCTCACTCAAAGTGAGAATATAATAAGACCTTAGCCTAAAATGGTCAGGGTCTCCCATTGGATCTTCAACCATCTCCAGTCCTCCTGATGAATATCTGGCCCCTGGACCCAGATGGCTCTAGAGGAGAAAGCGAGGTTTGGTGACCTTGCACAGACCTCCCTCACTCAAATCAAAGTTAACTGCAAGTCCTGTCATCATCTTGATGTCATGATCCTCCTCAAGAATGAAGGACAAACTCAACACAAAAAGATCTTTACTCCAAAGAGATCATACAAAAGGGAAAAGGACCTACATGTTCAAAAATATTTATAGCATCTCTTTTTATGGTGGCAAAGAATTAGAAATTGAAGAGATGTCTATCAATTGGGAAATGTCTGAACAAGTTGTGGTATATAAATGTAATGGAATACTATTGTGCTATAAGAAATGATGAGCAGGTAGATTTCAGAAAAACCTGGAAGGATTTACATGAACTGATGCCAAGTCAAGTCAGCAGAACCAAATATTGTAACCAATTACAGCAACATTATGTGATATCAACCATGATACTCTTAACTCTTCTCAACAATTCAATGATCCAAGACAGTTCCAAAGGACTCATGATGGAAAATGCTGTCTACATCCAGAGAAAGAAATATGGAGTCTGAATGCAGATCAAAGCATACTATTTTCACATTTTTGTTGTTTTTTTCTTCTTATAGTTTTCCCCTTTTGTTATGATTCTTCTTTCACAACATTACTAAGGTGAAGAAACATGTTTAACATGATTGTACATGTATAATCTAAATCGGATTTCTTGCTGTCTTGAGGAGGGGGTAAGGATGGGAAAGAGGAAGGAAACTTTAGAACTCAAAATCTTATTAAAATGAATGTTTAAAACTATCTGTAAATGTAATTGGGGGGAATAAAATACTATTAAATGGGAAAAAAGAAAATACCAATTCTCAAAGACCATATACTAGGTTACAAGCAGCATCTGAGTGCAGTGGATAACCTCTGGGTTTGGAGACAGGGTACACATGGATTTTTTTAGAACGTTATTCAACATCATAAAATAGTTCAAGTGATATAGATGTCAAAGACTGTCTTATACTTTAAAAAGAAAAATATTTAATAAAACACTATATTGGAAGTGTGATTTAGTAAAGTACTTGAATAAACAATATTTTTTCTGGTTGTGATGGTATATGCTTACAATCCCTGCTATTGGGGAGACTAAAGCTAGTAAAGTTCAGGAGCTCTAACCCAGATTAGGGCTAAAGCTGACCCATTCCAAAGTCTGCACTAAGTCTGCTCCAATATGGTAAGTGCTTAGGAGGTGGGGATACTAGGCTGAAAGTGAAGGGTTGAGCTGACTCGGGATAAACAAAAACAAAGCAGTAAAAACTCACATGCTAATCAGCAGTGCAGTCTGGATCATTAGTGACCACTGCACATCCATCCTGAGCAAAATAGGGAGATGCACTCAATCTAAAAAAATAAATAAATAAAAGGAAAAGATAGGGAGGGAAGGGAAGGGAGGGAAGGAAGGAAGAAGGAAGAAGGAAAAGAAGGAATGAGGGAGGGAAAGAAGGAAAGAGGGAAGAATAAATAATATTTTCATGATGTGACTAATGGAGATTTTCAGAGTAAGGGGTAGATCATACTTTGATGGTACTTTTTACTACAGATTAAATATATTTTCTGATAATGTCAATTTGAAGCAAAGAATTCCCTTCCTACTCCCACTACTCAAGTTTTAATGAAAGAATAAATGCAAATTTTTGAAAGAAAAATCAATTCTTAGGTAAGTTTAAACACAATATTGCTGGATTAATATAGACATACTGGAATAAAAATGATTAAGGGTAATATATAACAATAGGAATAAGGAAAAAGGAAAGTTTTGAGAGTCATGAACCACATCCTATTCAGGTGATGAGAACAATGCTCTGTTGACACTAAGGGCCTTGCAGAGTTCATGGAATTATAACACTAATAAGGAAAATGAATCATATATATTTTCTAACCCAATTTTCTTGTTTCACAGGTAAGTAATTTTTATTCTCAAAAGGGAAAATAATTTCCCTCAGGTCACATTATGAGCCTTTGGAAGAGTCAGAACAATAGCCCAGGTTCTCTGGTCCCCAGTCCAGTTCTCTCCTTCAGTTAGAAACTAAATGAAACATTGAAGAAAGTCTCTACCCTATATATAAAGATTATAAAAATTCGACCATCTCTCAATTATACACAAAAGTGGTTTAATGATGGTATAGATAATGAAGCAGCAGAAGACCATCAAAAAGATATGACTTCTGGTTTTAGAATTTGGATTCGCATATTTCTTAGAATTTGGATATCGACAAATTGCTGATTGTTCATAATCATTTAAGCAAAATGCTAAAGTCACATTATAATTATCTGATGCAAACAAATATAATTCTATTTTTCATTCCTTACCCTTTGCTCTGTGATTTTTGCCTTAGCTTCACACTTTGGACAGACAGCATCATTTTTTCAGTGTGCTCTGAAAACACTCTTTCTCTCAGTAGAGATTCCCTTTCTTGATGTCTTGATAACCTTCTATTTCATTCTAACCAACACCTTGAAACACAGAGAAGGTGATTAATGTTTTGATCTAAATGTTCTTCCTTCTGACAAAAAGCTGAAAACAAAATATATGCCCAAAGATTTTGCAGCAGCTGCAGAAATTGTAGCATATGAATATAATGGAAGTAAAAATATGTAGAATTCAGAGAAATATGGTAAGATGTGAATGAAGATATGTGCAATGAAGGCAGCAGAATCAAAGAAATATAATGAATGTAACAATGTAAATCGAGTCAATAGGGAGCAATCAAAAAAAAAACCTATGGTAAAGTAAATTGATCAAAGTTAATACCATACAATTGAAATTAAGATGAATTCCCCTTTCATGTGATTTTTCTTTAATATTTCTCCCCATCCCTGCACAGGAGGGATTCATTGAGAAATATCTGTCAAAAGAAAGTAATCCAATAATTTTTAAAGACCTTCCTTCAAAACAGGAAATAACTTTTCAAAGGGGATAGGAGAAAATAAAGATGATTGTGTGATACATGCTCCACATATTCATCATTTATGGTTGAATCAAATTAATGCAGCAAAATAGCAATATTCCCTAAATTAATTCAGTAATTTAATGCTATATGCATTAAATTATGTATTTCTTTGTAGAGATATGTAATGTAACAACATTAATTTGGAGGAAGAAAAAGCCAAGGAGAACTGAATTCTTTCTTACAAGTAGACATGGAGATATATCATTTCCAATTAATCACTCAACCAGCAAACACTTATTAATAATAATAATAAATGATATATGTCACTTCCATAGCACTGGTGTACTGAAGTTTGTGAAATATCTCTCTCCATATGTATACACACATATGTGTGTATATATGTACATGCATATATATGCACATGCATATGTGTATATATACCCATACACATATGTGTGTATGTATGTGTACATATGTACACATATAAACATATAAAATCTCATTTTATTATCACAATTATCCTGGAGTTGTGTTATTATTTTTCTTATTTTACAAATGAGGAAATATAGACTGAAAGAGAAAAAAATAACATTTCCAGGAGCAGACAACTAATAAGTTTTTGGAACTCAAATCCTGCAGAATCTAACTTAGACACTACATTGTGTTAACCACTTAGGATACAAGACAAAAGTGACATGATCCTTGCCCTTTCAGAGTTTACATCAAAATGGTAAAGACAGTGTGTACATGTAGACATGTAAGTGTACACCAAGGAGAAGCAAAAATTAATAGGAGGTAACTTTTGGAGAGAGTCACTAGCAACCTGAGAGAATGAGGAAATGCCTCATGGATCAGGTAATACTTGAGCTGAGTTTTGAAGGAAACCTGGGATTCCAAAAAACAGAGGTGGTGAAGAAGAAATGCATTTTATTCATAAAGTAACAGTGCAAAGGATTGGAAATGGGTGACAAAAAATTGATGTGTGCATCTCAGCAAGCAGACCAGTATAGGTTTACCGTCAAGTGGGTAGAGTGAGCTACATGTAAGATGACTGGAAAGGCAGGAACAGGGAACATTGTGAAAAACTTAAAATGCCAAACAAAGGAGTTTATATTTGATCCTAGAAGTAGTAAGAGACTGCTAGAATTTATTGAGTCAGAACTAAACATTAGGAATATCATTTTAGCAGCTGTGTGGAGGGTGAATTGAAATGGTGTGAGGTAGGGAGACCATATAGAAGGTTATTAAAATAGACCAGGGAAAAGGAGATAAGGGCATGACCTAGGATGGGGACTACATGAGAATATAGAAACGTATGAGAATTGTCGAAATAAAAATCACAGGATTTTGGTAACATTGAATATTTGGGGTGGGTGAGAATGAAAAGTCAAAGTTGATATCAAGATGGTAAACCTATATAACAAGAAAGATGGTGGTCTCAACAGTAATAAACAGTTAAGAGAGGCAAATTTAAATGGAAAGAAAATGAGTTCATCCAGACTTTAGTATTAGGTAACTAAAAGTAAGTCTTTTATTTAACTAACTTGAAAGGACACAAACTCCATGAATAAAGACTCCCTATTTGAAAAAAATATGAGAAAAAATTTGGAAACAGTTTGACAGAAATTACATTTCACTTCACTCTCAGCAAATTGGTGAACATTATAAAAGAGGAAAATAGTGACTATTGGAAGAAACCCGTGAAGACAAAGACGCTAATGCACTGTGGATAGAACTGTGAATTGATCCAATTTTCTGGATGAAATTACTTTTTTATAAAGTAACAGTTGTTCAAATTGTTTGACCCACAAGTCTTACTGCTGGAAAATATCTTTCAAAGAGGTAAAAAGAAAATGAAAGATTAATATATAGCAAAATATTCATAGCAGTCCCATTCTATTAGCTAAAACTGGAAATAAATTAGGTATCCATTAACTCAAAATGTTTGACCAGATTTTGGTATATGAATGCTATGGAATATTATTATGTTACAAGAAATAACCAATATTAGGACTTCAGAGAAACTCTAGAAGATTTCTTTGAACTAATGCAGAACAAAATATTATCATTATCATCATCACATTTATATAGTACTTTAAGTAGATGAGTACTTTAAGCAAAGTGCTTTACAAATTACTCACCATTTTATCCTCACAATAATCCTGTAGGTAAATATTACTATTATACTCACCTTACAGAGGAAGAAAATAAGGAAACCAAGACAGATGCAAGTTAAATGATTTGCACAGTCACAAAGCTACTAAGTAAACTGAGGTCAGGTTTGAACTCAGTTCCTCCTGACTTCAAGGCCTAGCACTCTGTCCATTGCATCACCCAGCAAAAGCAAGAGAAAACATACACAATGAGCACAATATGTTAAACAAAATGAAACTGAAAAGACAGCTGAATTCAAATCGTTGCAATGACCAACCTCAATTCAGAGTACTGATGATGAAACCTACCTGCTCTAGTGGCAGCCAGGTGGTACAGTGGAGGCAGCAGTAGGTCTAAATTCATGAAGACATGACTTCAATTCCAGACACTTGCTGGTTAGATGTGCTTGGACAAGTCACTTAGGCTCTGTTTCCTTTGCTTTCCTCAACTCCAAAATGTGGATAATGACAGCATCTACCTACCAGGGTTGTTAAGATCAAATAAAATAATATTTATAAAGTGCTTTTTACAGTGCTTGGAACATAATAGGTCCTAAATAAATGTTTGTTTCCATCCTCTCTTTTTAATGGATTATGAATATAGGTCAGTGTGTCAATTTGTTTTGCTTAATTGTACTTCTTTGTAATAAGGAAGGGGGGAGGAGTGAAGATTGCAATATTAGGAAGTTACAGCTATAAAAAATAAATAGAATATGTTTACATTTATATTTGTATATGTGTGTATATAGGTGTATTTACATACACACATATGCAACTTATCTTGAAAATAAGACATTAATTGTGTTGCATATGGGGGTATTTTGAAATTATACATTTCTTTCCTCATTATACATATATATATATATATATATGTATATATGTTTCCTCATTAAGACACACATATTCAACCAAAAACCTCTAAAGCAAGGGACTTCTTAATGTTTATTTGTTTTATGGACTCCTTTGGAAGTTGGGTGAAGCCTATTGACAAGACCTTAAACTTATGCCTTTAAATGCTTGGAATAAAATGCATAGGAATAAAAGAAAAGCAAATATATTAGAAATAATTGTTTTAAAAAAAGGCTTAGTGATCAAGGGCTAAGACCCCTGACTATAGTCAAGTTCAAGTCTAGGTATCCCATTACTTTTTAGAAAATAGATAATAATTATAATTTAACTGGCAAAGTAAGTAATTGGGTTAGAATGACAAAGTGAATAAGTAATTCTATGAAATGCCAAGCAACCTCAGCACCCATTTAGGAAGGTTTTAGGCCTCAGCATAAGTTAGCTTTATTTTTTTCAGTTGGAAAAATTTTCCTGCCTGAAACCTCATGGTTCCATCTTTCCCTCCACTCCTGACAAGTGGCGTGAGGATCTGCTAAAGTTTCTGTGGTGCAGGCACATATATCAAGTTACTCTATGAGATCATCAGAGCTCTTCAAGGTTTCTTATGATCAGGGACTTAGCGGCAACTTTACTTATCCCCTTAATCATGCCAACCAGAATTCTGATTGATTATCTTCTCTCCAATCAAACCATTTCCCTTCTCTCTCTCATGCTGACCATTCCACTTTTTAAATCTCACAAGACTCAGAATACTTTCATATTAGAGTACTCTCCCTATGGGGCAAATACTGGATAGCCAGGCAACTACTATGCATCCTGGAAGTTTCTCCATTCAATTATTCCTACTATATCAAAAATCAACAATGGATTACAAATGACAGAGTAAGTAATATCTAAAGGAATTTTTAAAAGCAATGTTTTATCTGGATTAGTAAAAAATGCTTATGATTAAGATTGTGATATAACCTGATACATGTTTTGAGATTAGAGGAAGGATTCTCCATCAAAATAATTGCAAATATCACTTCAAATGTCTGACCCTCATGTTTAAAGTCATGTGTTTATTTGCCTTTCATCATAATTGCTAATAAGACAGGCATGTGAGGGTGGAGCCAAGATGGTAGAGTAGAAAGATGCACATACACTAGCTCTTCCCCCCCAGCCCATAAAATACCTGTGAAGAAAGACTCAACAAATTCTAGAGCAGTAGAAGCCACAGAACAACAGAGTAGAGGAGATTTTCAGCCCAGGGTGACCTGAAAGGTGGACAGGAAAGGACTGTCACTCCAGATTCAGAGTGGAGCCCAGCCCAGCCTTGGCCAGAAGGCACATTACTGGAGGAAGATCTAGGCAGACCTCAGGGGTGGAATCCCCAGCAGCAGTAACAGCGGTTTGCAGATTCCTCAACCCACAGGTGCCAAAGGTCAGTAAGAGGGTTTTTTCAACTGGCCATAGCTCTGGCCTCAGGTGGCAGTGGCAGAGGCCACATGGGGCAGCAGCAACTCCCACAGCAGCCCATATTCATTCTTGGATTGTAAAACCCCTGGGGGAACTGAGCAGCTGATTCTTACCTCAGCCCTGTATAGTGGTCCTGCCCCTACCAAAAGCCCCTGGGGGAATTGAGCAAGTTATCTGAATGTCAGCCTCCAGTGTTGACTTGGTGGAGGCCAGGTGGCTGTGGAGAGGAAACTCTATTACTCACAGACTCTGGGCTCAAAAGTTTCTGATTGCTCCCAGACTAGTGTACATGCTTGACTGTGCCACTTTGGAGGAACTGAGATCTTACAGATCCCCAGAGTATACCCTATTCTTGACAGAGGACCCAAAAGTCAAGTATCTGGTTGAGAAAATGCCCAAAAAAGGGAAAAAATAAGACTAAAGAAGGTTACTAAAGAAGGTTCACCTAAAGAAGGTGAACAGATATCTTGTCCCATCCTTTCTGATGAGGAAAAACAACGCTTGCCATCAGGGAAACAGATAAAAGTCAAGGCTTCTGTATCTCCAACATCCAAAATAAATATTCAATAGTCTCAGGCCATGCATGAGCTCAAAAAGGATTTTGAAAATCAAGTAAGAGAGGTGGAGCAAAAATTGGAAAGAGAAATGAGATAGATGCAAGAAAATCATGAAAAGCAAATCAATAACTTGCTAAAGGAGACCCCAAAAAAATGCTGAAGAAAATAACACCTTGAAAAATAGGCTAACAACTGGCAAAAGAGATTCAAAAAGCCAATGAGGAGAAGAATGCTTTAAAAAGCAAAATTAGCTAACTGGAAAAGGAGGTTCAAAAGCTCACTGAAGAAAATAGTTCTTTCAAAATTTGAATGGAACAGATGGAGGCTAATAACTTGATGAGAAACCAAGAAAGCATAAAACAAAACCAAAAGAATGAAAAAATGGAAGATAATCTGAAATATCTCAGAAAAACAACTGACCTGGAAAATAGATCCAGGAGAGACAATTTAAAAATTATGGGACTACCTGAAAGCCATGACCAGAAAAAGAGCCTAGACATCATCTTTCCTTTTCAAGGAAAATTGCCCTATATTCTAGAACCATGGGGCAAAATAAATATTGAAAGAATCCACTGATCACCTCCTGAAAGAGATCTAAAAAGAGAAACTCCTAGGAACATTGTAGGCAAATTCCATAGTTGTCAGGTCAAGGAGAAAATATTGGAAGCAGCTAGAAAGAAACAATTTGAGTATTGTGGAAATACAATCAGAATAACACAAGATCTGGCAGCTTCTACATTAATGGATCCAAGGGTATGGAATAGGATATTCCAGAAGTCAAAGCAACTAGGACTAAAACTGAGAATCATCTACCCAGCAAAAATGAGTATAATACTTCCGGGGGAAAAAATGGTCTTTCAATGAAATAGAGGACTTTCAAGATTTCTTGATGAAAAGACCAGAAATGAAAAGAAAATCTGACTTTCAAACACAAGAATCAAGAGAAGCATGAAAAGGTAAACAGAAAAGAGAAATCATAAGAGACTTAGTCAAGCTGAACTTTTTACATTCCTACATGGAAAGACAATATTTGTAACTCTTGAAACATTTTTCAGTATCTGGGTAGCTGGTGGGATTAAATACACACACACACACATACACACACACACAGACAGAGAGACAGAGACAGAGACTGAAAGCACAGGTAAGATGGGATCATATCTAAACAAATGAAATTAAAGGGAGAGAGAGGAATATATTAGGAGGAAAAAGGAAGAAAAGGAATGGGGCAAGTTATCTTTCATAAAATATGCAAGAAAAAGACTTTTTAATGGAGATAAAAAGAGGGGAGATGAGAGAGAAAACATAAAGCTTACTCTCATCATATTTGACTCAAGGAAAGAATAAAATGCTCACTCATTTTGGTATGAAAACCTATCTTGCAGTACAGGAAAGTGGGGAAGAAGGGGATAAGCAGGGTGGGGGGAGGGATAATGGAAGGGAGGGCAATAGGAGGAGGGTCCAGTTAGAAGTCAGTATTCTTGGAGAGGGACAAGGTCAAAAGAAAGAATAGAAGAAATGGGGGGCAGGATAGGAAGAAGGGAAATATAGTTAGTCTTACACAACATGACATTATGGAAGTCATTTGCAAAACTACTCATATATGGCTTATATTGAATTGCTTGCTTTCCCAATGGTGATGGGTGGGGAGGGAGGAAAGAAGAGAAGTTGGACCTCAGAGTTTTAGGAACGACTGTTGAGTATTGTTCTTGCATACATCTGGGAAATAAGAACTGCAGGTAATGGGATATAGAAATTTAACTTGCACTACAGGACAAAAGAGAAGATGGAGATAAGGGAAGGGAGAGATGTTAGAAGGGAAGGCAGATTCATGATAGGAGTAATTAGAATGCTTGATGTTTTGGAGTGGGGGGAGGGGAGTGATGGGGAGAAACTTGGAACTCAAAATTTTGTGGAAATGAATGTTGAAAACTTAAAATAAATACATAAATTTAAAAAGAAAAAAAAACAAAAACAAAACAAGCAGAAAAAAAGGCAGTCATGTTCATGCATCACTTTGCCAATGTAGTCAGGAAAGAGTCAGGACCTTTTTAATGAGGTTAAGAGGTTTACTGAGGAGATGCTACACTGTCATTTCAAAGTTTATTTCCTCCTCTGAAACATTCTACATATTTCCATAAAGCCATTTTCGCACAAATTCTGCATATATTTGCATAAAACTATTTTCACATGTAATCCCAAATGACTAAATACGTAATTTTTCAATAGACTCTAAACTCTGCACACTTTTACTTATCTCTAGTATTCTTTAAAATCTCAAGAGGAAGTATGAGGGCAGCACTTGCTCTAGGGGGAAAATGGTGAAGTAAAAGAAAAGCAACGTAGCTTATATTTCTGTGCAATTTGTGTTAGGTACAAAGCTATGCTATCGTTCATGTAATGAACAATCTCTGAGGAAGCCTCCATTCCAAAATAGAGAGGCAACTACTCTGCATTTTATAATCTTAGAGAAGATATTTCACTTGTCCATGGACATACAACATAAGTTGGAGAAAGGCTTTGAATCCAGGTGGGTCTTACTCTAAGACAAGCAGACTAACTATCCATTACTGTGTGCTACCTGGAAGATATATGTGTTTCCATTCTGTTTTCCTCCAACAAAACTGACTTAAATCATGCACGTTGTTATCGAATTTCACAAATAACTGGAGACTTAGAAAGGGTAAGTGACACAATGACACAACTAGCGAGTGGCAGAGAGAGAGAGAGAGAGAGAGAGAGAGAGAGAGAGAGAGAGAGATCAAAGTCTGAGCTAATTCCAAGATCACTGCTCTTTTTTCCATTACATTTTACCTACAAATCACAACAAACCCTTTCAGCTCCTGCTACCCTCAGGTTTCCAGCAGGGGTGGGTATAGATAGAGGATGGACTAAATCAGTGATGTCAAATTCAAGTGGAAATGGATCACTGAAGATCAAATACTGACTTCAAAAATCACAAATTAACATTACCCTATTTTGTATTATATTTTTTGTTTGGTTAAACAGTCTCCAGTTTTTATCTAGTTCATGTCTCATTAATGAGAGTCCATGGACTTGAGTTTGACACCTCTGATCTAGAAGTGCCCTTTTCAGTTCCACAGTGAAGTGCAGAAGTGCACATAGACCATGTATATGTGTGTCTGACGGCCTGCCTAGATTTCCCATCACTCAATACCTATTGCTATTGACTCTGTATCATCTTTGTGTTCATTCTTGCCTATTTCCACTTGAGCCTTCTTCCCTTTCTCTCTCCTCCATGGAATGAATCTGTTCCATATCTCACCTCCTTAGGGCCAAAGGTATGCACAGCTTAGGTGATTTTAAAAAAAGCAATTTATATTTGGACATTAGCTATGTATAAACTTAGCTCATTTCCAGATAATATGCAACAAAGACCTTTGGAGATAAAGGTTGCCAAGATTTTCAGGTGAGCTTAAAGGAGATCTATTTTGGATCTTTTTAAATTCTCAAATCATATCAAGCAGACATCAAACAATAGTGTAAGTGTACCTTCTACAATAGGATTTTCAGATACTTCCTTTTCCAATAGGCACTCTAAAACAGGTTGGATTAGCAAGAAGGGCAATTCTCACTTAATATTGAGGTCCCAGCACATTTGAAAAGAAACCTGTGGTTTGCATGCAAGTAGCATTCTTGATAGCCAAGATAGTTATTTTAATATATCATAAGGTTGTGGGGGCTCTAATGCTACTTATTTTACAAAGGGACAATATCCACCTGTCATGGGTGATTGTAGAGATTTGCTTTACCAAAAGTAGTAAGTTAGATTAGATAACCTTTCAAGATACCTCTGAGTTCTGAGAGTTTAAGTTCTCAATAATGGATAAGAATTGTGAATGCAATGAAGACTACTTTGACAATATTCCCAGATTTCCCTTCTGATCTGGAAGATAATTTCGTTCTAATGGGCCACAGAAATTATTAAAAGACTAGAGTATACATGTAAAGAGGTTTAAGAATCATATCTCAGTAGGTGACTCCTAAATCTGTATATCCATACCTATTCTTTTACCTGGGTTCCATTCCACACATCTCCAGCTGGTTAATGGATATTTCAAACCAGATATCTTGTAAGTATCTTAAATCAAACATGTCTAAAATCAAATTCATTATCTCTCTGCCAAAACTCACTACTGTTCTGAAATTGTCCTATTTTTACAAGAACTTCATCACTCCAATCACCCAGATTTATAACAAGAAGTGGGGTAGGTTTAGTGGGAAAGGTAATTCATTTTGTGAACTCATCAACGGTTTGGCATTAATTAAAAGTAATCCAGGGGAACCTGACTCCTTAATCTCCCATATATCAAATCAGCTGGCAAATCATGTTGCTTGAACATCCACAATATCTCTCCTAACCAATACTTGTTCTCTACAAACATGGCTACCACCCTACCTACCCTATCTCTCTCCTGTACTGTTACAATAGCCTCTCAATTCATCTCCCTCTTTCTAGTCTTTCCTTTCAGATTCACTCTCCTCACAGCTGCCAAAGTATTTTCCTTAGTGTAGGTCTGACCATGTCGTTGATCTGTTTAATGATCTCCAAAGGCTTCCTATATTCTCTAGAATTAAATCTAAATTCCTTTTTTCACAACAAAAGTTATTCCAAAGCTGGCCTCAATTTACGTTTTCAACTTTACTATACCTTACTCCCCCTTCCCACACTCTATGGTCTAACCAAACTGGCCTTCTGACTGTTCCTGACACATTTTTATGACTTTTTTCTTTGACTCTCTTCAGTATCTGATGTCCTTACCACTGTCTCTTAGAATATCTTATTTTCTTTGAAAATAAAACCAGAGTACCACCTACCAACATTAAGTCTCTCCTGATCCTCCAACTGCTTTGTTTCTCTCACCAAAAGTATTATTTACCTTGTATTTACTTGATTATTACAAAAATCTTTGTGAAATTTTATTACGATCAAGGCTTAATGCTGTACCAAAAGTCTTTGAAACACCATGTATGCCAATGTTATGTACATATAGCCTCCCCCAATAGAATTCGAGCTCCTTGACAAGAGAGATTTTTATTTTTGTCATTATATCTAGTGCAAGTCTCATTAGAAAGAGTCCATGGACTTCAGCTTGACACTTCTAGTCTAGAAATGTCCTTTTCAGTTCCAGCTACCCTGAAGTGACCATCATGAGTGAACAAAGACTATGGGTTGCTGTCTCTTCTTATGTGTTATTGGTTCTCTCCTCTTCTCCTTCTGTATTTGGGATTCACCCAAAGTTGTTCTGTCTTTTTTTTAATTACATTTTTTTTTACTTAATTACATCACCTACCCCTGTGACTTCAATTATCACCTTATGTGGATGGCTATTAATCTTCACCTTTCACCTGAACTTATCATGGATTTCCATATGTGTACCCCAAATTCTACATGCTCCAAAATGAACTCATCACCTTCTTCCAAGAATCTGACCTTCCTACTAGTGTTATTATTTCTGCCTTTGGCACCACAATTCAATCATTCACCTAAGGATTGCAACCTTTCGTTCTTCTTTTTTCATTCCCTGCATCTAATCATTGCCTCATCCCTCTTTATTCTACTTACAAAACAGTTCTCACATTCATCACTTCTCATAGCCATTATCCTCTTTCAGATACTCCTTACATCTTTTCCGCAGTATTATAATATTCTTCAAATTTGACTCTAATCTCTTCCCTTTTCATCCAACCTTCATACGGCTGTTAAATTGATTGTTACCACAATCTTAAAGACATGACAATTGATCTTTAGTGTCACAAACACAGTAGTAGTTGTTCGGAGCCGTAAGAAGGACACTGTCCTATTTCTCTCTTTAAGTTAGACAACCTATAGAAATGCATAAAACTAGGAAAGCCAGAATTGAATTCTTGACTATCCCATTATGCTACAGTTAAAAATGATTACCTTTGCAAGTAGAAATTATGGACGTTAGGTGAGACCTCCTCCTATCAAAGTGGTATGGCTAAGGGGATCTGTTATTCCTGATTGACTCGGCTTGTGTTTCTGTTGTCTGCATTACCTAGTAGTGTATGCATCCTTGGAAAAAGTCTTCTGTGTGGGAAAATGCTAAAACTGCCAGAATTCACAAACACTGAATAGACCCAAGGACAAGGCAATTAGAACTATATCATAAGGGCAACATGAGCTACTTTCTGGACAATACCTTAAATGATTTTTCCTATTCTCCTGGGTATGCCTATACCACAGACTACTAGACTCTGCCTCTCTCTCTTTCTCCTTTCTCTCTCTCTCTCTCTCTCTCTCTCTCTCTCTCTCTCTCTCTCTCTCTCTCTCTCTCTCTCTCTCTCTCTCTCTCTCTCTCTCTCTCTCTCTCTCTCTCTCTCTCTCTCTCCTTGTTCATTGCCCTCCACAGTCTAGCTGAAACCTACATTCCCACTTTCATTTAATGGTTCTCACTTTTACAAACTTTGTACTCTAACTACTGACTTTTCCCAGTTTTTTTCCCTTACCTTTTCCACCTCTGTGAACATCCACATATTATTTTATCTGCCTGGAATGCTCCCCTAATCCATGCCATTTTATTGAAATCCTCTTTCAGACTTTAATTTCTCAAGAGATATTAATTGTTCATCATTGGGTCATATTGATATAATAAAAATAGTATTATTTAAATAATTTTACAGATTTGATGCTGTATCAATCAACCTTCCAAGAGTTTATTTTATAGATATAGACAAAACAACATAATTTATCTGGAGGAGTAAAAGGTCAAGAATTCTAAGATAATTAATAAAAGAGTAGGAATTGGTAGAGTCTGTCAATTCCAAATTTCAAACTTTACTGTAAATCAATAATCATCAAAAACAATTTGGTGCCAGTTCTGAAAAATTTAACTGCTGATGAATGAAAAAGATTAGATAAATAATACCCAGGAACAACCAAAAGAGCGGAATAAGGTACAATAAATCCAGGACTTCTGGTATAAGAACTGACTGATTACAAATTTCTGTGAAAACTGGAATGTAACTCTGATAGAAATTGGGTTTGGATTAACACTTTCCACCATACATGCAAATAAACTCCCTCTTTTATTCTGCTTTTTTTAAAATCTATGTCACCGCTTCCATATACCCAATCATTTTCTACTTATTAATTTTACATCTAGTTTGCTCATGGTAGATTCTTAAGGAATGTTTAGTAGATTGTATTTTTTTGAATCAGCTAGGCTCTCATCCTTCCTTCTAAACCTTTGAAAGTAGGATTCTAGCCACAAAACCTCAACAGTTGCATACAGTTGCTCTTTAATAAATGTTTATTGAATCATAATGCATCTTCTTGGGATAACAAGTATGGTTTCCTCATATCCTTTATCTTAATCTATTCATATCCATTTTCCTTTAAATGCTTCCTATCATACTTGAGTAGGCAGTGGAATATATTAAGTTCTTTGATTCAGTTGTTGAACATGTAATATCCTGTTAAATATCTACTTGGTCAGTAACTTAATTGAAGAGGGAACTGTTAGGGCATTGTTATTGCTAAAGTTTTAACCCAGTGATGTAGAAAGCAACGTTATATTTAGAGAGATGTGAATTTCAGTAATTTTCTCCTGAATGAACCAAAGATGAAAAGTACTTCCTTTATCTTAAAGCCATTTCTCTCGCCCTAAGCAGCTTTTCCTTGTGTTCCTCATAACCATTGTATTACTGTCTGCCCTCCATCTCATGTCCCACCCCCCAAAAATATGGAGGAGGGAAGACGCTTCTGATCAGAAGATATTTCTACTGAAACCCTGAGCTTAAAATAAATCCCCAAGGCAATGAGATATAGGATATTCTGGTAAATGTCTAAAATGGGGAGGGGGGGTCATGAATGACACACTTTTGAATTTAATCTGAATTCTTTACATTATCCTCCTGACTTTCTAAAGTCAACAATCAATAAAACAACCAAGCCCTGCAACCTCTGGGGGTCTAAGCGTTCATATGAAAAACGTTAATCATCAGTTCTCTTGAGCCAGATCAAGCTGCCTCTAGCATACTCCTACATATAAGGGTCCGGTAAACTGAGATAAGCAGGTGAGAGTTGCAGGAAGGACAAAGAGGAAGGTTGAAATGATGATGTGATGGGTCCTAGAAAGCTGGAAAATGAGTTAAGAGCTTTGAGCAGACTAGCAGTATGCCTAAGGGCAAAAAGGAACATGCTGGGGAAAAGGAAGATGCCACAAATTCATAAGAAACATCAGAAAATGATGGAGAGGGACTAAGGACAAACATTTCCTCCCTCATAATTTTGCACAGGGTTGGCCCCTCATGCTGCAGATGGAATAATTATCAAGACACAATTATACTATGAGTCCCAGTGATTTATTAGATTCCATAGCCAGCACTGAATCAACCTGTCTCAGTAGCTGTAAGTCTGTATAAAGTTTTAATTATGAACATCATAAGGTGGTCAGAGCATATGGAGAAAAATGGATTATAAATTTATGGTGCAGTGAATTTTCCTGCTGAGTTGCTCCTCTTGATCAAGGACTGGTGACAGTATGACAAAAAGCATGTCCAAGCCACTAGATGCTTGTCAATCGCTTTTTAAATGTTAAACTGGGAACATGCATTGTGGGCAAGGAAGAGTAGTAGTCTGAAGGAGCATCAATTCACTTCCTTGGAGCCCAGATTCTGGTTCTTATCTCAAACCAGTAGCAGTTAGGAGATATGTTACTACTGCTACCGCCACTAATATTAAGATCACTATTAGCAACACCACCACCACTACTACTCTTCATCCTCCTCCTCTGCAACCCTCCTCTTCTTTCACCCACACCACCATTATCATTACTATCACAGTTGTATTATTGCTGCTGCTGTGGCTGCCACTACTACCACCACCACCACCACCACCACCATTACTACTTGTAATTACAATAATGATGATGATATTAGTAATAATAAATTGTGATGATGGTGGTGGTGGTCATCATCACGTATATACGAGACTTTGAGGTTTGCAAAGTGCTTTGCATAAATTATCTTTTATGATCCATTTGTTTCAAAAAAGCAAATAATAACCACCAATGTTCTTGTTTACTTTAGACTGAGAATCAGTGCCCTATGATTGCATGCTGCACCTGCCTCTCCATGTTGTTGTGGTAGCTTTCTTTCCTTGAAAACTGTTAAATGAGAGGAAATGCCTCAATTGTGGGACTAGCTCCCAAAGCCAAAACCAATCTGTTTACCCAACTTTAGAATTCATTGCAGTTAATTGCATGCTGTAAAAAATAAAAATCAAGGTTGATCCTCAAGAGGAAAGACGGAAATGTGCCTCACCCCTCTTCTTTACAAAAGTGGGAGCTACAGGTGCAGAACATCATATTTATTTTCAGATTCTTCTGATATACTGTTAGTTTTGTGAACTTTTTCCTTTCTTGTTCTTTCTTTTTTTCTTCTAATTCTATGTTACAAGAGATACTTCTCTGAAGAAGGGAGTTGAGAAAGCTGAATTTAAAAATGAAACTGATATGAAAATGAAAACATCCAGAGTTCAATACACACTTTAGGTACCAGGGAATATTCATAAGGGGTCATCCTTGCATTCTAGGAACTTAAACAAACAACATATTAAAAAAAGCCTAAGATACAAGATTAAGTAAATCCACTAGAGGATTCTTAAAGACTTGTATCAGCACAGGAAGTGTTCCTTACAGCCTTGAAAGAGGTTAAAAGAAAACATTAGAGTTTCAAACAAAGTGCTATGTGAAGTCTGAGAAGTAAAGGTTGTTTCCAATAACGGAGAATAGGAAGAGGGCAGGAAAAGCTAGCGGAAGCATCAAGGAGTCACTGACTACTTTTCATCAAGAATAGCATGATTATCAGATCAGATCTATACATAAGAAAAATAAATCTGGCAATGGTATAGGATGAGCTAACCCATAGAACAGAAGTGGATAGCAGAATGGATTAGAAACCAGAATCCAAAAATATGTTGCGTACAAGAGACATAATTGAGACAGATGCACACAAAGTTGAAATGATGGGCTGGAGCAGTCAATTATTCTTTAGCTGAAGTGAAGAGGGCGTGGGTGGCAATCATGATCACAGATGACACAAAAGCAAGATTAGACCTAATTGAAGAAGAAAGTCAAGGAAACTACCTTTTGCTGAATGGTACCATAGACAATGATGTAACATTAAAAAATTTACAGCAAGTTTCTCTCATAAAGACTTTCTTTCTCAAATATATAGAGAAGCAAGTCAAATTTGTAAGAATAAGAATTGTTCCCCAATTGACAAATGGTGAAAAACATGGAAAGGCAGTTTTCAGAAGAAGAAACTAAAGTTACCTATATTCATATAAAAATACTTAAAATCACTGTTGATTAGAAAAATGGAAATTAAAACAACTCTGAAATAATATCTCATGCCTATCAGAAATGACAAATATTAGAGAGGATGAGTCAAAAATATGGACACTAATGAACTGCTGATGTGGTAGTGAACTGGTCCAAACATTCTGAAGGATAATGTAGGATTATTCCCAAAAGTCTGTAAAACTGTCCATACCCTGTGAACTAGCAATACCACTACTAAATCAATATGCCAAAGAGATCAAAGGAAAAGGGAAATGTCCTTTATGTACAAAAATATTTATAGCAGCTCTTTCTGTGGTGGCAAAGAATTGGAAATCAAGGAGATTCTCATCAGTTCGAGAATGGCTGAACAAGCTGCGGCCTATGATTATGATGAAACATTTTTGTGCTGTAAGAAATAACAAGGGGGGGGGGTTGTTTCAGAAAAAAAACATAACAAGAACTATGTAAATGGATGCGAAGTGAAGTGAGAAGAATCAAGAAATCAATGTGCTTAGTTACGGCAATGGTATAATGATGGTCAACTGTGATGAAGACAATGATCCAAGACAATTTTAGAGGCCTCATGATGAAAAGGTGCTATCCATCCCCAGAGAGAGAGAACTGATAAACTCTGAGTACAAAATTGAAGTATAATTTTGTCCTTTTTTTGCTTTTTTTAATGATACGAATAATATGGAAATATGATTTGCATGGTTTCACACATATAATTGATATGTTATTTGCCTTCTCCGTGGGTAGGAGAGTGGTGGGAGGGAGGAAGAGCATCTGGAACTCAAGATTTTAAAAGAATGGAATATTAAAAGTAAATTTTTTTCATATAAATTTATTTTCAGTTTTCAACATTCACTTCCACAAAATTTTGAATTTCAAAGTTTTATCCACATCTTCTCCCTTACCCCAACCCCAGGACAGCATGTATTCTGATTGCCCTTTCCTCCAATCTGCCGTCTCACCACCACTACCACCACCACCACCCTTATCCCTTTCCCTTCTATTTTCCTGTAAGGAAAGATAGATTTCTGTATGCCATTGCCTATATATCTTATTTTCTACTTGCATGTAAAAAACAACCTCTAACATTCATTTTTATAGCTTTCAGTTCCACATTCTCTCCCTCCACCCTTCCCCACCTACCTTCATTGAGAAGGCAAGCAATACAATAAAGGTTATACATGTATGGTCATGCAAACTACTTCCATAACAGTCATGTTGTGAAAGATTATATTTCCCTCTATCCTATCCCAGTCTCTCTTTATTCTATTCTCTCCTTTGACCCTATCCCTCTACTATGGTGTTTGTTTCTGATTACCCATTTCTTTCCCCAATCTTCCATTCATTCTATTTCTGCCCCCCTCTTATCCCTTTTCCCCCTCCCCTGCTTTCCTGTAGGGTAAGATCAACTTCCATACCCAGTTGAATGCATATGTTATTCACTCCTAAAGCCAAGTCCAATAAAAGGAAGGTTCATTTATTCCCTCTCACTTTCCCCTTCTTCCCCTCCATTGTAAAAGCTTTTTTCTTGCCTCTTTAATGTGAGATGATTTACTATATTCTACAACTCCCTTTCTCTTTCTCCTACTACATTTCTCTTAATTTTCTTTTCCAGATAAAACCCTTCCATATTCAACTCACCCTTTGCCCTGTCTGTCTCTCTGTCTCTGTCTCTCTCTCTATCTCTCTCTGTCTCTGTCTGTCTGCCTCTCTCTATCTTTCTCTCTCTATTCATGCTTTTCTTGATTCTTGTATTTGAAAGTCAAATTTTCTATTCAGTTCTGATTTTTTCAGTAAGAATGCTTCAGTCTGTTGTTTTGTGGCTTGTGCTGCTCTAAAATTTGTTTAGAATCATTTTTACATGTTTTTGAGGACTTTGGGAGGAGAACATTTTGATGGCCTTTTCCTTATTGGGCTCAAGTCCACTCCCTTCTCTTGTCTCTCCCCCAACCTTATCCATTGAAAGCCAGAAGTAGATTCTCACAAACAATATTCTGTCCTTTAGCTTTGTGCTTTGTCTCTACATAAGCTTCACCAATGTACTTCCACTTCATATTCACACATATCCATATGACACTTTGTACATGAGACTTTTGCTTATTCCCCAAATAGTACTGCCTTCTACTCATGAAATACTTTGCATATACTTTGTAAATACCATAAATATTCATGTTGTTTCCTTCAATTGCCAAGAGAATGCAAGATCTCTGAGGGCAAGAACTATTTGATTTTGTTGTTTTTGTACTTAACACCCAATATAATGTTGAGAATCTAGTAAGTGTTTAATAAAGTTTGACTGAATGATTGATTGACTGAAAATAAATTATGTTATATTATTAACCACAATAATTTAATCATGAATTCCAGTTAAAGAGACTATCAAGGAGATACATAAAGGCAAAAAGAATTGTACTAGTCATGTAGCAAGAATGAGGAATAAGAGAGTGAGAAAGCTGCATGTTATCTTCAAATGATTTCAAGAGATAGAAAGAAGACTGTGTTGTACGAACTTTCGGTCTAGAATGTTTTCAAGGGCTCTTTGTTTATACCCTCAGAACTTAGCAGAGTGTCTGATACATAGTAAGCACTTGATAAATGCTTTTTGACTTGATTTGCTATGAGGACATGGAGAAGAATCTCTCAATTTTTGCTACTAAACTTAAGAGTCTCCATGAACAGAATCATGCATCCTTAGAATGATACATACTTTAGACTTAGAATATACCTTGTCAAATATCATGACATGAGAGCTTTCTTAGTAACCACTAAAGAATCAATAAAGTAAATAATTAAGACAATTTTTAACTTCAGTACAATTGTGTTAAAGAAATCTTGGTTCAGGTCTTGGCTCTGATCAATGAGGCAACTCAGGAAAAGAAAATCAAAACTATTCTAGCATCAAGCAGCTGGAGTTTGGGCACAGATTTAAAATCATTCCAGCTTTTATAGCCAAGAGTAAATAACTTCCATGCAATGGCAAAACTGTGCTTATTGGTACATGTATCATGAAAAGATGAGGGTTTTATTGCCACCTTAGCCTTTATCCATGTCTAAGTGTCTAAGTACATATCTACAAGGGTATTTCCACAATGCCTTTTTGTGCAGGCTGGTTGTGCATGTACCTACTGTTTAAGCAAGGTTTAAACATTGGGTCACACTCAAACTGACTCTGAACAAGTGGCTGACTTTGAAGAGTAGCAATCTCAAACCAACAGAATTTCTGTATAATACTAAAATTCTAATGAGTAAGACCAAAAAAGAGAATTTTACATCACAGAAGAGTTTAGAAATATACCAAAGCAATATGAAAGTCTAGTTTTTCAGGGGCAGATTCTGAGATTCCAAGAGGAAGGAAATGAAGAAGATAGCTAGACTGTAACTTGTGTAGTGTGGAGATGGGAAGGAAGTGGTGTGGAGGCCTGGATCTAGGCTAGATGGGGCAAAAGTTCACCTGTCAGTGCCCAGTGCCCCAAAGACAAGATCTAAGGTTGTGGTGGAAGGAAATAAAGATGATAGGGATAGTATATACAGCCTGATATGAAGATGGACAAAACAATGCCATGATATAACATGATAAAGAAGATTTCAAATATGTCAAATGTAAAAATTAGAGCAATTTGTAACAACTGTGTTTGAATTCTATAATCAAATGTTTCCCTTCATAGCAGTAAGCTCAACTGGTTACCCACATTTTAATGATGATATATTGTCTAACATAGTTGAAGGACATGAATATCCAAATTCCATTAATTAGCATATTTTGGAACCTTGCTTGGCAAATAATAACTGATTACATATATTAAATAAATTTGTCTTCTAATACAATAATAATGACAGTAATAATGACTGACATTTTTACAGTAACTAGAGTTCACACATTTTACTTGATCCTCATGAGAAATGTGCATAATGTTACTTGGAATTGGTATTATAATCCCTGTTTTATATAAGGGAGGGCAGATACGGCAAGAGGATAATCAGAAGCAAACATTTTTGAGGATGGACAGGGTCAAAGGAGAGAATAGAATAAATGGGGGGCAGGATAGGATGAAGGGAAATAGAGTTAGTCTTTCACAACATGACAGCTATGGAAGTGTTTTGCATGACTACTCTTGTATAACATATCAAATTTTTGCCTTCCCAATAAGCATGAGTGAGGAGGGAGGAAGGAAGCAAATTTGGAACTCAAAGTTTTAAGAACAAATGTTGAAGATGGAGGAGTAGAAAGACTCACATACGCTAGCTCCGAATCCACAGCCCAGAAATTTCCTGTAAAAAGAACTCCCCACAAATTCTGGAGCAGAGAAAGCCGTGCACCAAAGCACTGGAGGAGATTTCCATTCCATAGAGCCCTGGAGAGTCATCCCCAGGGGTCCATCACACTCCTGACAGCAGAGCCCACCACTGCCCAGCCCTGGCCACACGGCCCCTGGAGCAGATCCAAGCAGGCTTCAGGGACAGAATCTCCGGCAGCCGCGAAGGTCCCTCCATTCACAGATGCTACAGGTCAGTGAGAGAGACTTCTGGGCTGGCCAATTGGGGAGCGGGGTGTCTCCGTGACTCAGGCCCCCTCGGAAGGCAGCAGCAGAGGGAGCAGCAGAGGCAGCCGTAGAGGCAGTGGCGGCCCGGGACTCCCCGAGAAGACAGGAGCTCAGGGCCATTACTGAAAATCTCTGCATAAACCCCCTGAGGGAACTGAGCCTGGGAGGCGGCCCTGCCCCCACCCACTCCATTACTGAAGGTCTCTTCATAAAGCCCCTGAGGGAACTGAGCCTGGGAGGCAGCCCTGCCCCCCACCCCAGCACCAGAATTTAAGCTCACATTGAATAGCAGCCGCTCCGCCACGGAAAGCCCTGAGGCTGGGAAGCAGCATTTGAATCTCAGACCCCAAGCACTAGCTGGGCAGATCTAGGCGGGAGTGGAGAGGAATCTTAGAAGTCAAGTAACTTCCTGGGAAAATGCCCAGAAAAAGGAAGCAAAATAAGGCCATAGAGAGCTACTTTCTTGGGGAAGAGATGTTCCTTCCTCCCTTCATTTCTGGTGAGGAAGTACAATGCTTGCTATCAGGGAAGGACATGGAGGTTGGGGTCTCTCTATTCCAGATATCCGAGGTGGATGTCAGGTGGGCTCAGACCATGGAAGAGCTCAAAAAGGATTTTGAAAATCAAGTTAGGCAGGTGGAGGAAAAACTGGGAAGAGAAATGAGAGAGATGCAAGAAAAGCGTGAAGAATGGGTCAATACCTTGGTAAAGGAGACCCCCAAAAAAATGCTGAAGAAAATAACACATTGAAAAATAGGCTCACTCAATTGGCAAAAGAGGTTCAAAAAGCCAATGAGGAGAAGAATGCTTTCAAAAGCAGAGTTAGCCAAATGGAAAAAGAGGTTCAAAAGCTCACTGAAGAAAATAGTTCTCTCAAGATTAGAATGGAACAGATGGAGTCTAATGACTTTCTGAGAGACCAAGAAATCATAAAACAAAACCAAAAGAATGAAAAAATGGAAGAGAATGTGAAATATCTCATGGGAAAAACAACTGACCTGGAAAATAGATCCAGGAGAGACAATTTAAAAATTATGGGACTACCTGAAAGCCATGATCAAAAAAAGAGCCTAGACATCATCTTTCATGAAATTATCAAGGAAAACTGCCCTGAAATTCTACAACCAGAGAGCAAAATAAGTATTGAAGGAATCCATCGATCACCACCTGAAAGAGATCCAAAAAGAGAAACTCCTAGGAATATTGTGGCCAAATTGCAGAATTCCCAGGTTAAGGAGAAAATATTGCAAGCAGCTAGAAAGAAGCAATTTCAGTATTGTGGAAATAAAATCAGGATAAGGATCGAAGGGCGTGGAATAGGATATTCCAGAAGTCAAAGGAACTAGGACTCAAACCAAGAATCACCTACCAAGCAAAACTGAGTATAATACTTCAGGGGAAAATATGGTCTTTCAATGAAACAGAGGACTTTCAAGCATTCTTGATGAAAAGACCAGAGCTGAAAAGAAAATTTGACTTTCAAACACAAGAATGAGAAGAAGCATGAAAAAGTAAACAGCAAAGAGAAGTCATAAGGGACTTACCAAAGGTGAACTGTTTACATTCCTACATGGAAACACAATACTTGTAACTCTTAAAACTTTTCAGTATGTGGGTAGTTGGTGGGACCACACACAGACGTACACACACACACACACAGGCACGCACACACGCACGTACATGCGTACACGCATACACACATTCACACACACACGCACACACAGAGACTGAGCGCACAGAGTGAATTGAATAGGATGGGACCATATCTCAAAAGAAATTAAGGTAAATGGTGAGATAGAAATGTAATGGGAGGAGAGAGGGTGAAATGGAATGGGGTAAATTATATCTCATTCAAGAGGCAAGCAGGAGATGTTTTAGTGGAGGGAAAAAGAGGAGAGCTGAGAAAAAACATGAAGTTTACCCTCATCACATTTGACTAAAGGAAGGAATAAAATGCACACACATTTAGGTATGAAAACTTATCTTACAATACAGGAAAGTGGGGGAGAAGGAGACAAGCAGGGAGGGAGGGACGATGGAAGGGAGGGCAATGGGAGAAGGGAGCAATTTGAAGTCAACACTCTTGGGGAGGGACAGGATCAAAAGACAGAATAGAAACAATGGGGGGCAGAATAGGAGGGAGGGAAATACAGTTAGTCTTACACAACACGACTATTATCGAAGTCATTTGCAAAACTACACGGATAGGGCCTATACTGAATTGCCTGCCTTCCCAAAGAGAATGGGTGGGGAGGGAGGGATGGGGAGAATTTGGAACTCAAAGTTTTAGGAACAACTGTTGAGTATTGTTGTTGCTACTAGGAAATAAGAAATAGAGTTAATGGGGAATAGAAAGTCATCTGGCCCTACAGGACAAAAGATAAGATGGGGACAAGAGAAGGGAGGGATGATAGAAGAGAGGGCAGATTGGTGATAGGGAAAATTAGAATGCTTGGTGTATTGGGGTGGGGGGAGGGGAGAAATGGGGAGAAAATTTGGAACCCAAAATTTTGTGAAAATGAATGTAAAAAGTTAAATAAATAAATTTATATTAAAAAATAAAAATGAAAAAAACAAATGTTAAAAATAGTTTTTACATGCAACTGGGAAATAAGATATACAGGTGATGGCATATAGAAATCTATCTTGTCCTACAGGAAAATAGAAGGGAAAGGGATAAAAGAATGGAAGGAGAGTGATAAAACGGAAGGCAGATTAGAGAAAGGAATAATCAGAATGCATACCATCTTGGGGTGGGGGAGGGGAGAGATGGAAGAAAATTTGGACCTAAGAATCTTGTGTACATGAATATTTAAAACTAAAAGTAAATGAATTAATAAAAGATTACAACTTCCTAAAAAATAATATAAAATATTTTGATAATTTTGAAAAAATAACACCCACTTTAGACATGAGGAAACTGAGTTTGAAAGAGGTAAGAGTTTTCCATGGGCACATGGGGAAAAACCAAAAGCAGGGTTTAAATCTAGGAAACTAAGTCCTAATTCTTCTGTTATGCCTTAAATATAAATTTCTCAAAGACACAGACAATACTCTTTTATGCTATTGTAGTATTAATTTGCATTTCATCAATGCTATTTTGGGGAGGCAACATAGTAAAGGAGGAACAGTACTAGAAGTAGAACCAAGTAGACCTAGGTTCAAACTTGGGCACTGTTGCTTATCAGATGTATAATTTCATGTAGGATATATTTCAAAGACTGTGCTTTTTTATCTGTAAGATAGATATAATAGTTGTCTTGCTAGTAAATAATCACTAGTTCCATATCTCAAATCAATTTTACAAATTATTATTTACCCTCCAAAGGGGAGTTCATACTCCATGTAGAGGCACAGTTAATGAGACACTGTGTTAGAATTCAGGAAGATTTCATTTCAAATTTGGCCTCAGATATTAGTGATGTGATCCTGGGCAAATCACTTAACCTCCTTCTGCCTCAGTTTCCTTAACTGTAAAATGGAGATAAAAATAGCATCTACTTCCAAGAATTGTTGTGAAGATCAAATGAGATATTTGTAAAATGCTTAGTAGGTGCTTAATAAATGCTTGTTCCCTTCTAAGAAGAGCCAGATTAGAATGACTCTATCTTTATCCAACATGTAAGAAAAATATTTAAACCGAATTTACAATATTATTCTAGGTAGTATATTGACCTCAATCTAAGAAATGTAAATTTTCCTGTAAAAATTTAAGTTGACAAGAGTCTAGGGAAATAAATCACCTATCTAAATTAGTAAAAGATTTTTGTTTTTAATAAAATAGCACCAGTTTAAGTAAATAATATCTGATGGCCTAGGCTGACCTTGAGCCATCCATCCCTCCTTTGAAATATCAGTCTTTATTGTTTGTAACTCTCATTCGTCTGGCACTCATGCTGCTATACAGAACTTCTGCTATACAGAATAGTGGCTTGTACTGCTACTCAATTTAACTTTCAATGTGTGTATTATCAATGTAATTTAACTTTCAAAGTGTGTATGACTTTGTGAGGTTTTTCTCTACCACTTACTTTTGAAGTTTGAAGTGAGGCATTGTCATTGCTTCCTAAGTATCTTAACTCACTAGATGAAGGAAGGCTTGAGGTATGGATGAATGGAAAACAAAATGACCTAGAGTTTAGCATTAGGCTTAATAAGTCAGATGAAACCAAAAAGTGTTCATAATTAAAATTGGAAGGACAAATAAAAAAATAGAATGAACTTTCATTTATTTTTAGTAGAAACATTCTATTCAGACTATCATCTTATAACTTGATGAATCATATGAAGGAATGAAAAATGCACTCAAAAAGATGAAATCCTTTTAGGCATATGAAAAGAGTAGGAAAACAAATGATTAGCAAAATCAAGCTTATAAACTATATGTTTTGAGTGATCAAGAGGACTTCAGTAATGACTAGTATGTATGTCTGCTTACAATCTTTATGAGAAAGAACTACAGACATAACAAGGGTATTAGCTAATATGATGGCAATATGAAAACATTAAAAATGATATTCTGGAAATAATTCTTTACATAACTGACTAAAAGTTATAGAGAACAGAAGATCTCTCTGAGCTTGTTTTCCCATTTACATGCATGTGTACATACATTTATGTTAATATGTATGTATATACAGAAGAGAGAGAGAGAGCGAACAAAACATAAGGCTCTCTTCCAGTAACAGGTTGTCACTCATGAATATGTTAAGCCCTTGTATGGCTATAATGTTGTATCATTTATATATACAATCACAGCTGTAACTTTTTTCAGTAATATTCTGGTTATCTAAGTCAAGGGAGGACATAAAAGAAGATGTAGGGCTAACAAATATATTTGCCACTTCCATGGAAGATACACTTTTCCAACTCCAAATAGGAGAGGGATTTTCAAAAGATAGAAAAGTTCTCACCCCGCAGGCCAGAGGAAGCCAGTGGATGAAGAATGAAGTTGGTTTAGCAGCCTAATGAGTTAGGGCTTTAATATACAAATGTGGAGAAAGCACAGGTCCCAAATTAAACAGGAGGATGTAATCAAGCTTAGATTGTATTTAGGAAATTATATAGCACTTTCAACAATCTCAAGCTTCTCCTTAACACAAAATGCTACCAAATAACATCACTATTCTTCTAATGATGCAATATAGCTATGAGTCATGGAAAACTACAGCCTCCAAAGAATTAAAATTGCAAGTGACCCAGAAGGCAATGAAAACACAGACCCTGGCTGATGAAAATACATAACTGTGTATTTCCAACAATGATTAAGAGAATCTAGGCGATAATCCAGGAAGAGTATGATTAGAAATGAAATGGACTGGCCATCTAACAAAAGCAGATAGAGAACAACATGCTATACCAGTAGCCATGGAATACTAAAAGATTTAGAGGAAAGCTTCCAGAAAGTTCGGCTGATTTGCTACAAAAGATGTGTAGAAGGACTGGGACAAGAATCCTACAGAATGAGAAGTTATTGATTTGTTTCATTCGGTAACCATCAAGGACTGTCCATGATCATGGATTCAATGGAGTATACTTTACACACACACACATACACCCACACACACACAGCCGCATATACTGACATATTTATATATCTGGAAATGAAGTGGTTTTTTTTCTCTGAGGGAGCAGAATTTGAAGCATTACTTTTATGAACTGTGTATGTTTTACTATTATCTCTTTTAAGTATAATATCCTTGGGAGAAGGAACTCCCAAGGAATTTATGTAGAGACCTCAGAATGCTGTAGGCTTCTAATAAATGATTATTATGGTTAATAATGTAAATTACATATTAGCCAAAAAAGCTTAACCATATTATATAAATTGAAATAATAAGTTAGTTCTGTAATTTAATTCAACAAAATGATTGCAAGGCTTTCTAAAGCAATTGCGCTCATTTCTGTAAAATTCAGGGTCATTTACAACGTTGCTATAAATGAGAAAGTTCCACATCTCCCTCTGAGATCATAGAGAGTTAATTCATTTAAAGGTACAAGAATGTATAGATATTTAATGATAGTCGTAGGTTATTCTCTTCTCCAGTAGTTAATAAGGGGAAGGGAAAGGGGAAGGCAATAAGCATTCATGTAGTATCTGCTATGTACTAGATACTGTGCAAAATCTTATTATAGTATTATCTCATTTTATCCCCATAACAATCCTAAGAGATAGGAAATATTATGATCCTAATTTTTGCTTGTTCAGTAATGTGCAACTCTTTGTTACCCCATTTGGAGTTTTCTTGGCAAATATACTGAAGTGGTTTGCCATTTCCTTCTCCAGGTCATTTTACAGATGAGGAAACTGAGGCAAATAAGGCTCAGTAACTTGCCTGGGTCACACAGCTAGCAAATGTCTGAGTCTACATTTGAACTCAGCCCATTGAGTCTTCCTGGTTCTAACTCCAGCATTGTATCTGCTATGCCATCTATTTGCCCAGTTTTACTGTTGAGAAACCTAAGTCCAACAGAATTAAGTGATTTACACAGCTAACAAGTCTCTGAGATGGTATTTTAACCCAAGTCTTCCTGACTCAGTCCACTGTACCAACAGCTGCGTCTAACATTTAATAACAGAATGGCAACAGAACATTCAGAATTGTAGTCAATCACTCAGAAATTGTCCAAAGAAAAACTTGGGCCCCCTAGTAATTAACATGTAAAATCAGTAGGACTTAACTTTTAAAGTTTTTTGTCTAAAATTGATGCTTTTAAAGATCTTTTTTTTCTTCACAGTAATCATATACCAAGTGATGTATCAGTTCAGAAAAGCATGACATGCTGGATAGAGAGTAGGCCTTGGAGCCAGGGAAGAAGAAGTCTTGTTTTATTATATATAGTAACTGTATGACACTGGAAAAATGGGTCAACCTCTCAGTACTCTAAGCACTGTTGTGTGAACTATGCTGCAAAGAAGGTGCTGACCTGCATTGGTAAATGAATGAGGAACATCTGGGAGTTCCCTGTACCACTGAAATCTCAGATCCCATATCTATCTCTTTTATTATTTGGAAGACCTAATAGAAAGTGCTTGGAGTTACAGTCAAGAGGGCAAGGTAGGAGGCAGGGAGGAGCAGCCAGGTTAGTGAACTCTTTTATGCTCTCAGGCTAATCTCTTAGTCTCCAAGTGAATCATGCCCCCAAAAGACAGTCATTGTCCTTGTTAAATCAGTAAGACAATAGAGGAGTTTTTCTGTTTGATGCATGTTTTGCCTCAGTTTCATGGTCCTCTCATCAATGGGACATGGTTATTATGAGGTAATTAGCCAACTGGTCACCTGTTCTTGTGTGTATTCTTTTGTTCTGTGAAGTCTGGATTCAGTCAAAGGGCCACACTTGAAGACCTAGAGGGCTTCATGTGGCCTTGAGGCTGTAGGTTCCCTACTCCTGATTTAAACTCTTCCTTCAACTTCCCTGTATCCACTTTTTTTTTTACTCTTTTCCTTAGGGTCTTGACTGATTATCTAATTTCCCTAATCTATCACTTTCCTGTGACCCAGCATTACACAGATTCTACTCCCAGATTCTGTAAGGATTCATATGCATGCTAGGACATGAAACAATCCTTTTGGAAGTTAGGTGACATATAGGATATATCACTGGGCCTGGAATTAGGAAGATGTGTGTGTGTGTGCATGGACACATAGGTATGAATATATGGATATATGGATAGACATATACACATATACACATGTAAATATATATCCATACATGCATATGCACACATATACATATATGTAGTGTGTGTGTGTGTGCTTGATATAACCTCAGACACTTGCTAACTGACCCTGGCTTATCTTCCATCTACTTCAGTTTTCTTAATTTTAAAATGGAGATAATAATAGAATCTACTTAATGAGATTATCGTGAGGATATTTATAAAGGAGTTATCACATAGTACTAGCACAAACTAGAACTAGGTTTTTAATAAATATTTGCTTTCTTTTTTGTTTCACTGTCTGTAAAGTGAGGGTGATAGTTTCTGTAATGCTTATGTTACGGCGACAGCACGGGAAAAACTAGATACAGAAGCACAGTTCTTCCAGGACCCTCTAAAATCTCCTTCTCATCTTTGCTTCTCTTGGTTGTTGCCAAGATAGACTTAAACCAAGCTGGTAGAGAAAGGGAAAGAATGCCTGCAGGAAAGCTTCTTGCAGCAATTCTGGGTCTCCTAAGTCACATTTCCTTTCCCTTTTTAGGAAAGATTCATTGCAGCAATCTCAAAGGGGCTGGGGAACAGCTAGATGAATAGAGTGCTGGACTTTGAATCAGAAGACTTGCTTTTAAATCCTCCCTCACTCTTCTAGCTGAGGCCCCTGGGCAAGTCATTTAACCTCTGAGCTGCACTTTCTCCAACTGAAAACATGGATAGTAATAACATCTACCTTACTGGGTTGTGGTCAGGATTAAATATGATAATATTTAAGCGTTAGCTGTTATTTGTGTTAAGAAGTAGTAGGAAGGAAGGAACAAGGGAAAAGATATAGGCTGTAATATTTGCAGGTCTTCCCTCACCCTTTTTATCTCTTGATAAAGGGGATTTAGAGTTCAGTAAAGAGATATTTTTTCTGTTATTTTCATACTCTCACCCCAGAGTCTATGACTCCCATAAGGCAGAATTGGTATTCCTCTAGGGAGAATGCTGTTAGATCTGGACAGAGATCTCAACAAACTTTCCAGCATTCTTGAGTATCAAACTAAGGTCTAGGAGAGATAAAAGATGTAGTTCTTTGAAAATAATAATAAAATAATAAAATTTTCACCCTTTTTTCTCCCTCCCCATTCTCACACCAAATGAAAAGCTATTTCCCAGTCTCTAATGAAGAGATGAACAGCCCCTTGCAGACCTTTGGATGCAGAGAGAATGTTGATCTGGCAGATCAAGCTTACTAATTAAAATCTGACATTTCCCAAAGTGGCTCAAACACAGAGCAGCTGTCTCCAAATAATCATGGCTTAAAAGAGTTCACAGAGGGTCCAAGTGAGTGACCAGTACAAACCAAGCTCAATATATTAAAATGAAGCAATCAATGACCTGAGGTACTATGATCATGCGAACTGGTAAGGTTAAAGTCATGTCTGAACTAAAGAAAGAAATCTAAGACAATCAACAGTATTCTAAGTGGACAGCCAAAGAACTCTGACCAGAGCCAAACTTATCCATAGACAAAGTAGGCTGTCAAATACACAATGTAATATTTGGGAGTCAGGGAAAGCTCACTCAATCTAGAACAACTTTCATTGCATAAATCTAGATCATTAAGTCTTTGAAATAAAGACATTGTTGAAATCAACAATTGCCATGATAAACTACCCTAGAGGACCTTTATCCTGTATTCTACCTTTATTATTACCTTGGGATGACTTGATTATAGATTTAGAGCTGAGACCATAGTAAATATGTAATCTAGTCCCCTCATTTTATGTATGAGAAAACTGAAGCTTTGGATCATTTTAGGAATAACCCCAGGTAGTAAATTCTACAGGTAGTAAAGAGAGCTGGCATTTTAATTTCAACCCTCTGACTTCACATTGTGAGAGATGATCTCTGAGGATCTCTCAGGAGTGAAACCTCCTCAAAGAGTTAACTGTTTCTTGTCCTGTTGAAACATTTGCAGCAGGTCGACCTTGTAAAGAAATGTTGCAACGTATTCTGTACTTTCTCAGACTTCCTCATCCCCTTGTTTTTAGGCACATAGAAGGGTGGAATAACACCTCCTCCCCAACTTCCCACCTGTCCTTGTCTGCAGGCAAGTTTGTGAAACTGTCTATTCTCTGTTGCTGGAGTAGATTGCCAGGAATAGATAGTAACCTCAAGGTTTGCACCAATGAGCCCTGAGGAAGGGAGTTAGGGAGGAGGGGATTGCAGTTAGGGCCTATATAATCTGCTGAGCTGATCACACCTCAGCTCTCTTCAGTTGGCGCCATCTTTCAGGAGCTCTGAGGGAGTCCTTTCTCAAGAAAGTCAATTAATGAACTATTTTTTTTCCTAGTGTCTCTGAGTCTCTGATTCACTGATAAGGGTCTCCATACCTCACATAACATGCTATGCTATATTTGTGGCCATTCATCTGTCAGTTCACTTTTCCACCATGACTGAAAGAGTTAAGGGATGAATGAGATGACTTCTAGCTGACTATTAATGAAAAGAAATATTATTTGACTCATAAAATGGTCCAGCAAATCTCCCCAACAGTAGGAAAGCAAAGCAGGTGTAACAAACCATCCTTGTTAGAAATCCATCTTTCAGACTGTATTTTGTCATTTTCAAATTTATTTAGAGCTTCCCTTGATTTCTTTGGACTGGTGTGATATTTGGTTTAATATGATCCTACCTTTATAAATATATTTTTTGGGAAGAAGTAGGATAAGGGGATAGCATAAAGTACATGATGTAATTTTGCTTGGAGTCTTATATTCTCCAAGAGCAGTCCTGCACATTTGAGTTATGTGATATATATCATAAATAGTTCTTTCCTCACACACAAGGAATATCTTTTCATTTTATACAACACTGAGCAAAAAAGCAAATGACTTCTTTTAAAATTGCTTCCTGATGATATTCCACCTGTATATTGATATTTTTTAACCATTGATCTACAGATGATACCAAAACATAGCACATTTTCAGTGGTATGTACATACAATGTTTACCGCAAAGGTCCTTATTTCATTAGACTTTTTTCATCACTATTTTAGAGTAAGACCAGTCAGGTCACTATGTCTCAGGGTTAGTTGATTTGGGTGCTATGACCACAAAAAAAGTCAAAGCCATTTCATGTTTCAGTAAGAAGTATGACATCCAGGAATAAGGATAGTTAGATAACAAAATTTAAAAACATCATCTGTCAAATGCTTACTATATTCCAGGCACTCTACTGAACACTAGTGAAACAAACAATAGGCAAAATAGTCCCTGAGCTCTCTTCAAGAACTCAAGGAATTTATAGTCTAAAAGAGGAAGATAATTTTAAAAAAAGGTGATAAAAGGGTAGGGTGCTACATAACATGGAATGATGCAGGAAGTGGCATGGAAGCCTGGGCCTTGGCAAAATACCTACATAAATTTATATGAATGAAGTGTATACATATCCATAAATACATGTATATATTTCTATATGTCTTTATATATAAGTATTCTGTATGTATGAATATATGTACGTACAAAGTGGCTGTTATCCAAGTTAATCTTGAGACTGGAAATTCTAACAAATGGGGGACTGGAAAAAGCCTCCAGCAGAAAGGGGCACTTGAGCTCTGCCTTAAGCCAAGGATAAGCCAAGGTGGAGGTGAGAAAGTAAAATCAGAGCATTCCAGGAAGGTATGCAGGGGTGTGTGGGAGGTATGGCTAGACCACAGAGTAAGCAGAAGGGAATTATGTATCCAGAGATGGGGAAGATAGGAAAAGACTGCTTAATTGTTAAATTTTAAAAATCCCTTTAGCAACTGATTAGAGAGGATGGAATTGGGAGAAACTTGAGAAAGGGAAGTTGATTAGGCAGCTATTGCAATAGTGCAAGTTAAAGAGAAAAAGGGCCTAAACTATGGTGTTAGCCCTGTGAGGGGAAACAAGTGAACAAACACACACACACACACACACACACACACACACACACACATACACACACACACACACACACACACGATTTTATGGAAACAGAAACTAGACTGAGCAACTAAATGGATTTGTGGAACGAGGGAGAATGAGTAAACCCAGAGGACAGCAAAATTATAAACGCAACTGACTAGAAGGATGGTTACAGGACTAGCAAAATTCAGAAGAGGAGCTGGTTTAGGTTAGGGTAGAGTAGGAGCTCCTAATTTGGGATCCCAGACCTTGTGGCTTTAAAACATACATATTTTATAGCAGTATTTATTTTTCTTATTTTATTTTATTTATGGAATAAACAAGCATTTCCATAACATGGTACAAGAAAAACAATGATTGTACATGAAAGTGCAAATCTACCATGTACAACTTTCTATTCCTTTCAAGTATACACCAAAATTATTATGTAATTTTTTTCTTCCCATGCCCCTCCACCACAGAGATGTTTACCATTAGACATAAATGGGTAAGCATATGTAAAATTATTCTATCCATATTTCTCTTTATCAGTCCTTTCTCTGGGTGCAGATAGGGTCAATCCTCATGTCCTTTATAGTTAATTTGGGTTTGTATGATAGATAAAATAAATTAGTCACTCAAAGAAGTTATTAAAATAATACTGCTGCTACTGTATAAAATATTCTCTTGATTTGCTCATTTTACTCTTCATTATTTCATGCAAAGTTTTCCATGTTTTTTCTATGATCATTGAACTAATCAGTTCTTAAAATACAGTCATGTTCCTTCACAATGATATACACAATGATAGCTTGTTCAGTCATTCCCCAGATGACAGGCATTCTTGCAATTTCTAGTTCTTTGTTACCACAAAGAGAGCTGCTATAAATATTCTGAAACATATAGGTTCTTTTCCTTTCTCCCTAATTATCTTTGAAAATAGACCAAGTGGTGTGGTATTACTGGGTCAAAGGGAACAGGTAGTTTAATAACTCTTTATACAGAGTTTCAAACTGTTCTCCAAAGCTGGATAATTTCATAACTCCATCAAATATAAATTAGTGCCCCAATTTTTCCACATCCTCTCTAACATTTATCTCTTTCCCTTTCTAACATTTTAACTAATCTGGTAGGTGTAAAATGATATCACAAAGTTGTTTTAATCTATATTTCTCTAATCACTTGTGATTTAAAGCATTTTGTGTGACTATAAATTGTTTCAATTTCTTTGTTAGGAATGTTCATATATTTTTACCATTTAGCAGTTGGGGAATGACTTATATTCTTATATATTTGAATATTATATTTACATATGTCTGTATACACTTCATTGCATATGGTACCTTTTATCAAAATATACTCTCTTTTATTATACCTATTTTAGCTATATCTTTGTCTGGGATCATACTTGCTTCCCTTACCTTTTCTCATTAGTTCAAACATAATACATTCTATCCCAAACCTTCACTTTAACAGTTTATCTCTCATTTTTAAATATTTCTTGAAAAGAACATATTGTTGGATACTGATTTTTAATCCACTCTGCTATGTCTCCATTTTATGAGTGAGTTCATCCCTTTCACATTCAAAGTTATAATTGCTATTTGTGAATTTCTCTCTGCCTTGTTTTTATTCACTATTTTCATTCTCAGCCTCTCTTTTTACCCTGTCCCTATACTTTATCTTCTCCCCTTCTCATCCTATTTCTTATTTTACCCTCCCCTAAAAGTCTTTCCCTTATCTATTTACCCCTTCCTCCTAATCTTGATCAATATCTTCTAAAAGTCATTACCTCATCCTATTCCCCAGTTTTCTTACCTCTCTTGAATTTCAGACACTTCTAAACCTCTTCAGATACATACGTTATTTGGTCTTCAACACAGATGAGAGTAAGGTTCCAATAGTGCCAGCCTTCCATACTCACCTTCTTCTTCTGTGTAAGGTCTTCCTTTCATACCCTGTTTTTGAGATAATTTCTACTTTTAACCTTTTCCTACCCAATTTTGGTTTTTAGAATATTCTCATCATATACAACACAGATCGAACCTTTCTTTCCAACTATCTTAGCAATGATAAAAGTTTTAAGAATGCTATTATGAACAATAAGAACTAATAATTGCTAATAATATTTTCATACATCATAAGTAAACATTTCATTATTAGTCATTACCTTATAACTTGTGTTTAATGATTTCCTTGTATTTCTTCCAGATCACTTTTTATTGAATTTTCCTTTGAGTTCTGGTTTTATGGTTACAAATACCTGAAAGTCTTTCAGTCCATCAAGAATCCTTTTCTTTCTCATTCAGGATTAATACTCAACTTTGCTGGATAAGTTCTTCTATGCAATCCACACTCTGTTGCCCTTTGAAATATAATGTTCCAAGATCTATGGTCTCTTAGTATAAAAGCTGCTAGGTCTTCTGAAATTCTGATTGTTTTCTGCAGTATTTTTTTTCTTGTGGCTTGCAATATTTTTCTTTAATCTTGGAATTTTGAAACTTGGCTATAACATTCCTGTAAGTTTTCTTCCTAGGGTCACTTTCAGGAGGTGATCAGTGGGTTGTTTCTACTTTATGTCTTTTTTTCTAGAACTTCAAGGCAATTTTCCTTAATTTTTGAAATATGATCTCAGAAAAAGATATAGCTAAAATAGGTAATAAAAGAGATAGAGTACATTTTGATAAAAGGTACCATAGACAATGAAGTGTGCACACACACACACACACACACACCTATATATACATGATAAATAAATAAATGCAAATCACTCCCCAATTGCAATGTTAATAATATTTTAATATTGTTTTTATCATAACTTTCAGGTAGTCCAACAATTCTATGTTCTCTCCTCCATTCATTCTCTAGATGAGTTTGTTTTTAATGAGAGATTTCAGATTCTCTTCTATTTTTTCTAGTTTTATCATATCTAGGTATCTTATGTCATTCACTCCACTTGCCCAATCTTAGTTTTTGAGATGTTATTTTCTTCCTTAAGATGTAATATCTCTTTTTCTAATTGGTTAACTATCTTTTCAGAATTTTATTGAATTGCTTCTAGCTTTTTTTCTAGTTTTTACTCATTCTCTCATATTTGCTTTTTGAATTTCTTTTCTTAAGCTCTTCAAAGATTTCTCTTGGGGCCTGTGACAATTTGACATTACTTTTAGTGTAGGAGTGGCTTTTTCTTACCTCACTATCTTCCTCTGAATATAAATCCAGATCTTCTTTTACACCAAATTAGCTATCAATGGTTGGTTCTTTTTTCCTTTGCTTATTCATTTTTTTTAATTTGTATTTTATTTTTAGCAACTTAACATTATTATTATCAAGTTTTAATTACAAGTTGTGCATAATGTTGCCCTAGGCCTCAAGTCCTTCTTAATATTGTTTCTGAATTCTGTCAAGAGGTTCAAACTCTGGGACTTCTCTCTTTTCCCCCTAAACCACAGTCATGCTGTTGTAAAAATGTTCTTACTCTCTGCAGTACTGCACATTAGACTCTCACTGGCTTGTGCTCACTCCTCTTCATCCACAGTCACAGCCAGGGAGCATATCTAGTCAGCACTAACAGGCCTGACTCAGGAAACAGCAGGTAATCCTTCAGTCTCCCCTCACTCAGCACCTTCTATTCTTTAGATGAAAGTTTATGAGGTGAAAGTTCATTAGATGAAAGTTCCTGAGGTGAAATTTTGTGAAGTTTAGTCTGCTTCCCTCAGGGTCTACTATTTGTTGCTTCAGTGGAGTCAGTCTGGTCCAGAAGTGTTTACACTTCACTCAGGCCAAATCTCAGCCCCTGGAGTCTTCCCTGAGGTCCTTTATTTTTGCTTTTTTATCTGGATTTCATGGTGATTTTCTGTCTTTTTGTGGAGGAAATCTGGAGAACCTGGAAATGTCGGACTTACTCCATCATCTTCCCATAATGCCCTTAACAATAACCATAGCTAATATAATTCATTGTTTTTATAAAACTATGTATTCTATTTTAGTCATTAAATACATAAATGCAAGGAGTCCATATGCTTCACTAGACTGCTAAAGGATGACAAAATGGTTAAGAATCCCTGATTTAGGGAGAAAGATAGTGAGTATGTATACATATACATACACATACACATGCACATACATATACATATACATAATATGTGTATAGATATACATTCACATTCAAATACACACACAGAGTTCAAGATACTAATAAATAAAATTCAGTTCAACGTATCTAATAGACTGTTGATTTGAGATTACACATTCAGGGCAGGGTTAAGGTGATAAATTGGATAGACAATGGCTAGGTAGCTAGAGACAGACAGACAGAGAGATAGACAGATGGACTAGATAGATAGATAGATAGATAGATAGATAGATAGATAGATAGATAGATAGATAGATAGATAGACAGACAGACAGCTTTGGTAGTTAGCAGAGAGGTGTGATTGAAATCATAGATGCAAATAAGGTCACAAATGAAAGAGAAGACAGCTCATGATAGAACCTGGGAATAAACAGAGTTAACATTCTATACTCATCTAATTTGCCTTTTGATGTAGCCATGCTGCATGACTTACAATTATGAAATTTCAGGAGAATATTCCTGTGTGCCTCAGTAATTCATGTCTCTTATCAAATTCTTCCTTTGTTAATTCCAACTCAGTGCTACTCTTGGATACTCCCACCAATGTCTAGGATTCTTGTATTTTTATTGTATCATTTTATTTGTGTATATTCTGATGGTCTTATTTTGTCTTTGTGGAGATCCTAAGTCCTGGGAAATCATGCATAGATAAATAAGATTGGCAGAGCAATTTCTTATGATCTTGACAGTAAGAAATTGATTACCCTTTCCTGAGTCAAAGAATCAGTGGTGTGCAGGAACCAGCTTATACCAACTTGAGACAAATGATTCTTAAATTTTTAGTGTGAGCATTTATACATTGGAAATGGACAAATGCTACAAAATGAGGACTGGATTTATTGTTTTGTTAATTTGTAACCTTTAAAATGATAGAAAAAATATTAATAATGCAGGTTGAAATTAAAAACATATCATGTGTACACTTTTCCCAGAGAGTCAGTTGTTAAACATTTCCCAGCATACCCTTAACAGGTAATTCTCTTTCTTTCTCTTTCTCTTTCTCTTCTCTCTTTTCTTTCATCCTTCTTCCTTCCCTTCTTCCTTTCTTTTTTTAAATGTCATTTGGGATAGAATAAAGGGACATTTTCTGTATTTGATGTCACTTTTATTTTCCTCTTCATTGCTCTAATTTCTGGTTATTGGATTTCCAAGAGAGCATCAGGGTCAGGGACAAGCCAGCTTTGGATCTGGTCAGTGCTACCACCTACATATATCATCATTTTCTATGCCAGAGCTGTAACCTCTAGTACCACATTTTCAATTGAATGAATGTTTTTATCCTGATATCAACCCTACCCAGCACCTCAAATTCAGTACATCCAAACTCTCTTTTTTCCCCTAATTTCTCTGCTACTCTTGATAGCACCATCCTTTATGCAGTCACAGCCAAGCCCCAAACCCTAGTGATCTTTGATTCTGCCTTCTCCCTCACCATATAAATCAAATCTGTGGTCAGGTCCTATCAATTCAATTATCAGACAATCTTCTTTCTAGTTCCTCTGAAACTACCTTAGTGCAAGACCTCATTTGTTTTAATCATATTGTTACCATCTTAACTGTTCTTTCAACCTCTAACCTCCTAGACATTGAATCTATCTCTCATATAATAATCCGCATAATGGATTTAATACCCAATCATATTATTTACTCAAGAACTTCAGTTGCTCTTCATTGACTATGAAAAAAAATAAATTTTTTATCCTTATATTCACAAAGTTTCATAATCTGACTCCCACCTAACTTTCTGATCTTACTTCATACTACACCTTTGCACATATCCTTCATATTTTATACATAGTATCTTAATTTTATCTTCCCATCTCACATCTCTAGGCCATTGTTTGTGTAATTCTATATACTACTTCCATTCCAGAAATCTTGCATTTATCATTAAATCTAACTTAGGTTTCACTTTGGAAAGAACAGGGGCTCTGGAGTCAGAAGACCTGGATTCCAGTGCTGATTGTGTTGCTTACTAGTTGGATGACCCTGGGCAAAATACTTAATACTAAATAACTTAACTTCTCTGAGACTCAATTTCCAATGAGATTCCCTTCAGCTCTAGATATCTGATCCTTGAGGCAGCTAGATGGTACCACGAGAGTGTGTTGAGTCTAGAGTTGTGAAGATAAGTTCAAATCTAGACTCAGACACTGTGTGCCTCTGAACAAGTCATTTAACATCTGCTTGCCTCAGTTTTTTCAACTGTAAAATGGGGAGAATAATTGCGCCTATCTTTCAGGGTTTTTAATATATTTAATAAAGCAGTTAGCCTAGTATCTAGCACATAGTAGGTACTATATAAGTACCTATTTCCTTATCTTTCCTATGACCTCTTCCCCACATGAAAGCTATTGCTATCTTCTTAAAATCCTTAAAACATGTTATCTAGATATTATACTTATCATACTCCTAGTTATATGTGTGCTTATTTTTCTACTTTTTTTCAATGGCAATGTCCTTGAGCATGCCAATTCTACTTTTATATACTCGGCACCTAGAGCAGTGCCTTGCAAACAGTAAGTGTTTAAAAAATAATCTCTATAATCACAAAATCTCAGTTGGAAGTATTTTTAGAGGCCATCAAATCCACTTGTGCAAGCATCCACTCTATAACATAGTCAACTAAGAGTCATCCTGACTTTGCTAGAGGATTTCTAATGAGGAAATCCCACTCCCTCAAACGCAAGGTAGCCCATTTCACTTTTAGATGGGCCAGATTACTAGAAAAAGTTTTCCCTGACATAATGATGGTCTGAAAATGTACCCATTGAAAGGATCCCACATGTACAAAAATATTTGTAGTTGCACTCTTTGTGATGGGCAAAAACTAGAAATCAAGTGGATGCCCATCAACTGGAGAAGTGCTGAATGAAAATTGATGGTATATGAATGTAATGGAACTACTATTGTGCTATAGAAAAATGAACAGGAAGACTTTCAGAGAAGGTCTGAAAGACTTATTATGAACTGCTTGAACTTATATGCTGAGTGTAAGGAGCAGAACCAGGAGACCTTTGCACACAGCAGCAAACACAGTGTGTGAGGAATTTTTTCTGGTAGACTTAGCACTTCACTGAAATGCATGGACTTAAAAAATTTCCAATGGACTCTTGAGGCAAAACATCTTTCACATCCTGAGAAAGAACTATGGAATTGGATCAGCAGATAGAAACAGACCATTTTCTTTTGTAATATGTTTTGTTTTATGGTTTCTCCGATTCATTTTAATTCTTCTATGCAGCACGCATTTAATAGGAATGTATGTGTAGAATCAATATATGACTGTATGCTGTTTCAGGGAGGGTGTGGGGAGGGAGAGGGGAATGAGGGGGAGGGAGTGAAAAAATCTAAGATATTTGGAAGTGATTGTTGAACACTGGAAAGAAAGAAAAGAAAGAAAGAAAGAAAGAAAGGAAAGAAAGAAGAAGAAAGAAAGAAAGAAAGAAGAAGAAAGAAAAGAAAGAAAGAGAAGAAAGAAAGAAAGAAAGAAAGAAAGAAAGGAAGGAGAAAGAAAGAGAAAGAAAGGAAGGAAGAAGGAAGGAAGGAAGGAAGAAGGAAGGAAAGAAAGAGAAGAGAGAAGAAAGAGAAAGAAAGAAAGAAAGAAGAAGAAAGAAAGAAAGAAAGAGAAGGAAGAGAAGAGAGGGAGGAGGAAAGAAGAGGAAGAGGAAGGAAGAAGAAGGAAGGAAGAAGGAAGGAAGGAAGAAGAGAAGAGAAGAAAGAAAGAGAAGAGAAAGAAGAAGGAAGGAAGGAAGGAAGAGAAAGGAAAGGAAGGAAGAGGAAGGAAGGAAAAGAAGGAAGGAAGGAAGAGGAAGGAGAGAGAAGAAGAAAGAGAAGAGAAGAGAAAGAAGGGAGAAGAAGGAAGAAGGAAGAGAAGAAGAAGAAGAGGAAGGAAGAAGAAGAGGAGAGGAAGAGGAAAGAAAGAGAAAGGAAAGAAAGAAAGAAAGAGAAAGAGGAAGGAGGAGGAAGGAGAAGAGAAGGAAGGAAGGAAGGAAGGAAGGAAGGAAAGGAAGGAAAGGAAGGAAAAGGAAGGAAAGGAAGAGAGAGAAGAAGAGAAAAGAGAAAGAAGAAGAAGGAAAGAAGAAGAAGAAAGAGAAAGAGAAGGGAAGGAAGGAAGAGAAGAAAGAAAGGAAGGAAGGAAGGAAGGAAAGGAAGGAAGAAGGAAGGAAGGAAGGAAGGAAGGAAGGAGAGAGAGAAGAGAAGAAGAAGAGAAGAGGAAGAGAAAAGAGGAAAAGGAAAGAAGGAGAGAAGGAAGGAAAGAAAAGGAAGAGGAAGGAAGAAGAAGAGGAGAAAGAAAGAAAGAGAAGAAGAAAGAGAAGGAAAGAAAGAAGAGAAGAGGAGAGAAGGGAGGAGGAAGGAAGAAGGAAGAAGAGGAAGAGAAGAAGGAAAGAGAGAGAGAGAGAAAGAAAGAAGAAAAAGAAAGAAAGAAAGAAGAAGAAAGAAAGAAAGAAGAAAGAAAGAAAGAAGAAGAAAGAAAGAAGAAGGAGGGAGGGAAGGGGAGGAGAAGGAAGGAAGGAAGGAGAAGGAAGGAAGGAAGGAAGGAACAAGAAGGAAGGAAGGAAGGAAGGAAGAAAAAGAAAGAAAGAAAATGTACCCATGTTCTTCATTCTGCTTCTGAAGTCAATCAGCACAAATTTAATTCCTCTTTCATGTGGGAGCAACTAAAATTTAAAACAGCTATCATTACCTACTTAAGCCATGTCTTTTCAAGGCTAAACATTCCCAGTTTCTTCAGTCAACCTGGCATGGCATAATCCTGAGACTGCTCTTTTTGGGCATTGAGCTCTGGATGCTTTCCAGATTATAAATGAACCCCTAAAATTGGTTCTTCAAACTGAACGCAAATGTCTTTGTGCGATCTGATCAAGACAGGACGCAATGAGGTTATTAGTACCTTTGTTTTAGACCCTTAGTAGAGTCTCAGATGACATACGGTTTTTTGGCTCCTTTGTCACACTGTTGATTCATGTTTAAGTTGTCAGGCATCAACACATCCAGATTTTTTTAAATGAAATTTTCACTTTTTTTTCTTTGTATCCCAGGATTTAGCACATAATGCCTAGAACATAAAAAGTACTAAGGGAAAAAGCTTGTTTAGTGACACTATCTAGACATGCTTTTCCAACTTATACTTTTGAAGTTGATTTTTAAACCCATGATTAGGCTTTTACCTTGATGCCTACTAAATTCCATCTTGGGAAGCAGTGTAGCATAATGAAAAGGGCAGTCTGTCTTGGAGTCAAGAAGACCTGTATTATAGAAGCAAATGAGCAGAGTAACTTAGAGTTTGATAAAGGTCTCATGTATTGTAGTATGGACTCAGTATTTTTTAAAATCATTTTTAATTATTTTATTAGATATTTCCCAATTACATGTAAAAAAAAACTTTTAAGAACCATTTTTCTAAGAATATGAGTTTCAAATTATTTTCTTTCCTCTAGCACCAACTCCCCTCCCCTGCCTTTCAGAGAGAAATCACTTTGATTTCATTTCTATATGTAAGGTCATGTGAAGCATATTTCCATATAAAGTATTAGCAATGCTGTAAAGATAATCAATTGTGAAATACTTAGTTATTCTGATTAATATAATGATTTAAGGCAATTCCAAAGAATTCATGACGTAAAATGTTATCGACCTTGACTGGTTTATTTTTTCACGTTCCACTATCATTAACCCAACAAAGTCACGGCCACCACTCTGAGAATTTCATTAAATAAAAAAATAAACTGGAGGCATTTAAGAGAATATTTTGAATGGAATCACATTAATTTGTTGTTTCAGAAAGCATTCACCATTAGTGTTCATACAGCAGACATATATGTATGTATATGTATGCATGTGTGTGTGGATGATAGCGTAGTCTATTATGTCCTCCCATCTACCTTTGCAGCCGTAGACAAATATAGCATCATAGCTTGTCACTGTCGGCTACTAATTGTCCAGTAGCATTTCCCAGAAAACATGAGGACATTCATTTTTCTTTCATTTTGCAATCTATTTAAAAGTGATTTAAGATGAAAAATACCTGTAGTCAGCTCATAGAAAAATGGCCACCTTTTTGGGACAATTTACGGGATCCTTCTCTGAGATACAGTTGTCATTCAGAATTTGTAAATAATTGATATGTGGTGCCCTTAATTGAAAGTCCAGGCCTCTTGCTACTACTTCCAGAAATGTGCTTGTGATGTCTCCTGGCTAGACAGAAGAGAAACCATTTTTGTGCCCATGGAGATAACAGGAGCTGTTCCAGCCATACTTTTCTTTGAACAATGAAGTTTAAAACAACCAAATTAAGGATTTTCAAATCCATTAAAATTATTGGGTACAGAAAAGAAAATATTGGGAGTCAGGAAATTTGCTACTAAATAACAATGTAATTTTAAATAAATTGCCTAGCCTCTTTGTACAGAAGATTTTCTAAAGGGTTTTCATATACATGAGCAATACCTCCTTCTCTATGCCAGTTGCTGAAGTTGGTAACATTTGCTTTGCACACAGTAAATCTGTCTCTTTAGCATCATATTCCTCTTCAGTGCCCTTCATTCCTCGTGTCTTGCTTCTCCCTTTCTCATACCTTGCCTATCTTCTTCAGTCCTACACTAGGACCTGTTTGCTTTCTTTCTTTTCCATTTTATCAAAAACTGTCTTGGGAAAATTATATTAAACTCACTGACATTGAGGCTTTGGTGGGGAAAGTTATCATATGGCAAAGAAGATGTTAAAACAATATCAATGGCTCTGTATGCTACATTTGAATCAATATAGGTGGACAGTTAGGAGCAGTGAGTGGGAAGGACAGGTTAAAGTGGGAATATTCCTTAGTTGCGCTCCTTGATCAAAACAAAGATATTTTGCATGGATTACCAACCTTCACCCTGAATTAAAAGAGTGCTACAACACAGTATTGCCAAGAAAAACCATTCAAGGTCAGTCTGCAGTTTTTAGATCAAAAACTTGGCAAAGAATAATCTACCATAGGTTATCACAAGTGTCCTCTCAAGACTGAAAAAAAAAAACCAGAAATAAAAACAAAAACCCTCCTCTCCCCATCTTCCACAGTAAATTATAATGGTCCTTGAAGAAGATATTTAAGTGTTCTACAGTAATGCTTTGTTTTTCTTTCTAACTTGTGTTTGTTTTCAAGGTAAGACTTAAACAGGAAGATATCCCCTGAAACAAAGAACTCCTATACATTCTTACCATGGCATGAAAGAACTATCAATGTTCTTCAAGAACTTTACAGTCTACACAAAGTACATATATACTGAAAAGAATGCTTAGAATTGAAAAATGGAGGAAAAAAATTAGTAAGGAGTAGTTGTGTCCTGTTTTGAGGTGGTATCAATTTCTGTGTTTTTGTTTTTGCTTTTTTTCTGTCTCTGACTTAGAGAGGAACTCAAAAGACAATCACCTTTGTGTCCTTTCAGGGGCTTACATGGCTAATGAATTTTCTCCTTTTTCTCTATCTGATCCAACAGTGGTCTGATGCAACCCAGGGAACAGTATCTATACCTATCTAATCTTCCCAGATATATTATCAATATAAGTACTACAAGTTGCTACCCCCACTGCTATTGTCCCCAGTACTCTAGCTCTTTCTCTGTCTGTCTTCTCTCTTTCATGAACCTTAGCCTTGTGTATCTCTTTTCTATGTATATATCTTTTTCTGCCTCTGAGGCAGTATGGCATAGTAAATAAAGGTCTAGACCCTAGGATCAAGAAGATTTAGGTTCAGAAGTTGCCTAGGATGTTTCTTAGTTGTGTGGTACTCAATAAGTCACTTTAAGTTCCTTAATTTTCAATTTCCTTTTTTCCAAGATAAGGCAAAAAAACTGAAGGGTCTCAAATGCCTCCCCGCTCTAAATCAATGAGCTTAGAACTATGATATATGATTTTCCAGAATTTATTAAAGCACTGTTCTTAATAAAAAGCAGCCATTTTATAGAGCTAATTCTCATTGTGATGAACAATTATCTGTAAGGTAAAATTCCCTTATTCTGGTCAATAAATATTTTAATTGTGTGCTTAATCATTTTACACTCCAGTTTTCAAGGAAAGGACCCAGGAGGGTGTGAATTATTGGGTACATTCTGCCAACTCACATTATTGCCACAATGATTCCAAGTTCACAAAACATATGGAATATATGTTGAAGAGGCATATGTTTATGAGAAGAGTTTTAATAATTAAGCATTTGACCTTTAATAAGTTATAAGAAGTCTTAAAATCTTTGGATAAAGAGATGGCCTCCAAATAAGGAAGAACTGAGTTCAAGTTTTGTCTTGGAAGTAGGTGAGCCTGGTCAATTCCTTTAACCTCTCAATGCCCTTAAAATCTCAGAAAATCCTCTGAGATTATAATTGTAGACAAGGTACTAACAAACTTTGGTAGTTTCCCATACCAATGAAATCACAAATCTGGTCCAAAACTAAAATTAGAACAAAGATCTTAAGTCAAAAGAATAAATGTCAAGCAATAGCAAGGTATCACCCCACAGGTACGGAAGAGATTTCAGAAAGAGAAGCAAAGCCAGTTCCAAAATTGTATCTTCATTTGATTATAGTATTATTAAGATCATATTATCATATTTAGGGATTCTGGGTCAGAAGGTCAGAGATATGATTAACTGGGAAGTAGGTCTTTTATCAAAATGGCAGGCCATGGGTAGCCAGACCTCCAGAGGGAGGCCAGAACTAAAGAAGAACAAACTGTTGCATATGTAAATCCCCTTTTTAATCCAAAAATGAAATACCTTGGCTTAACCATGACTCAGAATGCATCTGGATCTATATGTGTTGTCACTGAAAGAATCTGACATTGTACACTCTGAATGACTTGAAGGGCTATGGCAGTAATATGGCTAGAGCTAGTTTAAACCAAGAACTGATTGTTGTTTTCCAAGTAAGCATTTACACCTTTGAAATAGGCAAACCTGCAAATCAAGGTTTGACTATTGTTTTAGTGATTATCTAGACTTAAGATAGCAATGCAGAAAAGTTAATAAAGAAGAACAACCTTTAAGTTATCAAGTGTTTTCAGAGAGCTGAGTATAAAACATTCACCAGCAAGGCCCTAGCTATATGGTCTCTACTTCTCTCCAACAAATGACATCACTTCTAACAAATAAAATGTGATTTGTGAATTGTATTTCTAGTAGTAGGGATGAGTTTCGTTGACTCTCCACCTTCTTTTGTCCAATTCCTTCTGAGAATCGAGGAAGCACATTGGTGAAAGGACAGTAGCAACAACCTATTGTAAGTATGAAATTTCTTTGGTGAAAGAATACATTCCAGTTCGTAGCCATAGTGTAGTGAAATGATTGTCAGTTCATGTAGGAAATGTTTTGAGTTCATTATTAATACTATCATTCTGCAATCTCTCTCACTTTTCTTTCTACCCCAGAATAGCTCTAAAGTCTAGAATAAGCAACATAACTGTAAAGCAGCAGTTTTGGCACTTGTGACAATTCAGTTTATGCGTATGGACATGTATATAAGGTAAAGTCCAAGAGAGAACCCAGTGGAGGAGGCAGGTAGAGTCCTCTATTTTATCACAAAGCTTCTGATGGGGAGGTTGCAGGCACTGGAAGAGCTCTCTTAGTGTTCTCCAAGGTGAGGGAGAAAGTAAGCTAGTCTCCCTGGGTTTCAATTCCTCCAAGAAAGAGGGACACAATACTAATTACTGCCAACTACCACAACTCTTTATTAACATTGCAAAGGGAATAACAGGAACAGAAGTGACTGGGCAGTCCAGTCCAAAGCACAGTGGGGTATATAGACAAACTTTCATTAGCAGTAATCAGGGGGAAGGGATGAAGTGGTTGGTTGTTCACATAGGAAGACAGAGAGCATTCATTCCCACTAAGACATCAGGAATCTTTTCCCCATGCATCTCCAGCACTGAAACTGTCTCCAGGGGGAAAGCAGTCCTGTGCTCTTGGAGCCTGGGCATTTTATTCTCTCACAGTGGGTTACCAGGAAAAGTGTAGCCTTAGAGCTCCCACAGGAGGATATTTTTTGAAACATTCTGCTGGCATGCCCCTGTCAGCAATGATGAGGACCCAGCTATTAGCACTGAGTTTACTGCCCAATCAGTAGCTTCTTATTTTGAATTATTATATATATAATATATTACATATTTAAAATTATATATGCATATATATGTATTTTAAAATTAAATTTCATTTTTAATCAACAAAAAAGTCTGCTTTTTCTTTCTCTTATTCCTCCCCTAATTGAGAAAATAAAAGAAGAAGAAAATGCCTTATGAACATGTATAACTGAGGAAAACATTTCCATATTCACCAGGTGAAAAAAAAACCTCAATTTACACTCAGAATCCTTTACCTCTCTAAAAAGAGGAGAGGAGAAAAATCATATGGATTCATGATTGGCGAGCAGATTTTCTGCATCTTTCATAAGATGTGTGCCCTTTATGGTTTTTACATCATGGAATAAAACATACTGATTCTGTTCACTTCACTCTACTTCAATTCCTCCAAATCTCAGGTTTCTCTGAAACCATTCCCTTCATCACTTTTTAGAACACAATCTTATTCCATCACTTATCCTCTTTGGGCCTCCATTTCTACCTCTAGAGCATAAAGACCTTACAGCTTCTCTATTTACCTGAAAGAGTCATTTTAAGGATCGGTTTGGATAACAGATGCAAAAAATTATTTAGAAAGTCAGTAATGTTGACACATTAAAAGTGAGATGTGTTAAGTCTTTTTAAAACGGATTTGTCAACTGTTTATGGTTAGCCATTTAAATACTAAAACCTTTACTTTTGGGGGTGGAGCCAAGATGGCGGAGTAGAAAGACTCATTTATGCTAGCTCAAAACCCACAGCCCATATATTTACTGCAAGAAAAATTCCCCACAAATTCTGGATCACTGCAAGGCGCGCAGAAACACAGTGGAAAAGATTTCCGTTCCAGACAGCCCTAGAGAGCAGTCCCCAGGGGTCCGTCACACCCCGGAAAGCAGAGCCCACCCCTGAGCTGCCCTGGCCACTGGGGCCGAGAGGAACAGATCCGAGCAGGTTTCAGGGATGGAATCTCTGGTGGCCAGGAAGGTCCCTCCGCCCACAGATGCTACAGGTCAGTGAGAGAGACGTCTGAGCTGGCCGAGATGGGAGCGGGGTGTCTCCATGGCTCGGGCCCCATTGGGAGGCAGTGGCAGAGGGAGCGGCAGAGGCAGCAGCTGCAGAGGCAGCGGCAGTACACCAGGACTCCCTCAGCAGGCAGGCAGAAAGTTCAGGTCTCTACATAAACCCCGTGAGGGAACTGAGCCTGGGAGGCAGCCCTGCCCCCACCCCAGCACCAGAACTTAAGCTCACATTGAATAGCAGCCGCACCTGCTGCAGAAAGACCAATGGAATCTCAGACCCCAAGCACTAGCTGGGTGGATCTAGGTGGGGGTGCAGAGGAATCTCAGAAGTCAAGTAACTGGCTGGGAAAATGCCCAGAAAAGGGAAGAAAAATAAGACCATAGAGAGCTACTTTGATGGGATGCAGATGTTCCCACTTTTCAATTCTGATGATGAAAAACTATTCTTACCATCAGGGAAAGACGTGGAGGGCGGGGCCTCTGTATCCCAGACATCCCTGGTGGATGTCCGGTGGGCTCAGGCCATGGAAGAGCTCCAAAAGGATTTTGAAAATCAAGTTAGACAGGTGGAGGAAAAACTGGGAAGAGAAATGAGAGAGATGCAAGAAAAGCATAAAAAACAGGTCAATACCTTGGTAAAGGAGACCCAAAAAAATGCTGAAGAAAATAACACCTTGAAAAATAGGCTCACTCAACTGGAAAAAGAGGTTCAAAAAGACAATGAGGAGAAGAAAGCTTTCAAAAGCAGAATTAGCCAAATAGAAAAAGAGGTTCAAAATCTCACTGAAGAGAATAGTTCTCTCAAAATTAGAAAGGAACAGATGGAGGCTAATGACTTTCTGAGAAACCAAGAAATCACCGAACAAAACCAAAAGAATGAAAAAATGGAAGAGAATGTGAAATATCTCATTGGAAAAACAACTGACCTGGAAAATAGATCCAGGAAAGACAATTTAAAAATCATGGGACTACCTGAAAGTCATGATCAAAAAAAGAGCCTAGACATCATCTTCCATGAAATTATCGAGGAAAACTGCCCTGATATTCTACAACCAGAGGGCAAAATCAGTATTGAAAGAATCCATCGATCACCACCTGGAAGAGATCCAAAAAGAGAAACTCTAGGAACATTGTGGCCAAATGCCAGAATTCCCAGGTAGGTCAAGGAGAAAATATTGCAAGCAGCTAGAAAGAAACAATTCCAGTATTATGGAAATAAATCAGGACAACTCAAGATCTAGCAGCTTCTACATTAAGGGATAGAAGGGCGTGGAATAGGATATTCCAGAAGTCAAAGGAACTAGGACTCAAACCAAGAATCACCTACCCAACAAAACTCAGTATAACACTTCAGGGGAAAATATGGTCTTTCAATGAAACAGAGGACTTTCAAGCATTCTTGGTGAAAAGACCAGAGCTGAAAAGAAAATTTGACTCTCAAACACAAGAATGAGAAGAAGCATGAAAAAGTAAACAGCAGGAGAAGTCATAAGGGACTTACCAAAAGTGAACTGTTTACATTCCTACATGGAAAGACAATATTTGTAACTCTTAAAATTTTTCAGTATCTGGGTAGTTGGTGGGACCACACACACACATACACACATGCATGCACATACAGAGACAGAGAGCACAGAGTGAATTGAATAGGATGGGACCATATCTTAAAAGAAATTAAGGTAAATGGTGAGAGAGAAATGTAGTGGGAGGAAAGAGAGTGAAATGGAATGGGGTAAATTATCTCTCATTCAAGAGGCAAGTAGGAGACTTTTTAGTGGAGGGAAAAAGAGGAGATCTGAGAAAAAAAAAACAATTAGTTTACCCTCATCACATTTGACTAAAGGAAGGAATAAAATGCACACTCATTTTGGTATGAAAACCTATCTTACAATACAGGAAAGTGGGGGAGAAGGAGATAAGCAATGGGGGGGGATGATGGAAGGGAGGGCAATGGGAGGAGGGAGCAATTTGAAGTCAACACTCTTGGGGAGGGACAGGATCAAAAGACAGAATAGAAACAATGGGGGCAGGTTAGGATGGAGGGAAATACAGTTAGTCTTACACAACATGACTATTATCGAAGTCATTTGCAAAACTACACAGATATGGCCAATATTGAATTGCCTGCCTTCCCAAAGGGAATGGGTGGGGAGGGAGGAATGGGGAGAATTTGGAACTCAAAGTTTTAGGAACAACTGTTTAGTATTATTCTTGCTAATAGGAAATAAGAAATACAGTCAATGGGGAATAGAAAGTCATCTGGCCCTACTACAGGACAAAAGAGAAGATGGGGATAAGAAAAGGGAGGGATGATAGAAGAGAGGGCAGATTGGTGATAGGGAAAATTAGATTGTTCGGTGTATTGGGGTAGGGGGAGGGGATAAAAGGGGAGAAAATTTGGAACCCAATATTTTGTGAAAATGAATGTAAAAAGTTAAATAACTAAATTTTTATTAAAAATTAAAATAAAATAAGTAAAAAAAAGAATTTCCAGAACTAATAGTAGTGGTGATAATGGGAATCCTTTTTTTACCTCTGATTTTATTGGAAAGACCTTTAAATTTTCTTCATAACATATAATGCCTAGTCTTGGTTTCTGATAGATGTTATTCATTATATCGAGGATTATATTAAGCATTTATTCCTATACTTTCTAACAAAATGCACACACACAGGGAAATAAATGTTGGATTTTGTTCAAAGCTCTTTCACACCTATTGATATAATTATGAAGTTTTATTATTTACACTGATGATGTTTTTTTTAATGTTCACAGTTTCCCTTACATTGAGCCAATCATTCATTACAAGTATAAATCCTCATTACCATACATAATCATTTTAATATAACATTCACAATTTTATGTCAACCTTCATTGGGGATATTAGTGTATGGTTTTATTTCTGTTTCATCTCCTTCTGGTTTAGGTATCAAGATTAAAACAGGTTACATAATATTGGTATTAACTATTCTTAAAACAGAAATCACTTGAAAATCCAAGAGGCCTGAAGGTTTTGTTGTTTGTGAGTACATTTATGGCTTGTTCAGCTTCTTTTTCAACTACTGGGCTATTTAATCATTTTTCCCCCTGCTGAAATGGGTATTTTATATTACTGTAAATATTTATCCATTTCATCTAAGTTAGAAGTTTTGTTAGCATAAAATTAGGCAAAATAATTTCGGATAATTACTTTACTTTGTCAATTGTTGGAATTATCCTTTTATATTTTTGACAATAAAAATTGATCTTCCTCTTTTTTTGAAGCAGATTAGCTATTTATCTATCTTACTAGTACTTTTTCCAATAAAGCAGCTCCTTGTTTTATTTATCAATGTGATTTTTTTGCTTTCAATTCTTTAGTCTCTGATTTTCAGAAGTTTTACTTTGTTGTTTAGTTAGATTTATCATTTTCTGCTGCTTATCTAATTTATTGATTTGTTCTTTCTTTTCTTGTTGATGAAAGAGTTTTAGACATACAAATTTTCTCCTAAGAATCACATTAGCTATATTCCATAAGTTTTGGTATGTTGTTTCATTAATGTCATTTTTTTTGGATGAAATTTTCTATTGTTTCTATACTTTGTTTTTTGATTCACTAGTTCCTAAGCTCATGTTACTTAAATTCCAATTGGTTGTTAATCCTTTTCTAAAGGGACTTTGATTTAATATAATTTTTATTGCAAATGACCAATAAATCATTGGTTGAGTATTTCTAGTTTTTTGTATCATTGATGAGTTCTTTATGTTCAAATACATAATAAATTTTTTAAAGATGCAAAAAAAAACCCTTTATTTTTTTAAGGATATTTGATTCAGTTGGGGTGGAGATCTCCAACAGAGGTAATTTTCCCTCACATCTCAATAGAGGAGATAGGAGAATTGCTATAGCAAAATGACAGTATTGACCAGCTTATCACATAGTGACCAACCATCTGGTGATTAACAAGTCTAAGTTAAGGTTCACTAGCCCTTAGTTGAAAGAGATAGAAGATGTACACCTAGACCCCATTTAGGGAGATTGATGAATCTGATGAAGAGGTCACATTTTTCAAATTCATACTGCAGTATTCCACTGCACTGGAACAAATTACCATATTTCACATGTAACTTTCAATAGTGTCGATTCAAATAATGCAGATATTTCATGAAATTCATTATTTAAACTTATTAGGGTGTAGCTATAGATCATCATTGGTCCTATACTCCAAACTGTTCCTGTTTGATATGAGCTGCCAGGTTTTTCTCTATTTAACATATCCTATTGGAACCAAGATTCATCTCCATGACATGCTGAGACACTGGACAATTCTAATGAGCAAAGACAAAACAAGAGGTATTTCCACCTCTTGTTCCAGAGAGGGCTCATACAAACAGAGATTTAGATTTGAAAGGGACCTCCAATTTCATCTGATTTGACCCCCTTACTTTAAATGTGTAGAAACTGAGGAAGGTTTAAAGAGGTTATATAATTTGCCAAGGTCTCACAGGTAAGTCATCTGTCGGCTGTCTACGTTCTCAGCAGTTTGCTTCCCTTTGCCTACCCTATACACTTTTCACTTTTTCTCTGAGCATAGTAAACAAATCAGTAGTCCCATTACTTCTGGAAAAGCCATATTAATTAAATGTTCATCAATGCATCATTTCTGTAACTTCTCGAAACAAAACTCCCTTCCCTAGGTACTACTTATCTATGTGTATCCAGCTCCAACTTCCATAAGCTGGCCTTCATTTGCCAACCTTGTTTCACTCAGGACTGCTATTGGGATGTGATACCTGTTGAGTTCTCTTGCAACAAGAACATTTTGTCTTTCAGGTCTATTGGATTTTGTGCTGTCTATTAGTGTGCACACGTTCCATGTACTGATGGTGAGTGGAAACATCTTTGCAGATGTTTTTGTACATTTTTTCTGGAGTGGGCACAGTGAAGGGGAGCACTGTGAAGCTGGCATGAATTTTGCAATCAAAACTAATCTAATCAGCAACCTGGTATGCCTGCCAAAAGGAGTGAATGACAGGCTCGTGATAATGTGATTGCTACTCACAGGAAAATGCCATGAAACCATCATCAGTGCCTATGCTTCCACCATGACAAATCCTGATGAAGTCAAAGAAAAATTTTATGAAGACCTAGAGACTCTTATCCTCAATGTGCCAAAAGAGGACAAGCTTATAATCATGGATGACTTTAATGCTAGAGTATGCTCAGACTACCAGACTTGGTAGGGAGTCCTAGTGAGGAATGGAGTTGGAAACAGCAACATCAATGGTCATTTATTGCTGAAGATTTGTGCATCACATGACCTTCTCATCATTAACACTGTTTTCCCTTTACCTAAATGCAATAAAACTTCATGGATGCACCCTCCCAGCAAACATTGGCATCTGATAGATGATGTGATTGTAAGGAGAAGAGACAGACAAGATGTGAGAGTAACAAAGGCAATGTGTGGCGCAGAGTGCTGGACTGAGTATAGACATCCTTTCCAAGCTAAATATTTGCATTCATCAAAAGTGCCACCCCCAAGGCAAAATGACTACCAGAAGAAATAATGTCAGCAAATTAGAGCTCTTCTCTGAGAGTGAAGAGTTTGTTGCTAACTTGGAGGGAAAGTTGAGCCAGCACATAGTTGGCAACAGTGGAGCAGAAAAGGAGTGGGCAGCTTTCTTAGATTTGGTGTACAGTACTGCATTTGCTCATATGGATCAGAACACTCACAAACACCAAGATTGGTTTGATAAAAATAATGGGGAAATTCAGAAACTGATAAACAAAAAACGAGAACTCCACAGGATATACCAGCAGGATAGTTCATCCACCTCTAAGAAAGCAACCTTTCATTCCATCAAAAGCAAAGTATAAGCAAAGCTTAGAGAGATACAGAATTCCTGGCTCAGTAAGAAGGCAGATGAAATTCAGTTTTATACCTATAGTAACAATCCAAAGCACTTTCATGATTCCATGAAAGCTATTTATGGACCAAAAATCTGTGGTATATCACAACTACTCAGTGCTGATGAAGCCACAATGATTCATGATAAGGACATGATCCTAGAGAGATCAGCTAAGCACTTCCATATTGTTCTCAACAGAGCATCATCAATCAATGCTGAGGCCACTGACTGTTTACTTCAGGTTGAAGTCAATCCCTCCTTAACTGGGCTTCCAACTGCAGAAGAGATTTTGAGGGCCATTAGGCTCCTTTCATGCGGTAAAGCACCTGGGGCTGATTCTATTCCAGCTAAGATTTAAAAGGTAGGGGGTCCATTGCTCATATGAAAACTGACTGAAATTTTCCAGGTTATATGGCAAGAGGAGGCTATCCCCAGGAGTTCAAGAATGCCTTCATTGTCCATCTTTATAGAGGTAAAGGGAATAGATTGTCCTGCGACAATCACAAGGGGTCTCTCTCTTAGTTATTGCTGCCAAAGTTCTTGCTAGAGTTCTCCTTAATAGGCTGATCCTTCACCTGGAAGATGATCATCTACCTGAGAACCAGTATGGCTTCAGAAAGGGCTGAGGAACAGTCGATATGGTGTTTGCTGCCCAACAACTTCAGGAGAGATGCCAGGAGCAGAACAGAGGTACACAACATTTGCAGATCTGACCAAGACCTTTGATATGTTAGTCATGAGAGCTTATGGAAAATTATGTCAAAATTTGGTTACCCGGAGAAGTTCACCATTATTGTATGTCAATTTCATGATAGCATGTTTGCCTGGGTTCTGGATAGTGAACAATTCTCTCATGCCTTCCCAGTCACCAATGGAGTGAAACAGGGCTGTGTGCTTGCTCCCATGCTTTTTAGCATGATGTTTTTAGCCATGTTGTCAAATACTTTCCATGAACATCAAGGTCAACTATTGTACAGATGGTAAGTTCTTCAATTTGAAAAGGCTATGAGCCAAAGTAGAGGGACTTTTGGTGTATGATTTTCTGTTTGCAGATGATTGTGCACTCAATGTAGCCTCTGAAACTGAGATGCAACAAACTCTAGATCAATTCTCGGCTGCCTGTGCTAATTTTGGTCTGATAGTTCACATCAAGAAAACACAGGTGCTCCATCAGCCGCCACCACACCATCCATTCATGGAACCATCGGTTACAACAAATGGAGAAGCTCTGAATGCTGTGGATAAGTTCACTTACCTTGACAGTTTACTTTCCAGAGAAGTACAGATTGACAAGGAGGTTGATGTATGCATTGCCACAACTAGCTCAGTGTTTGGGAGGCTTTGAAGAAGTTTGGGGGAGAAAAAGTATTAGACTGACTACCAAGCTGAAGGTCTACAGAGTTGTTTTGCTGACCTCATGGTTGTATGCCTGTGAAACATGGATAGTCTATCAACAGCATGCCAGGAAATTGAATTGCTTCCATTTGAACTATTTTAGGAAGATTCTGAAGATCCCCTAGCATGATAAGGTACCAGACACTGAAGTCCTTGCTCGAGTTTAACTGCTAATCATTCAAAATATGCTTTAGAGAGTGCAACTTCGATGGACTGGCCATGTTGTTAGAATGTAAAATGTATGCTTGCCAAAAAGACTATTTTATGAAGAACTCACATGGAGCAGGTGATCACCTGGCGGTCCCAAGAAGCAATACAAGGACACCTTTCAAGGTCTCTCTCAAGAACTTTGGATTTGACTGTGCAACATGAAGGACACTGGCACATGACTGCTCAGCATGGTATGTCCACATGAGAAAGGGTGCTGTGCTCTTTGAACAAAGCAGAATTGAGACAGCACAAAGTAAATGTAGGATGCATAAATTTGGGATATCCAACCCAGATCTTCACATGGACCTAAGGTGGAGCACTCTGACTCATATTGGTCTGATCAGTCGGACACACTGAAATTTCACTTTGTCATGGTGTTGTCATTTTGGTCTTCTTCATGAATGAAGGACAATGATCAATCAACTTACCTATGTACCTGGTTTCTCCCGGATTAAAACATCATCTTCTTGAGGGAAGAGCCTGCCTTTTTTTTTGTTTTTTTATTGCCAGCTTTTACCATAATTTCTGATACAAAATAAGTATTTAGTAAGTTATGTTTCATTTATTTTGACTCCAAATTCAGCATATGAACCACCAAGTCATACATCAGTTGACCAAGAGAAGAAAGATAATTCACTTCTTAGTATCTTTTTTTCATGGAGATTATAGAGTATTATTCTGTGATGCAATTTTTAAAATTGAAATTGCTCAAGATAGCATTCGACTAAAAGCTATCCTTCTCTAGGATGCATACTCAGGAATTCAAAAATATATAACTGAGATTAATCTGTCACTAAAATATAAATATTGAAGGTGTATACATACACATATATGTGTGTATGTCTGTGTGTAATCAGGAAATATTGCTGTTACTTTGTTCCCATTGATTTCAGAGCTTTCAGTTTTATAGTCTTCATGTTTTAATATATTGGGAACAGTGACTGAATCATGTAGAATGTCTAATGCTTTACTGAAAGAAACAATTGCCAGGTAGACTTGTGCAAAACTATGCACTGTAGCCTCTCTCTAATGAGCAGCAATTTTGAAAAGTGCAGAATCTTTTTTCCCCTTTGTTTGCATTGTGAATGGAATGGGGATGCTTGACTGGAAGGTACCTATGATGGGAATCTGCTAAAAATGGCCAGAAGGACAGAATCATATTATCATAGATGGAGAACTTAACCAACCTCTGAAATGGTATGCTGGGATTCCAAACTCAAAATGACATTTCTATATAGGTTTCAATATTCGTTTACACCAGGGTGGCTATTTCTACACACTGCTAATATATGAAACAGGAATGGATTCTTATTTTTTCTATTATTTTTTGTCAGACAGCAACATTGATTGAACACCTATTTTATACAGAGCTCTGAGCTGGGCACTGTGTATGTAGTGGGGATGAGGGTGGGGGAAGAATCCTAAAATATTGAAAACTTTGTCCTTGTCCCTTCCCTTGAGGGATTCATAAGGGACAAACACACTGAACACTCATCTAAAAATAAAAAGAATAATTTTTAAATATTTTATTGATATTATTTCTTAAATTGCTGCCACTTATGATTCCATCTATATACTCAAAGGAACATTTCTTTTTAACACAGCATGATTTAATTAGAACAAATCGATCTATTGTCCAAGTCTAACAATGCACGCATCATTCTGAATCTATATCCTGCCACCTCTATAAGGAGAAGCAATTGGAGGTTTCCTGGAGGAGCTGAGTTAGAAAGTTTTGAAACACTAATTTAAAGAGGTGGTTTGAGAGGTAAAAATGAATGGCTGAAAAGACTAAGAAGAACATGAAAAAAATCAATGACATAAATGTTATATTAAATTTCACTGGAGGTTGATATTCTATCTCCATTCGATCCCTCTAACATCACAGAATTTAGAGCCAGAATGGACCTTGGAGTTCATCCAGTCCAATTCTCTCCTACCATTTTGCAGATGAGGAAACTGGGACCCAGACATGTTAAGTGACTTAGCTAATATAATGTAGTTAGTAAATAGTAAAGTTGGAATTCAAATTCAAATCATTTAATTTCCAATCTCATGCTCTTTTCTCTCTACTACACTGAATCTCTACTATCATAATCCCATCTTGCCTGTCTCCTGGTCTCTAAAATTCTTGTTCTTCTGTTCTGTTCCTTCCACACCTTTCCAATATCCCAGACCTATACAAACCCTATCACCTCAACATCTCTATTCAAATTCCTTTACTATGGTGTAATGAAAAGAACCTTTGGAGTCACAAGATAGCAATACAAATCTTGCCTCTATGAATTACTTAAAATGTGACCTTGGAGAATTCAAGGTTTACACTCACCTAGTATTTGGGAGATGAGGGAAAAAAGGAAAAAAGAGGAGGAATGTGCCTTTCTTGTAAAAGAAAAACAGGGGGAGATTTATTAATTATTTAATGTTCCTTTGTTTGAAGTAACCATTTTGACTTAATGATATCACCTATATCCTTTTCTCTTGGATCAGTAGAGATGAAAAACAAAACACAAAGCCTAGAACTATTAACCCACAAAGGGCAGAAAGAGAAGTGCATTGTCAGATTAGATCACTGAATCAGTTTTTTTTTTTTTTTACTTAATTGTGCTGGGGGCGGGGGGGGGGGTTGTTACTTGAGAGGACTCAGTTTGAGAGAGGGCATTAGAGACTATGTATGTCAAACAAAAAGCATCAATAAAACTTATCTAAAAAAAACCACCCCCTAATTAAAAAAAAGAATGAAAACATTTTGAATACCATTTTCCTTAACATGTACCTTGAATGCCCTTTACCATTTTAAATCTAGAATTTAAATGCAACAGGGATACTTTAAATGCGATAACTGTCTTTTACTGTCTGCAAAGGTAAAACAGAATAATTGAGGTTCAGCTTAACCAATGGCTACTGAGTTCCCAGTAGCTTTTCCCTTGGTTTTTCACGGTCTGATAGCATGGCATCTTTCTTTCTTTCATCATCAGAATGATTTGGGGCCATGATAGCTTGGTTGTAGAGAGCAAATGTGGGCTCCTGAAATGGAAAAGCTGCAGGCTAAAATATTAGCAATTTGCCAAATGCACACCCAGCACCAAGAGAAATAAAAAGGATTTCCCAGGAAAGAGTTGAATGCTCTCCAGTGTCCAGAGACATAAGCCATTCCCTTGCTAAATTCAAGAAGGGATTGGAGTAATATTCTGGAAAGGAGAAGGAAGTGTTGGCCTGAATGCTTAGGCAAGTAGCAGATATATTCTTGTTTCTCCGGTGTTGAGTATATTTGTTTGTCACATATGTTCTCTACACGTGAAATCACTCAAACACGAAACTGAGACAGACTGCCATGGCTCATTCATTAATTTTCACAGCAGTGGGTGCCCTGCTGGCATTTTAAATTAACTTAAGGAAAAGTTCAAGGAATGTAACTTCATTTCAAATCTTGTCTACCACTATGATTTTCTAGAAATGCGGCAAACTGATTAAATTGCATTAGTGCGAGCTAATTGCTCTGCAAAAGAAGAGAATATTAAATGCTAACTACCATAGCTAATTTCCGAGGTCCACAATTTTACAAGTTGAATATTGTGTTGCATGAAAGGTGACACTCCAATTAATACCCAGCAGCGATAAATAAACAGAACTGGAAATAATATGGTCTCAAAAAGAGGCAGAGACAGCTTAAATAAAATGTTACAAATAAATGATCTTAAAAGCATAGACTCTGAGAATTTAAGATGAAGAGGGAAACTTATATGTCATTTAACCAACTCATTTTATACATGAGAACAATGAGGTACAGAAGCACTGTTACTTAGGCAAGGTCAAGTATCAAGTTAATTTGGGGCTATAAATGAACTCCAGATCTTACTCCTGGTCCACCTTATTATCTTCATTTCATTGTTCCAATCCTTTGAGATCATCTAAGAAGAATAGGTAGTTCTACCCCTTGCTCAGCCTTACCCTGCTGTTTTTCGCTTCTCCAGTACATACATCCTCCCCATGAAACTACCAAATTAATCTTCCTAAGGCCCATGTCTGACCATCTCACTCCTCTGCTCACATATCTTCAGTCAGTTGCCATCCTCTGTGCCTCTAGGGTAGAATGCAAACTTCTCAGTCTGGCATTTAAAGTCCTTCACAATCTAGCTCCAATAAATTTTCCAGAAGTTTCATTTTGCCCACAATTCTGAAATGAGTACTTGCTCAGCTCACTGGAGAGAACTCTCAGACATATGACTCCTGGGGCACTTTGCTCTCAAATATAGAATTTCATCAGGTAGATGGCAATATGAATCGCAGTGGAGGTAGCAGTTGTATGCAAAAGAAGAATAGGTAGGCTGGGAAGGGAAGGGAAGGGAAGGGAAGGGAAAGGAAGGGAAGGGAAGGGAAGGGAAGGGAAGGGAAGGGAAGGGAAGGGAAGGGAAGGGAAGGGAAGGGAAGGGAAGGGAAGGGAAGGGAAGGGAAGGGAAGGGAAGGGGAAGGGAAGGGAAGGGAAGGGAAGGGAAGGGAAGGGAAGGGAAGGGAAGGGAAGGGAAGGGAAGGGAAGGGAAGGGAAGGGAAGGGAAAGAATAATCATTTGTATAGTGCCTACTATGTTCCAGGCACTGTGCTAAGTGCTTTTTACAAATATTATCTCATGTGATCCTTACAAAAACCATGTAAGGTAGATGCTATTATTATCATCCCTATTTCATAACTGAGGAAGCTGAGGAAAATAGAGTAAATGACTTATCTAAAGTCAAAAAGCCAGTGAGGGTCAGTTTGAAATGAGGTCATCCTGACTGCAGACCCAGGGTTTCATCCACTCTGCCACCAGATTTTTCTAAGGAAAAAGCAATTTCATGATAAAAGAGAAGAACATTCAATGGAAATCTGAAAGAATGGTCAAATGACTGCTTGAAGCACTGATTTGCAATTGTGATCCATGGATTTCTTCCAAGAGGAGAAAAACTTCATAGCAGAGAGGGGATAGAGAATCAGAATAGCAGTAAGAGCTTTCGATCGTAAGGTGCTAGACTGTTCCACTGAAAATGGAGGGAAAGAAACACAAGAGATGACCAGTCATTGGATCCATGGCAGTTGTGAATCTAAACTGCTTCAGTCCTGTGGGTAACAGAGAAATAAAGAGAAATTTGATATTAAACCTCTAGAGATATGGAAGTTGGCAACTTTTTGTGTATGGATATAGAGAATATTTATTACTTTAAACAATTTCTTTCATCTGTTTTAACTAAACAGTATCTTTGCTTGTATGGTCCATGTGTGTGTCATTTGCATGATCTGGCACCATTGCTGGTCAGGACAAGGTTTTATGGAACCCTACAAGGTGTTCTTGACAAATTCACCTGGTCTTTACCTTTCCACTGAGAATAGAAAGGTAGGTAGGTAAGCAGAAAAGGCCCACATACTTTTGCATACAAAGATAAAATAGATATTCAGATTATGATCTGTACATAAATTACCAGGTACTACCGGGCTCTACCTCCCCTCCTAGAATCTAAGGTTGAAAATGAGACAATTATAATAACTTCATTCACAACAATTAAAAATATTTCAGTTCTTGTGCCATTACTATTCTAATTTGTTTCTAAATTTTTATGCATTAAAAAATAAAATAAACTTATTGAATGGAATAAAAATTTAAAAGATACAATAAAAAACTACTACATGGCACTTAGTCCCTTGGTCTAAGGTCTCAACTACACCTCTTCCAAGGGACAGATGTGTTCAGAGGCCATTTGTAGAAAGGGCTGTTCAGGCATTTTCCCAATATTAGAGTTACAAAGAAAAGAATGAACCAGATTCACTATATGAATGACTGAGTCTTATTTTCCAGCTATTATGAAGACAGAAGTCTCTTCCTGGCTGAATATTGGAGACCCATAGTTAGCAAGGAATCTTTTTGTATATCACCATACTCTAGCCCTCGATCCAGTTTTTCCACAGTCTATCTGCCTGTCTGTGTTCATCCTTTATTTTCAAAGAAAACCATGATATCAGAGAAATGATGACATGATTTGCACTTGATTTTGTTTTGAGTGAGGGAGGGCTGTGCAAGGTCACCAACCTCACTTTCTCCTCCTGAGTCATCTGGGTTCAGTGACCAGATACTCATCAGGATGACAGGATCTGGCCCAGGATGTAATGGGAGACCTTGGCCTTTTCAGGTCGGCCTTTTCAGATACTATGTACCTACTATGTGCTTGGAGAGGGAAATAGCAAACCACTCGTGTCTTTGTCAAGAAAACCCCAAATGGGGTCTCAAAGAATCAGACACAAAATACTGAACAACTCAAAAAATGTGCCAGACATTTTGGTAAGGTATGGGGATGCAAAAAGAGACAAAACACTCTTTGTGCCCTCAAAGAGTTTATAATCTACTGGGGGAAAGAATATGCAAAGAAATAAAGCAAGCTATATATCAGATAAGTAAGAGATAATTAACAAAAGAAGGCACTAGAATTAAGAAGGGTTTGGGAATGCTTTCAGTGAAAAAGATAGACATATCTTACATATCTAGCACATCTAGATTTCCATAACCTCATTCTGAATTCTCATTGTCCATGTTGTATCTTAGATGTGTTGTATGTGCCTTCCCTTCTAGCTATTGTCCATCATGGTCTCCATCCAGAAAGCCATGTTCATCTGAGAAGTTCCCAGCTCCAAATCACTGATGTTAAATCAATCAATAAACATTTATTTAAGTGCCTACTTTGTGCCAGGAACCATGATAGGCATTAAGGATACACGTTCAAACAAAGAAACTATTCCAACGTGCAAAGGAAGTTACATAGGAGCAGTGGCTACATTTCTTATTTAAAAATCAGGACATAACCCACCATATACCATATTTCAAGTTCACTGTCCATTCTATCATTCTCTGCCACATTTGGCCTGTCTGCTCTAAAGCAAACACTGCTTTATTTTTAAATGTACCCCTGAAACACAATAGTACATGACACTTTTGACAATACACATTTTAGTCTCATGAGGCTATATGGGTCATATGTTCTTCTGTTCTTTTGATGTTTTCAGGATTGGAAAAAATGTCTAAAAACATTTGACCAAATCCCAGTTGTTTCAAATATAGGTTACTGGGTAGTTGATGAGATAGTATAGCACACCAAAGTGGAAAAGTAGCAAGGGGTTCTACAATCAAGTCATGTGAAGAACAGTGATATGTGTGTGGGGTGGATGGTGTAGGTGTGTGTATGTAACTCTTGGTGTATGTATGTGTGTACACATACTAAACTAACCTACCTGAATTTCCCTAGAAATTCCATCTCCTGACTCTGGGCCTTTGCACAAGCTGTTTCCCATGTCTGGAATGTACTTCTACTCTTTCTCTTAGTTCCTTCAAGGTTCAGTTCAGCTACTAGGACCTATGCAAAGCTTTTCTTGTCCCTCATAATATCGGTGCTCTCTCATTTCTTATATAAGCTTGTATTTACTTATCTGTCTATATGCTATATCCTCCAACATAACGTAAACCCCTTGAGGGAAGGTTATCTTTTATTGTTGTTCTGGTATCTCTCTCCAGTAGCATGATTCCTACAGCAGGTCATAGATAAACATTTGTGTGATTGAATTATATAAATAATAGTGTATTGTACTTTGATCATTGTGATGTTTATTGATATATATTTTATTTGTTTAATTATTTAATAATTTGTTTAACAAAATGCCTATTAGCATTTTAGATGCATTTTGTAAAAGCTTAATAGGAAGTGAAAATAAAGAACACCCTGGATATTTTCTAAAGTTCCATCCTAGACCTTCTTCACTTAGTGAAGAAGCTCAGCTTAGCTGTTTTTTAAACTTTGTTATTACAAATGATCTGCAGAGATGATGATTAAATCTACAGAACAGATGAAATTCTTCATTGCTTGACACGCAGCAGGTAATTAATAAATGCTTTTTGATCGGCTGTTCACAAAAAGGGAGAGAGAGCACAGAGAATAGATCCTAAGGGAAAATCCACAATTAGGAAGCAGAAGGGGGAGAAATCATTCCAATTAAGAGAAAGAATACCCTCTATCAATTCCAGCAGTTCTTTGGTTTATCCTTCATCATCTGTCTCATCCACAAACATATGCATGAGTGTGAACTGAAGCCAACATTCCTTTCAAAGACATTTCTGACTTTGCCTTTCCAAACTGTCAGGTTGAGAAAAACAGTTGTTTCTTCATTTGAGAAGAGAAATCAGTAAATAACTCTAAGAAGAATCAGCCAGAGGTAAGTTGAGAGTCAGTGAAAAGCAACATCAACACAAAAAAAAATCTGAGACAGTAATTATCAGTGTCAAATGCTATTGGAAGATTAAAGCGGTTTAGGACTAAGAAGAGGCCATGAATCTTTACAGGGGTGACCTTGCAAAAAGCAGTTGCAATATGATATAGAGGAAGGAAGTCTGACCACAAAGGACTGAGCATATAATAAGGAAATAGAGGTAGCAAGTGTAATTTGATTTTCCTAAAATTTTAACAATGAAGGAAAGAGACTTGAGGTAATAGTCTGGGAAATAATTGAATCATAGGAAAATGTTTTCTAAATGAAGAAGTTCATAGGGCAGAGGGGAAGGAATCAGGGGAGAGAAAGAATTTGAAAGTGAGCTATGGGAAATAACAGTGGAAGTAGACAAGGTATGAGAGAATGAGATTGAGTATTTAGAATGTATAGCTTTAGAAAGGAGGAGCATCTTTTCCTATGTATCTGGAAGGAAGGAGGACAGGATGGGAAAAGACAGAGATGGATGGAAGGAACAAGTTTTGAGTTGCAGAGGAGTGGAGTTTTCAGAGCTCATGATAAATAGCCTCAGGAAAGGAGTCAGGGTCATCCGCTGAGATAAAATAGGAAGAGTAGTGGGAGATTAAAGAGAATGAGGATGTTTCAAAATGTTATTAGGAATATTATAGGAAAGCAGTAAAGGCGAATAAGGATTATGAAACAGCACTAGGGTCCAGGTAATATATATATATATATATATGTATATATATATATATATACATATATATATATACATATATATATACACACATACATATATATACACACATACATACATACACACATGCACACATACATATATGTATGTGTATATATGTAAAAACAAACATATATGCACACATACACACGTACCTATATACATACACATACATATGTGTTGGTGTGTATATAAATATCCATACATATATTTGTCATAAATCCTGTAAGTATGGCTTTCCAAATTCCTTCAATAGTTTTGTGTGAGTATGAGCAAAAGCAAATGATTAAGGTTTTTCAGGGTTTCAAATTACAAAGGAAAAAACAAAGGGTTACAGAAGCAGAATACTGCTGAAATATCTGACTCAATTGTAGCCAGGATCATTGTGCTAAAGCAGTGAAGAATGGTAGGATCAGAGATTACACTGATGGTTAGAAATAGCTAAAAGAGAAATGAGGAGGTAGAAGAAAAGAAAGAAAAAGATATGGTGATAAAAAAGAAGAAGAAGGAAGTTTAAAGTTCAGCGTCTTAGTAGCTGATCAGTTTTGAGTGATGTTGAGGTCTAAGGTGCAACCATATCTGCGTGAATGGCAGATGAACAATAAAGATGAAGATAACAGGAATTAATGAGATGAAGGAGTTGAAAGGTCAGAAACTTAGATACCATCAATGTGATGTCTTCCAATGTTTTCAAGGAAAATAGTAGAGAGAAGAGAAGAGAGGAAGCCTTTAATCCTGGTGGTATGTACTCTGCATTTAGGTAGATATCAATAACAAGGATCCAGAGTGGGTGGTATAAATGAAAATTTTAAAGTTTAAAGGACATAGTGCTGAATGATAGCTATACAGCAAGTTCCATATTTGAAGATACTAGTTGTTAGGCTCTGGGCAAGTCATTTAACCTCTCAATGCCCTAAGCAACTTTCTAAGACTATGCAAAGAAGGTGTTAACTTTCAATTGTAGAGGGTTTTTTCTAATCTAGCATTTCCCTATAGCTATGAAATCATGAATTCAATCTTTATATCTAACTTCAAAGCAATTAAGTCTTATGGAATCATATAGTATTTTTTTACAACCAGGAGAAATTTTATAAATTATCAGTACCAATGGTATCAAATTCAGATGCGGAGGGGGGGTGCAATAAAATATAAATAATGATCCCACAGGAATATTGAAAAAACTGCATATTACTTTATCAGCGTTTATTAATTTATTCATTTTGTCAATTATGTCCCTATTGCATTTTAATCTGGTTTGGGCCAGACTTGAGAGGGTTGCAGCTATAACGGACTTAGAATACCACGTTTGTTACCTTTTGATCTAGAAGAAACTCTTTATTTTACAGGTAAAGGACATAAAACAAGAATGACTTTTCAGAAATCAATAGTTGAAGAAAAGACAGGGAGCAGGATCTTTGGACTCCTTCCCCTTTGCTATACTGGATTTCTGAGGAAGAATTCAGGAATCAAATGTGGAAGACAGGTTAGAATTCAGGGAAGAGAAGGCACATGCTAGTGATAAAGATTTCTAGCTCTACGCATCTCTGATTAAGTTTGGCCTGGCCAATGCCCAGGTTTTCAGGGAAGGGAGAAAAAGAGTAGGTAATTTTGTTTGTTTTTGTTATTAAGTAATTTATTTGTTTTCCATTTTCTACCATCACTTCAACATAGCTTAGATTTTTGCCCTTCCCTCCTGCACCTTGCTCCCTTCCTCCCCATGATGGTGTGCAATCTTACATAGGTTCTATACAAACATTATTATTAAATACATTTTCCTCTTACTCATGTTGCATAGAAGAATTAAAATGAATGGGAGAAACCATGAAAACAAAACATAACACAAGAGAAGATGATCTGCTTCATTCTGTGATCCAATTACTTAGTTCTTCCTCTGGATGCTGAAGACATTTTGCCTCAAGAGTCCATTGGGAATTTTTTAGGTCCTTGCATTGCTGTGAAGGGCTAAGTCTACCAGAAAAATTATTTGTACACTGTGGTTGTTGTTGTGTACAAAGTTCTCCTGGTTCTGCTCATTTCATTCAGCATCAGTACATATAGGTCCTTCCAGCCCACTATGAAGTCTTTGTGTTCATCATTCCTTATAGCACAATTGTATTCCATTCATATATCACAACTTATTCGACCATTCCCCAGCTGATGGTCATCCCCTCAGTTTCCAGTTCTTGGTCACCACAAAAACAGCTGACATAAACATTTTTGTACATATGGAACCCTTTTCCATTTTTATGACCTCTTTTAGATACAGACCTAGAAGTGATATTGCTAAGTCAAAGGGTATGTATATTCTTGTAGCCTTTGGGGCATAGTTTCAAATTGCTCCCCAGAATGGCTGGATTAACTCACAACTCACAACAATGAATTAGTGTTCCAACTCTCCTACACCTGCAATATTTATCATCTTCTAATTTTGTCATGCTAGCCAATCTGATAGGTGTGATATGTTGTTTTGATTTGCATCTCTCTAATCAATAGTGATGAAAAGCATTTTTTCATATGACTATAGATAGCTTTAATTTCTTCCTCTGAAAATTCAAGGTATATATCTTGAGCATTTATCAACCGGGGAATGACTTGTATTCTGGTACATTTGACTTAGTTCGCTATATATTTTAGAAATGAGGCCTTTATCACAGATACTACTTGGCAAAAACTCTTTCCCAGTCTTCTGCTTCCCTCCTAATATTGGTTGTATTGGGTTTGTTTGTGCAAAAACTTTTCAATTTAATGTAATCAAAATTATCCATTTTCATGGGAGAGTGTGACCACAAACAAATTCCATTGCCTATTTCAGAGAATGTTTGTAATGTGAAAAGAATTGAATTAAAACTATTTTATAACAAAAACAAAACTATCCATTTTGCACTTCATAATGTTCTCTGTCTCTTGTTTAGTCAAAAATTTCTCCATTTTCCATAAATCTGACAAATGCAATATTACTTGCTCCCCTAATTTGTTTATAAAACCCATCCTTATAGCTAGATCATGTATCCATTTGGACTTTATTCCTGTGTACAGTGTCAGGCATTGGTCTATGTCCAGTTTCTGTCATACTATTATCAAGTTTTTCCAGCAACTTTTGTCAAACAGTGAGTTCTTATCCCAAAAGTTGGTGTCCTTGGGTTTATCAAATGGTAGAATGTTAAGTTCGTTAACTACTGTGCCTTGTGTACCTAACATATTCCACTGGTCTACCCCTCTATTTCTTAGCCAGTACCAAGTGGTTTTGATGATTGCTGCTTTATCATACAATTTGAGATCTGGTAGGTCTAGGCCACCTTCCCTATCATTTCTTTTCATTAGTTCCCTTGACATTCTGGATCTTTTGTTCTTTCAGATGAATTTTGATTTTTTTTTCTAACTCTAGAAAATAATTCTCTGGTAGTTTGATTCATATGGCACTGAAAAGGTAAATTAATTTAGGTAGGTTTGTCATTTTTATTATATTAGCTCAGCTTCCCCAAGAGAAACTGATGCTTTTCCACTTACTTAGAATTCACTTTATTTGTATGAAAAGTGTTTTGTAATTGTATTCATATAGTCCCTGGGTTTATTTTGGCATATAGAACCCCAGATATTTTATAGTGATTAGTATAGCTTTAAATGGGATTTCTCTTTCTATCTCTTACTGTTGGGCTTTGTTAGTAATATATAGAAATGCAGATGATTTGTGCAGGTTTATTTTGTAACTTGCAACTTTGCCAAAGTTTGTTTATTATTTCAAGTAGCTTTTTATTTCATTCTCTGGGATCCTCTAAGTATATTATCATGTCATCTACAAAGACTAATAACTTAGTTTCTTCTTTGCCTATTGTTATTTCTTCAATTTCTTTTTCTTCTCTTATTGCTAAAGCTAACATTTCTAGTACCACATTGAATAGCAGTGGTGATAATGGATATCCTTGTTTCATCCCTGATCTTATTAGAAATGCATGCAACTTATCCCCATTAAATATAATGCTTGCTGATGGTTTTAGGTAGATACTGCTTATTATTTTATGGAAGGTTCCATTTATTCCTATACTCTCCCATGTTTTCAATAGTAATGAGTATTGTATTTTGTCAAAGGCTTTTTCTGCATCAATTGAGATAATCATATGGTTTCTGTTAGTTTTGTTGTGAATATAATCAGTAATGCTGATAGTTTTCCTAATACGGAGCCAGTCCTGCATTCCTGGTATAAATTCTACCTGATCATAAGTTTCTGTATTCTTTTTGCTAATATCTTATTTAAAATTTTTGCATCCATCTTCATTAGAGAAATTGGTTCATAATTTTCTTTCTCTGTTTTGCCTCTTCCTAGTTTAGGTATCAGAAGCATGTTTGTATCTTAAAAAGAATTTGGTAGGACTCCACCAATTTTCCAAAGTATTCTATATAGTATTGGAATTAACAACTTTTTAAATGTTTGATAGAATTCAATTGTAAATTCATCTGGCCCTGGAGATTTTTTCCTAAGGAGTTCATTGATGGCTTGTTCAATCTTTTTTCTAAGATGGGGTTATTTAAGTATTCAGCTTCCTTTACAGAAAATCTGGGAAATTCTTGTTCTTAAATACTCATCCATCTCATTTAGATTGTCTAATTTATGGACATTCAGTTGGGCAAAGTAATTTCTAATTATTGTTTTAATTTCCTCCTTATTGGAGCTGAGTTCACTCTTTTCACTTTTTTTATATTGATAATTTGATTTCTTCTTTCTTGTTTTAAATCAAATTGACCAAAGGATTATCAGTTTTACTGTTTTTTTCATAAAATCAACTTAGTTTTATTTATCAGTTCAAGAGTTTTCTTAATTTCAATTATATTAATCTTTCCTTTGGTTTTCAGTATTTCTAACCTGGTATTTACCTGGGGATTTTCAATTTGTTCTTTTTCTAGCTTTTTCAGCTGCTTGCTCAATTCATTGATCTCCTCTTTCTCTATTTTTTCACGTAGGCATTCAGTGATATAATACTTCCCCTAAGAACTGCTTTTGCAGTACCCCATAAGTTTTGATAGATTGTCTTATTATAGGCATTCTCCCAAATGAAGTTATTGATTTTTTTTTTTATTATTTGTTGTTCAACCCACTCATTCTTTAGGATTAGATTATTTAGTTTACAAATAATTTTTGGTTTATCTCCCCATGGCCTTTTTTTACATATAGTTTTTATTGTATTGTGATCTGAGAAGGATGCATTCATTACCTCTGCATCTCTGCACCAGATTATGAGGTTTTTATGTCCTAGTACATGGTCAATTTTTGCATATGTGTGGTATACCACTGAGAAAAAGGTATATTCCTTTCTATCCTCATTCAATTTTCTCCAGAGAGCTTACCTCCCTAAATTCTTCCTTGTTTATTTTGAGGTTAGATTTATCAAGTTCAGAGAGGGGGAAGTTGAGGTCCCCCAGTAGTATAGTTTTGTTGTCTATTTCTTCTTATAACTCCCTTTACTTCTCCTCTTAGAATTTGGATGCTATACCACTTGGAGTACATGATGTAATGATATTACTTCATTGTCTGTGGTGACTTTAAGCAGGATATAGTTTCTTTCCTTATCTATTTTGATTAGATCTACTTTTATTTTTGCTTTGTTTGAGATTAGGATTGCTACCCCTGCTTTATTTTACATCAGATGAAGCACAATATATTCTGCTCCAACATTTTACCTTTACCCTGTGTGTATCCCCCCATTTCAAATGAGATTCTTGTGAACAACATATTGTTGGATTATGGCTTTTAATTCATTCTTTTATTCATCTTTGTTTTATAAGAGAGTTCATCCCATTCACATTCACAGTTGTGATCACTATCTGTGTCTTTCCCTCCTTTCTATTTTCCCACATTTATGCTTTTATTTCTCCCTTTTCCCTTCTCTTCCACAATGGGGATTTAATTTTTGACCATCGCCTCCCTCAGTCTTCCCTCCCCTTTATCAGCCCCTCTTCCTTTTACTCTCCTTTTCCCTTACTATTTATTCCCTCTTTTTTATAGTCCCCTCCCTTTTCTTTCTCCTTTCCCCTCCTACTACCTATAGAGCTAGTTAGATTTGTATACTTCACTGAGTTTGTTCTTCCCTCCTTGAACCAAATCATATGAGAGTAAATCTCAAACAATGCTCATTTCCCTACCCCCTTTCCATCTACTGCAATATGTTTTTGTGCCTCTTTCTATGATGCAATTTACATTTTCTGCCTCCTCCTTTTCACATCTCCCATTACAATACCTTTGTACCCTTAAATCACATTTTCATCATCACATAATTAAATTTATACCCACTCCCTCTATCTATGTATATCCCTTTTATATATCAGAATAAATTTACAATTCTCAAGATTAACAAGTATCATCTTCCCTTATGGGGATGTAAACAGCTTGCCTATATTGAATAACAAGTTTTTTTCCCCTGTTTACCTTTTTATGCCTCTCTTGAGACTTGTGTTTGAAGATTGAATTTTCTATTGAACTCTGGTCTTTTCATCAGGAAGTTCTGGAAATCCCTTATTTCATTGAATGTCCATCTACTTGCCTGAAACATTGAGCTCAATTTTGCTGAGTAATTGATCTTTGGTTGCAGTCCCAGCTCATTTGCCTTATGGAATATCACATTCTAATCCCTCTGATCTTTTTAACGTAGAAGCTGCAAGGTCCTGTGTGATACTTACTGTAGCTCCTCGATAATTGAATTGCTTCTTTCTGGCTGCCTGTAAGACTTTCTCCTTCATTTGATACTTTTGGAATTTGGCAACAATGTTCCTTGGTGCTTCCAGTTTGGGATCCCTTTCAGAATGTGAACAGTGGATTTTTTCAATGATTATTTTGCATGGCTCTAGGACCTCCAGGGAGCTTTTCTTGATGATTTCTTGGAAGATTTTTTCCGGGCTTTTTTTCATCATAACTTTCTGGTAGACCAAGAATTCTGAGATTTTCTCTCCTTTTCCAGGTCAGTTTTTTTTTTCCCAATTTTTTTCTCCCATTAATTTTTGTACTTCCTTCTCCATCGGTCCAATTTTCCTAGTTAGGTTTTGTACTTCCTTTTCCATTTGTCCAATTTTCCTTTTTAATTCTCCTATGATGCCTTTTTTTCCTATTTGTAAAAATCACTGGCTAGCTTTTCTACTACTTCCCTAATTTGGCTTTTAGAAACCTTTTTCAGTTCTTCCAAGAGTGTTATTTGGCCTTGAGACCAGTTCATATTCCATTCTGAAGTTTCAGATGGGAGTACAGTCTCAATGCTGACCTCCTTGGTATTCTTTTTTTTGGTCCTTGTCCCCACAGAAAGATTCTATGGTCTTACCTTTTCTGGTTTTCTTCTTACTCATGATGATCAACCTTTTCCTGACTTTTAAAGTGGATCTCTGCTTTTGAGGTACAGGGAGCTCTGTTCCATGGTTCTTGGGGTTAGACTTGAGGCTTTGTGTATTGGGACCTCTTGTTCTTATAGCTAGAAGCTAGAATGCTGTAGCTTACCTGGTGTTCAGTTGGCTGGTGTGCCAAAGCAGAGGCCAGATGAAGTCTTTCTGAGTTTCCTTGGAGTTACCCTGGAGCTAGCTTTATTAACTATTGGGGAGGGATTGTCTGGTCACAGAATGTCTCCTTTCCTAAGCACAGATAAGTTCAGTGGTTGATGAACCCCATTTGCACTAGTGTCTTCCCAATTTCCCTGGCTGTGTTGAGGCAGGCCTGGGGTCCTATTGTTGATGATTACCTCCCAGAGCTCAGGATCTCCTCTCAGTCACTGAGGTGGGATTGTCTAGGAAAGCTCAGTCTTGCACTGATCCCCTTCAGCCACAACAAGGGGGAGCCCCCTTTGCAATTTTCCTAGCCTCACAGGTTAAGAGACTGTTAACTCCTTTGGCTGATCTCACTGTCCCCGGATTTTCCTAGGGAAATATTCTCTGGGTTTTTCAAGGTCAACAAGGGGAGGAGGATGGTATTTACCAATCACCCCATCTTCTTGGCTCCCAGAAGTTCAAGTAGATGACTTGCATACATTTAATCTGTAGGCTGATAGTCTCAGGAGAAGCTGCTGCAGTTACCTTGAGATCTGTGGTTCTCTCTTGCTCAGTTCCACTAAACTCCCATTCTGGGCTGATTTGTTTGAGATTTTGCAGTGCTTCTGTTGCTTTAGACCACCTAGGGCTTCCTGGTCAGCTTTGCTGTGACAGGGTTTGCCAAATAGGTTATTTCTTTTGGTTGAAGCAAGTGGCCACAGACAGTATAGGGGGAAAGATTTTAAAACAAGATGGATTCTTCTGTGTCTGGTCCTAAGTAGGAGAAGAGTAGGAGAGGTGAAAGTGGCAATCTATCTCAAAAAGCCAAGCAGATACAGAATTAAGTAAACAAAATATCTGTATAGTATGCAGATTTTTCTAGGCTTCTAATTTTCTGGCTGTGAATGGCCATTAGCTATATCATATAGCCCTCATTGTTATGCTGCTTAAGCATTTGCCATTTGTAATTCAGCTTTTCTCCTACTTATCCAGTTGTTTGTTTTGTTTAGGATCCTAAATCAATGTTTTCACTTAATTGTGGCCAGTATTGAAGAGCATCTGGTAAGAAAAAGAAAAGAATGTGTAGAGGTTTGAGAGGAAGGCCATCCCTACTCGAGAGAAGAATATTCCATCAATGCAGAAATGCATGTTTTGTTTCTCAGCCATTGAGAGTTTACCTTGAAAATTTTGTGCATGTTGAGAGAAATCTGAACATATTCCAGTGAGTCATAAAATCCTAGTATTACTGTCTAAAGACTAGTGGATAACACTGAATCTTTCTGGCCTTTTCTATGAGCATGTACTCTCAGTTTTAGAAATGAAAAGATGGGAGAGCCAGGAAAGGAACAAATAGCTGGTAACAAATAGGGGGTAATAAGAGAAAATAATCTTAAACATTAACCAATTCTTTCATTTAGACATCATTCATTCATCCATTCCTTAAGTACCAATTAAATACAAGAAATTATGTGAGGTGTGGGAGAGTGAGTATAGAGACAAATATTAGATCCTTGTTTTCCCCCTGAAGATGTAGCAGTTAAACACATGAGTTAAAATATAATAATTTGTGGAAAGAGAAAAAATACCAACTAATGATTAATACATATATAGTTTATTGGCCAAACATGTACATGAGAAAACTATTCCTTTCCCACAGCTGTCAAAGGAATCATGTTTTCATTAATTCAGAAAATGCATAAGCATTTACTATGTATAACATGCTAATACTATCAGGGCTGTTAAGACAAGGTTGCCTAACTACTGTGTGATATTGAGCATGACATCACTTCTCTATGAGCCTTAGTTGATCCATATATAAAAAGGAATATAATTTACTTAGTATAAACTCTGATTTAGGACTAGAGGGAATCTTATAGCTCATCAAGTCTACCATCTACCCTATTTCCTGCTATACATACATATAGATGATAAGACTGAGATACAGAGAGGTACAAATCAATATGACTTGAAAAAGTCACATTAGCATAGTAAACATTTGAACACATGTCCTCTGAATAAAACTTCAACAGTTTTTTTCAGTTTGTGAAAAGATCACTAGCTCTTAAGTCAGAGAACATAAATTAACCCATATCTGATAGAAGAATAGACACACCCTCCAATACTCACAACTTCTCAAACCTGTATAAAACACAACTCTGACACATTAACAAACCAATAATTTGCCTTGGAGAAATCTAAATCCTAACTCCTAAAAACATAACTTAGTATTACTTCTTCTAATTGCTATTATTCTCTAGTAGGGATACACAAGTAAAACCTCAGTCAAGGCAGAAACTAGCTACAGCTAGGGAAATACTATGGCAGTTAGCTAGAGAACTGAGGAACAAGGGCACTGGGACATGTATGCATGCTTGGTTTTCCAATAAGTCTCAGGAAAACGATACCGTCATCTAGTTCAGACCACTTCTGTCATCCTAGAGGGTACTTTGAGCACAGACTGAGATTAATGAAGGAATTGCCTGGCAGGGGAAAAGACTCAAATAACTTTCAGGTTCAACTCTGGAAAAACTACCATCAAAGGAGAAGTCAGAAAATGAGCAATGGGGGATCATAAGGAAAAGTACTCCAATTACCAAAGATTTGAGGGAAAAAAAACAGATCATCTACAGGGAAAAATATGAATAAGAAAAAGGAATCTGGCCTCTAGATAAGCTAAAAGAACCCAGACATATATGAATAAATACTACAAGATAAAGGAAAGTAAATCAATACTTTATGAAGCAGACGATTCCAAGAAAGCATAAAACCATTGCAGGATGTTTCTGAATGGTTGAAAAAAATAAGAATTGTGGAGGAATATTTGTAGACTAGAAAGAAGAAATAATTGGTAGAACAGAAAAACTTTGAATAGTGGCAAAAAAAAAAGAGATAACTCATTGGGAGTGCAAATACAAGTAAACAAAGGACAATCTAGAAGAAGAGAAGGAAAAGGCAATAGTGTTAAAATAAAGTATGATCTCTATATAAGTAAAACATATTATTCTACAAAACAATTCATGGAAACAGTTTAAGGATTATAGAGTTCTCAAAAGAACATGACAACTCAAAAAAACTTGAGCATCATAATACAAGAAATAAGAAAATCAGTGAGAACTTCGAAGAAAAAAATGTGCTAATTGAAAGTATCCATAATTCGTCTCTAGGGGAAAAAATCCTATGCAAAAAATTCCAATATGCATCATGGTTCAATTTAACAATTCAAAATTACAAGAATTTATGCAAATGAGAACAAAAACCTTCAAATAAAAGGAAATTAAAATAACTCAGTACCATTTTGTACCTAGAGAAACCATAGAATGTATAATGTGTCCAAAAGACTAAGGAGCTCAGCATGTATCCAAAGGTGATTCACAATGCAAATCTGATCTTAGTTATTAATTTAAAAAAAAAAGATGGATGCTTCAAAAAATAAATTTATTAAACACATTTTCATAAAAGCAACATTGCAAAAAGGCAATAACAAAAAAAAGAAAGCTAGAAAATTATTCTTCAGTTTGTTCTCAGAGTTCATTAGTTCTCGCTCTTTGGATGTGGATAGCACTTTTTCAGCATGAGTCCCTTGGAATTATATTGGATAATTGAATTGATCAGAGTAACCAAGTCTTGAACAGTTGCTTTTCATTACATTGCTATTACTGGACACAGGCCCAGTCTTTTTACTTCACTTTGCACGTTTTGACATTGGTCTTGCTATGTTTTTGTTTTTGTTTTTCTTGAATCATATCCTTCATTTCTTATAGCACATTATTAATCTATCACAATCATATGCCACAACTTGTTTAGCCATTCCCCAGTTGATGAGCATTCTCTCAGTTTTCAATTCTTTGCCAACATAAAAAAGCTATTACAAATGTTTTTTGTACATAGAGATCTTTTTTCCTTTTTTATCTCTTTACAATATAGACCTGGTAAAGGTATTGCTAGGTCAAAGAGTCTCACAGTTTTACAGTCCTTTGTACATATTTCCAAATAGTTCTTCAGAATATTTGAATCAATTCACTATTTCATTTAGAGTTCCTTAATATACCTATTTCCCTCATCCCCTCCAGTATTAATCATTTCAAATAGGCATGAAGTTGTATCTCAGGATTGTTTTAATTTTTACAAGCCTTCAAAATGCCACAGGATCTAGACGGGTCCTTGGGCTCTTCCAGGTTGGGATCTAGACAACCATAACCTCTTATCTTTGTTCTCGGGCTCTCAAGGCCCTTATTCTCCCCACCCTGGTCTGTGGGTCCTTTGAGGCCTTGACTCCCTTTCACAACTATACTCAGATCTTTTGAGGCCAGCCTAGTATGTAGGTCTTTTCAACTAGCAAACTGAGCAGGAGCCCCCAATGCCCAATACATTTAAATTATTCTCACTGGGAAGCCTGAGAAGTTGTCAGAGTAAATTGTTGTGGTAACTGGGATCCTCAACAGGCAACAGTAGCTGTTACAACTTTGATCCCCAAGACCACTGAGACATCAGCAGGATCTGCAAACCTGAAGTGTCTTTCAACCTTCCAATCCTGAAAGTCCCTTTTCAATCCTTCTTTCAAGAGAGAAAGCATGACTCAAGAATACTGAACCATGGAACCATTTTTACATCAATGCCTCCTGTCATTTCAAGAGGCAGCATATTTTGAGGGTCATATGTGAGAAAAGCTGTCAGGGGAGACAGCTTTGACTCAACTAAAACAATGGAGGGCTATCAATGACTAGGCAAAGCCCAGTCTTGTGTAAAAATCCCTAGCTCCTCCTCCATTGAGACTAGGAATCCTAGTCCTGGAAACTACTACTAGAGTGGGAAGAAGCTAGCAAATTTTTTTCGGATGGAGAATTGATATTGTCTGCATTCTGATGATTACACATATTACAAGGTACTCCTGTCTTCCCTTCAGACTCAGATCCTCCCCTCCTGAGGAGCAGACTATATAACAATGATGGCCCTTGATGGTACTACTAAAACTGGAAGAAGCTAGGAAAACTTGTGGTCAAGACTCCCTACTGCTCTAGAGTCTAGACTGAACCCTACATAACAGTGACCATACCCATCACCCCTCCCCCTCCTGACAATCTTCCAAGACCCAGAAGAAGCTTCTATAACGCTATTTAGTTGAAGAGATTTTCTTCCATATTAAAGTGAACCCCATCCAGACAGGACTGGGTTTGACCAGACTGAAATTCTATAATGCAGAATTCTATTATGCAGAAATAATTTAACAAAATTGTTATAAACCTCACTTCCTTTTTCAATAGTGTTTATTTTATTTTAATAGTATTTTATTTTTAATTACATGTAAAAACAAATTTTAACATTCTTATTTTTAAATTTGAGTTCCAAAATTTCTTTCTCCCTCCCTTGTCTTCCTTTTTTTTAAGATGAAAAACACTTTGATATAGGTTACGCAAGCACAATCTCATTTTATGAGGGTATATAAGTGCAATCTCCTAAAGTATATTTACATAATAGTCACATAGCAAAAAAAGTAACACACGAAAAAGAAAAAAATAACAAAAAAGGAAAAATAGTATGCTTTGGTTTTCCTGGTTTCTTTTTATCCCAAAAAATAGTATTTCATTTTTTTCCAATTGCATGTAAAATAGTTTTCAGCATTCAATTTTTATAAGATCTTGAGTTCCAAATTTTTATCTCTCCCTTCCTTTCCTCCCCCTCCTCAAGACAACAAGAAATTTGATATAGGAGGGGCAGAGCCAAGATGGTGGAGTAGAAAGACGCTCATATACGAGCTCCGAACCCACAGCCCATAGATTTAATGTAAGAAGAGCTCCCCAGAAGTTCTGGATCATTGCAGGGTGTGCAGAAACATAGTGGAAGAGATTTCTGTTCCAGAGAGCCCTGGAGAGCTGTCCCCAAGGTCCGTCACTCCCCAGAAAGCAGACCCCACCCCAGCGCTGCCCTGGCCGTGGCCCCAGAGAAGCTGATCCGACGGAAGCTCTGGAAGCCGGGAAGGGCCCTCCGCCCACAGAAGCTACAGGTCAGTGAGAGAGATGGCTGGCCGAGAGGGGAGTGGAGTGTCTCCATGGCTCAGGCCCCCTCCGGGGGAGGAAGCGGCGGAGGCAGAGCCAGGGGCAGGAAGCAGCAGAGGCGGGGGTGGAGGTGCAGTGGAGGTGCGGCGGAGGCACGGTGGCCTGGGACTCCCCCAGCAGCAGGCAGGATCTTCATTACTGAAAGTCTCTGCATAAACCACCTGAAGGAGCTGAGCCTGGGAGAGGCCCTGCCCCACCCGCTCCATTTCTGAAGGTCTCTGCATAAAGCCTCTGAGGGAACTGAGCCTGGGAGGCAGCCCTGCCCCCACCCCAGCACCAGAACTAAAGCTCACGTTGAATAGCAGCCGTGCCTGCCGTGGAAAGCCCATTTGAATCTCAGACCCCAAGCACTAGCTGGGCGGATCTAGGAGGGGGTGGACAGGAATCTCAGAAGTCAAGTAACTGGCTGGGAAAATGTCTAGAAAAGGGAAGAAAAATAAGACTATAGAGAGTTTTTTTGAACAGATGCAAATGATCCCGACTTTCGGATCTGATGACGAGGACATATTCTTGCTATCAGGGAAAGATGTGGAAGGCGGGGCCTTGGTACCCCAGACATCCCAGGGGGATGTCGGGTGGGCTCAGGCCTTGGAAGAGCTCAAAAAGGATTTTGAAAAGCAAGTTAGACAGGTGGAGGAAAAACTGGGAAGAGAAATGAGAGAGATGCAAGAAAAGTATGAAAAATGGGTCAATACCTTGCTAAAGGAGACCCAAAAAAATGCTGAAGAAAAGAACACCTTGAAAAATAGGCTCACTCAATTGGCAAAAGAGGTTCAAAAAGCCAGTGAGGAGAAAAATGCTTTCAAAAGCAGAATGAGCCAAATGGAAAAAGAAGTTCAAAAGCTCACTGAATTTAATAGTTCTCTCAAAATTAGAATGGAATAGATGGAGTCTAATGACTTTACAAGAAACCAAGAAATCACCAAACAAAACCAAAAGAATGAAAAAATGGAAGAGAATGTGAAATATCTCATGGGAAAAACAACTGACCTGGAAAATAGATCCAGGAGAGACAATTTAAAAATTATGGGACTACCTGAAAGTCATGATCAAAAAAAGAGCCTAGACATCATCTTCCATGAAATTATCAAGGAAAACTGCCCTGACATTCTACAACGAGAGGGCAAAAGAAGTATTGAAAGAATCCATCGATCACCACCTGAAAGAGATCCAAAAAGAGAAACTCCTAGGAACATTGTGGCCAAATTCCAGAACTCCCAGCTCAAGGAGAAAATCTTGCAAGCAGCGAGAAAGAAACAATTCCAGTATTGTGGAAATACAATCAGGATAACTCAAGATCTAGCAGCTTCTACATTAAGGGATTGAAGGGCATGGAATAGGATATTCCAGAAGTCAAAGGAACTAGGACTCAAACCAAGAATCACCTACCCAGCTAAACTGAGTATAATACTTCAGGGGAAAATATGGTCTTTCAATGAAACAGAGGACTTTCAAGCATTCTTGATGAAAAGACCAGAGCTGAAAAGAAAATTTGACTTTCAAACACAAGAATGAGAAGAAGCATGAAAAAGTAAACAGCAAAGAGAAGTCTTAAGGGACTTACCATAAGTGAACTGTTTACATTCCTACATGGAAAGACAATATTTGTAACTCTTAAAACTTCTCAGTATCTGAGTAGTTGGTGGGACCACACACACACATGTACATGCATGCATGCACACACACATACACACATGCACACACATACAGAGACAGAAAGCACAGAGTGAATTGAATAGGATGGGACCATATCTTAAAAGAAATTAAGGTAAATGGTGAGTGAGAAATGTACTGGGAGGAAAGAGGGTGAAATGGAATGGGGTAATTATATGTCATTTAAGAGGCAAGTAGGAGACTTTTCAGTGGAGGGAAAAAGAGGAGAGCTGCGAAAAAAAAAAAAGTTTACCCTCATCACATTTGACTAAAGGAAGGAATAAAATGTACACTCATTTTGATATGAAAACCTATCTTACAGTATAGGAAAGTGGGGGAGAAGGAGATAAGCAAGGGGGGGATGATGGAAGGGAGGGCAAAGGGAGGAGGGAGCAATTTGAAGTCAACACTCGGGGAGGGACAGGATCAAAAGACAGAAGAGAAACAATGAGGGGCAGGTTAGGAGGGATGGTAATCCAGTTAGTCTTACACAACACGACTATCAGGGAGGTCATTTGCAAAACTACACTGATATGGCCTATATTGAATTGCCTGACTTCCCAAAGGGAATGGGTGTGGAGGGAGGGATGGGGAGAATCTGGAACTCAAAGTTTTAGGAACAACTGTTTAGTATTGTTGTTGCTACTAGGAAAGAAGACATACAGTTAATGAGGAATAGAAAGTCATCTGGCCCTACAGGAGAAAAGAGAAGATGGAGACAAGAGAAGAGAGGGATGACAGAAGAGAGGGCAGATTGGAGATAGGGAAAATTAGATTGCTTGGTGTATTGGGGTGGGGGGAGGGGATGAAAGGGGAGAAAATTTGGAACCCAAAATTTTGTGAAAATGAATGTAAAAAGTTAAATAAATATTTAAAAAAAAAAAAAAGGAAAAAAAAGAAATTTGATATAGTTTATACTGTGCAATCAGGTTAAATGTATTTCCACATTAATCATGTTGTGAAAGAAGAAATAGAAGAAAAGGGAAAAGTTATGAAAACAAAAGAAAAGTGAAAATAGTATGCTTCAATCTGCATTCAGAATCCAAGGTTCTTTCTCTGGATGGAAATGGCATTTTTCATCATGAGTATTTTGGAATTGCCTTGGATCATTATGTTGATCAGAAGAGCTAAGTCTATCATAACTGATCATCTCACAATGTTGTTGTTACTGTATACAGTGTTCTCCTGGTTCTGCTCACTTCACTCAGCATCAGTTCATCTAAGCCTTTCCAGTTTTTCCTGAAATCCTTGTTCCTCATTCCTTATAGCACAATAGTATTTCATTGCATTCATATATCACAACTTGTCCAGCCGTTCCCTTGTTGATGTGCATCCCCTCAATTTCCAATTCTTTGTCACCACAAAATAAGAGCTGCTATAAATATTTTTGTGGGTGGGTCCTTTTCTCTTTGTTGTGATCTCTTTGCAACACAGAGGTAGTAGTGGGTATTGCTGGATGAAAGGGTATGCACAGTTTTATAACCCTTTGAGCATAGTTCCAAACTGTTCTCTAGAATGGTTGGATCAGTTCACAATTCCATCATCAATGCATTGGTGTTGCAATTTTCCCACATCTTCTACAACATTTGTCATTTTCCTTTTCTCTCATATTAGCCAATCTGATAGGCGTAAGGTATTACTTCAGTTTTTATTGTTTGCATTTCTCTAATCAATAGTGATCTAGAGTATTTTTTTCAAATGACAGTCTTAATTTCTTCATCTGAAAATTGTCTGTTCATATTGTTTGACCATTTATCAATTAGGGAATGACTTGTATCTTACAAATTTGACTCAGTTCTCTATACATTTGATTAATGAATTCTTTATCAGAAACACTGACTGTAAAAATTGTTTCTCAGCTTTCTGCTTTCCTTCTAATCTTGATTGCATTGTTTATGTTTGTGTAAAAGACTTCTTAATTTAATGTAATCAAAATTACCCATTTTGTGTTTCATATTATTCTCTATTCTTGTTCAGTCATAAATTTTTCCCTTCTCCATAAATCTGACAGGTAAACTATTCTTGCTCTCTCAATTTCTCATCACTTCTTATAGCACAATAATATTCCAACAGAAGCATATATTACAACTTGTTCAGCCATAACCCAATTAATGGACAACTCCTCAATTTTCAATTCTTTGCCACCTCACAAAGAGTTTCTATAAATATTTTGGTACAAGTAGGTCATTTTCTGCCCATTTTAATCTCTTTGGGATATAGACCTAGATGTAGTATTGCTGGATCAAAGTTTGTTTGCTTTTGGGCAAAGTTTCACATTGCAGAAGAGTTCACTTCTAAGAGAAGATAGGGCAACATTATATGAGAAGCATAGCCTTATGACTCAATTGTTCTCAGCTATTATGTTCTTAGGGTAATTTGAGAATTATAATAATATTTTCAACTTTCAAATGTTGGAAAAATGTTAAATATGTTTTTATTTATACATTCATTCATAATTTATCCTACCCCAACCACTGAACCAAAAACAATCTCCCCTTCATCCCAAAAATACATATTTCAACAAAATAATTTTTCCACGTCGTCTGTAATGCACAATTTATTTCTCTGCATTTTAAATTCTTTACTTCTAGGAGGTAAGTGAAAAGTTTCATCTTCAGTCTTCTGGATTAATGGTTTGTAATTGAAATCGATCACAACTTTAAAGTTTTGGATTTTTTTTCTACATAATGTTGTATAAAGTGTTCCTCTTAGTCTCTCTACTTTGAACCAATTCATGAAGTTCTTCCCAGTTTCTTCTAAAATTGTCCTTTTCAAATGGCACAATAATTTTCTATTGCATTCACATAGTGTGATTCGGTTAGCCATTCCCCATAAGACAGCATCTTTGTTTCTAACCTTTAGTTACCTTGTATGTTTTTAAAAAGAAGTCCTTTAACTCTTGTCTGATTTCTTTGGGGTATTCATACACATTAATAGTGGTATATCTGAGTCAAAGGGTATGCAGTTTAGTAACTTTGGGGCATAGTTGCAAATCATTTTTCAGAATGGTTAAACCAATTTGCAACTCCATCAGCAATGAATTAATGTGCTAGTTTTCACAAAGCCCATCTTTTCTCTTCTCTACCACTCTAGGGATAAGGTGGAAGATCAAGACTGCTTTAATTTACATTTCTCTAATTGTTACAGATTTGGAGTGTTTTGGGATTCTTTTTTTTGGGGGGGATGCTGTTTTTCATATTATTTCTGACAGCTTATATTTCTTCCTTTGTAACCTTCCTGTTCTTAATTCTTTGACAAATTTGTCTTTTGAGCAATGGCTGGTAGTTTTATAAACTTGAATCAATTCGAAATATATCTTGGATATGAAATTTTATCAGCGAAACCTGTTGCAAAGATTTCAACATTATCTGTTTACCTTCTAATTTTTTACTACAATAGATTTGTTTATGCACAAACTTTAAGTTTATATAATCAAAATTGTGTATTATATGATTCCCTCTATTGCTTGTTCAGTTCTGAACTTTTTGATAAATGAAAAAAAAGAATTGCTTTAATTTATATTTCTCTAATCAATGGTAATTCAGAGTATTTTTTTCATATGAATATAGGTACCTTTGACCTCTTCTGAAGATTGCCTACTCATATCCTTTGGCCATTTATCAACTGGAGAATGGCCTTTATTTTTATGAGTTTGACTCAGTTCCCTATTTATTAGAGAAATGAGGTCTTTATGCTGCTGTAAAACTTCTGATGTTGTTTCATTGCCTATGATACCATTTAGCAAAATGTAGTTTCCCTGTTTGTCTCATATAATTAGCTCTCTTTTGCTCTTGCCATGTCTGACATTGTATTGCTATCTCTGCCTTTTTTACTTCAACTGAAGCAGACTCCTTTATGCCATTATTTGTTTTAATTGTGTGTAGGTTTCTGTTTCAAGTATATTTCTCGTAAACAACATATTGTTGGATTCTGGTGACAAATTCATTCTGCTTTCTGCTTCCATTTTATGGGTGAACTCATTCAATTCACATTTACATTTGTGATTGGGGCAGCTAGGTGGTGCGGTAGATAGAGCACCAGTGCAGGAGTCAGGAGGACCTGAGTTCAAATCTCACCTCAGACACTTGACCCTCACTAGCTGTGTGACCTTGGGCAAGTCACTTGACCCCAATTGCCTCGTCCTGGTCATCTCCAGTCATCCTGATGAAAATCTGGTCACTGGATTCAGATGGCTCTGAAGGAGAAGTGAGGTTGGTGACTTGTAGAGCCCTCCCTCACCCAAAACAAACAAGTGATGTCATTATTTCTCTGATGGCATGGTCCTGTTTGGCAAGAAAGGAGGAATACATATAGTTGCGATGATTATTTCACTTCTTTCTATTTTTTCTGTTCATCATTCTCTCTTTGTTCTTAACTCCTGTACCTCCCCCAAAAAATCTGTCTTGCTTCTGACCACTGCCTCCTTTAAATCACCTTCCCTTTTATCATCCACCCTTTGTATCTCTTACCATCTTCTTGTCCTATTTCCTTTTTGAGTAAGATAGATTTCTATGCCCAGCTGATCCCAGCCAAATTGAACCAATTCTGATGACAGTGAGGTTCAAGCATTGCCCACCACCATTCCCCTTTCCCTCCACTATAAAAGATCTTCCTTGTGCATCTCTTTTATGTGAGATAATTTCCCCCATTCTACTTCTCCCTTTCTCCTTCTCCCAGTGGATCAATCTTTCTTTCCCCTTCATTTTTTTGAGAGGACCCCAACATAATCAAATCACATTCAGGCCCTTTTCTTTTAAATGCCATAATGATGAGAAAGATCTTAGGAGTTATATGTATCATCTTCTCATATTGAAATGTAAACTGTTCAGTTTTGTTGATTCCTTTATGATTATTTTTCCATGTTTATATTCTTATGTTTCTCTTGAGTTTTCTGTTTGATTGTCAAATTTTCTATTCAGCTCTGGTCTTTTCATCAGAAATGCTTAAAAGTCCTCTATTTCGTTCAACATACATTTCCTCTGTGAAAGATTTATAATAATTTTGTTGAGTAGGTGATTCTTGGTTGTTTTCCTGGCTCCCTTGTCTTCCAGAATATCGTATTTCATGCTCTTTGCACCTTCATGTAGCTATACTTTTCCTAGGAGTTTTAATTTTGGGGTCTCTTTTAGGAGATGATTGGTTGATTCTTTCAATTAATATTTTACCTCTGGAGCTAAAATAACAAAGCAGTTTTCCTTGATAATTTCTTGGAATTTGATATCTAGTCTCTTTATTTTATCATGGTTTTCAGGGAGTCCAGTAATTCTTCAAGTATCTCTTCCTAATCTATTTTCGGGCCACTTGCTGTCATAAGAAGATAATTCATTTTTTTCTGTTTTTTTCATTCTTTTGATTTTATTTGATCATTTCTTGATGTCTCATGGAGTCATTAGTTTCCACTTACCTAATTCTAGGACTTTTTTATGGCCAAGTTATTTTTTTTGCTGTTTGCTCATTTTTCAAGCCTATTTCTTGACTTTGGACTTTATGTTAAAGTCTTTTTGCTTACCTGGCCATGGGGAGGCACTGCCTCAAGTTTCAGGCTTCTTTGTGCTGCTGATTTCAGTGCTAGTTCACATGATGGAATAAGTTCTTGGGACTTCCAAGGTGATGTGATTCAGAGAGAGGTATAGTCACTGCTCTTCTAGTCTGCTCTCTGGTCTTTATTTAGGAAGAGACCCTGCCCCCTTGCAGCCTCAAGTGCTTATATTCTTCTTGGCCATTGAACCGGGACCTGGTAACCTGATCTCCTGCAACAGCAAGCATTCATCTTCCTCTTGGCTTTGCAACTGTGACCAAGGAAGCCTGCTTCCTTGTGACTACATGAGAAGCATCCTCTCTGCCTTTAAACTTCAATTTCAGAACTGTTTAAGGGCAACGGAATTGCTAATCAGTGCAAGGTCCTATTACAGTGACAGCAAAGCATCCACTGCAATCTTTTTTTTGACCAATTATTCAATCCCCTTTACTATCTCTGGGATGAGAGTTCTCTAAACTGCTACTGATGCCACAGTTGCAGCTGCTTCAAGGTGCAATGCTTGCGCTGATGCTGTACTCCAGGTCAGCTCCCACCCCAGTGTCACAGACTTCTCATGCTGATTTCCTAGGAAAAAATATCTCACTGATTTCTTGTTGGCTTTGCTGTTTTAAAATTTTATTTGAGAGGTTATTTTTATGTTTTTTGGAAGGAATATTACAAGAGTTCAGTTGGGTTGCTGCTTGTACTCCACTATCTTTGGCTTCTTCCCAAAAGGTGGACATTTAATAAAAAAAAAAAAAGCACTTAAAACATTCCCCCAAACAAAACTGAACCTGAACAAATTTTGTGTATATGTGGTATAGATACCCCAAACAACAAAGGCAAACAAACACAGTAAACAAGGACAATATCATCAAAAATAAAAACAGAACTAGATAAGAGATTTCTTTCTTATTATATACAAAAAGACAAAGGGGAGAGTAGAAGTCAAATTGTAAAAGACATGAGAGAGAAACCAGTGTGAAACATCATACTCTCAACCAATGGCTAGAGTGCCAAGTCTGCAGTCAGGAAGACTCATTTTCTTAAGTACAAATATGTCCACCAACACTAACTGTGTGACTGTAGACAAGTCACTTAACTTTATTTTCCTCAGTTTCCTCATCTGTAAAATGAAGTAGAGAAGAAAATGGCAACCATTCCAATATCTTACCTCATTAAAAAAAAAGAAAAAAATGAGGTAGAGAGTTGGTGTAATGTTAATGTTAATAAGATCTACCATGCCCATCAATAGACTTCACATAGAGTGCTGGCATAGAACCAATTAGGGCCACAGGGATTCCCATACCTTTTCAATTAAGTGTTGATTTCCAAGTGTCTCTAAGCCAATCAAGTGCAAGTCTTTGATTGGAAACTATATATATTGTATTGCTTGGAAGGAAAGGTGTGGACAGAGAGAAAATCTGACAGAGAAACAGGCTGAGGGAGAAACAGGCTGAGAGAAGAACTTGCCTAGGGGAACTTGCTTGAAAGTGGGCCCTGGATTGGTGATAAGTACCTTACTAAATCTTGCTTCTAATATCCTAATAGCAATGTTCCAAATAAATACTTTGGTTTGTCTTGGAGGAGGAGAGTTTATTACATTTTGTGAAACAACCATGGAGATATGCAGTATATTCACAACAGCTGCTATGCGTATCACATTTTCATTACAGTTGGACATAACAGAAAGAATTGAACAATGATGACAAATTGAAGAATAAAAAATGCACTCAAAAGGGAAGAGGGAAGATTAGAGGAGGCTATCTCATATACCATGATCCAATCAATTATTTACATTGAAAGGGAAACAACTCCCGTAATCTCTTAGGAAGATTCTTATGTTTTTTGGAGAGAGATAACCGGGTAACCTGATCTCCTACAACAGCAAGCACTCATGGTCCTCTTGGCTTTGCAATTGTGACCAGGGAAGCCTGCTTCCTTGTGACTACATGAGAAACACTCCTCTCTGCCTTGAAACTTCAATTTCAGAACTGTTTAAGGGCAATGGAATTGCTCATCAGTGAGAGGTCCTGTATACAGTGACAGCAAAGCATCCACTGCAACTGTGGATGGAGGTGGATGAGTGTTTACTAATTATCCCTCTACATTTTTTGCAATATTTCAGTGCTCTAATGTATTGTCAATTTTTGAGGGGTAAAAGCTCCATAAAGCAACTAGAAATGTGTGTATATTTTAACAGTCCTATTTTAGAGGACTAGAGGAGAATAGGCAAAGAAGCAAAGGAGGGAATTGAAACAGAGGGAAAAAGGATGAAATTTTCTTTGAGTGGTGAGAGTGCCACTGAAGAATCCTTCCATCAGGGGAAAGAGAGAAATGGGATAGCATAACAAGTACAAGCTGCAGGGACGTGGTGCTCAGAGTAATGACTTATCTTGCCTGGGAAGAAATAAATCAGCACTACTTTGGGGCAACTGATACACAGAAAAGTGGCAGGATATGAGCTCAGCAATAAATTTCGGGGCTAACAGGAAAGGAAAATCATCATGGTGAGGGCAAAGGGTAGTAGTCGATTGTATCAAGGATATAGGAAAATTTTTACCATCGGGCAGTATTTCTGTCCTTCCTATCACCTTCCAGAATTGGAGTAAGGTACAACAGAAAAAAGTGGGGCAAGGGGGAAATCTCTATACCCCAAAATATGTACCTTCAGAATTTGTTTCTGTAAGGACTAGGGAGGTTAAAAAAAGAAAAAATATAAAGTCCATGAATCAAAGAACAAAAGTCCATAATAGAAATGGATGAGAAATAATGAAGAGAATGAGGGGAAGAAATCATTTTTAGAAAAGGAAACAGAAAATTAAATTTTAAAAAGTAACAAACAAAACAAGTAGAAGGATAAAAAAGGATTTCATTTTAGTATTTAGTTAAAAGAAAAAAGAGAAGAATACTTATATAACTAGAATGAAAGAATTTTTAGAAAGGAATGTTAAGTAAAACTCGAGAAAGAAATAACTAAGACAACCAGCGGGTATGGAGTCACTTTAAAGAAGACTAAGCTAGTATATCTGAAGAAACAAAGTACTTTTTTCACAGAGGAAGATAGGAAAAATCCTGGTAAAGAAAAAAATTATTAGAGACAAATGGAAGAAAATAGTAACTTCTCATAACTTTAAGTGTAAATGGATCAAGTAAATTAATAAAATAAAATAGTGATAGATTACATAAGAAAACAAAACCCAGCAAACTGTTGCTTACACAAAATGCATTTTAAAAACAAGCCCACATGCAGAATAAAAATGAGACTGAAAAAATACTATACATTAAAAATTTACTTTAAATTCAAAAAAGAAAGAATTGTAATCATATTGTTGTGCTCGTCCTTCATTGCCTAAGAAAACCATGCTGTTAGAGAAATGATGGTATGACTTGCACTTGATTTTGTTTTGAGTGAGGGCGGGCTGTGCAGTTCACCAGCCACATTTCTCCTGCAGAACCATCTAAGTTCAGTGACCAGAAATTCATCAGGATGACTGGAGATGACCCAGGATGCACTGGTAGATCTTGGCCCCCATAGTCCAAAGCTTATGCAGGTACTCACTTAGGGTGAGGTAATGCCCGTTCATTGAATAGGCCTCTTTAAGAAGTAACCAGGACATGACCCATTAAATAAAGCAAAGAAAAGAAAGACCTCAGTCTGGGAGGGAAAGAGTAACAGTTACTATTGATAATCACTCTTAAATCAGGAGGGTCCAGAAGAGAGTCTTTAGGGAGGGGGCAAGAGCCCTGTGGTGTCTGAGCTTCACACTGCAGTGGGTTTAAGATTCAGAGAAAGGAAGGGAAGGAGAGGGGAGGGAAGGGGAGGGGAGTAAAATCTAAGTCAACTGGGCAGTTTTTGGCCATTCAAATTTACCTTTCATTGGAGAGAAGAAGGAAGGGGAGTGGGAGACAAACAGCAGAGAAGGAGTTGAGTCTTCTCACAGGGTTGTGTTCTTGCTTCATTGCCTATGAAGGTCATGCCATCAGAGAAATGATGACATGACTTGCACTTGACTTTGTTTGCATGAGGGAGGACTGTGCAAGGTCAACAATCATTGAATAAGAAGTAGCCAGGGCATGAGACAAAGCAAAGACCAAACATTCATAAAGCAAAAAAAGATAAACAAGTTAAAAAGAAACCATAGAAAACAAAAAAAAATAACAATTTCAAACTTAGGTGCTCCAAGTTCCTTAGCATCAAAATTCATGAAGGAAAAATAACTGGATTACAAAAAGACATAGAAAGCAATACAAAAGTGCCAGGCAATTTCAGTATCTCTCAGTTTTTAGACAATTCTGACAGTAGTGTTAGCAAAAGGAAAAATATAAATTGATTTGCTAGAGAAATTAGAACTAAAAGTCTTCTTAGGACAGTTAAAATATGCACACATTTCTAGTTGCTTCATGGAGCTTTTACCCCTCAAAAATTGACCATACATTAGAGTACTGAAATATTGCCAAAAATGTAAAGAGGGATAATTAGTAAACACACAGTATAGATTGCAATGCAACGAAAATAATAGTTCTCGGTATACTAAAAAGCCAGTTAAATGGAGATTTAAAAATGAAAATATTAAAGAATGAGTGGGTGAAAGATGAATAATAGGAATTCTTAATAATTATGTAAGAGGATCTTATAATGATGACAAAATAAACCAAAATTTATTGGATGCTGCTAATTCATTTCTCAGGAGAAAAAGTACCTCTCTAAAAAGATATATTAAAATAATAGAATAGAAGAACTAATGTACTTAATATGCATTTTTAAGAATTAGAAAACCAACAAAATAATTAAAATAATTACAAAGTAAAGGTATATTTAAAAAACAGAGAAGTAAAGAATACACTGTAAACCAAAAAAAAAACTACAGAAGTGATAAATAAAACTAAATGTTGTTTGTTTGAAAAGACTAATAAAATTGATAAACCTTTAGCCAATCTGATTAAAATGAAGGCAGGAAATCCAAACAATATAGCAAATGAATGAAATGAAATCACAACAAACAACAAAAAGTAAATATAATGTTCAGAATCCATCATGTATAATTATATGCTCCCAAAACTAAGAACACAAAGAAATGAAGGGAATCAGCCTCCTCTCAGAGGTTGTAGTAAGATCATTCTGGAGCTTTCTTTTTAAGAATTGGAGCATATGGCAGCTGAACCTCTGTGTTAGAGTTCCTGTCTTCTCACTGTCAGTCCCCATCAAGAGAGATCCTTTCATTTACATGAACTGATGCTGAGTAAAGTGAGCAGGATCAGGAATACATTGTACACAGTAACAGCAACATGGTGTGATGGTCAACTGTGATTGACATAGCTCTTCTCAGTAACACAAAGATCCAAGACAATTCCCAATGATTCATAATGGATTAAGCTGTCTACATCCAGAGCAAGAACTATGGATTCTGAATGCACATCAAAGCACATTATTTTCACTGGTTTTTTTTTTTTGCTGTTTATTTTGTTGTTAATGTTTGTTTTTTTCATGGCTTTTCCCTTTCGGTCTATTTCTTCTTTCACATCATAACTAAAGTGAAAATATGCTTACATGATTGCACATATATAACCTATATGAGATTGCCTGACATCTTCAGGAGGGGAGATGGAAAAGAGGGAGGGAGAAATAATTAGGAACTCAAAATCTTATTTTAGAATGAATGTTGAGGGGATGGGAGCAAGATGGCAGAGTAGAAGCAGGTACTTGATACAACTCTCCCCCTAAACCCTTCAAAAAAAGCTGTAAAAATGACTCCAAACAACTTCTAGAGTAGTAGAAGTCACAAATGACAGACTTAAGCAAATTTCCACCCAAAGACAAAATGGAAGGTCAACAGCAAGGGTTTATTGCACCAGGCTGGGAGCAGAGTGTAGGCTGGCATGGGCCACACTGGCATAGTCTGAGTGGGAGCAGGACTTAGGAGAATGAATCACTGGGTGCTACTGTGGATTCCAGAATTTTCAACACACACATTGTAAAGACAGCTTCAAGGATCAGTGGAAATAGTCTCTCACCTGGCTGAGAGGAGAGTAGTCCAATGCAGGCTCCAGCTCCAACCCTGCCCCAGCACCAGGACAGTTGTAGCCACTGATTAAGAAGAGGCTGTTTCTGGAGTCTTCCACTTAACAAACTTCAAAAGTCAAATAACTGACTGGGAAAAAGAAACTGATTATATACTATTACTTTCTCAGTGAAGAGGTATTTTCTTACATCACTGGTGAGGAGGAAGATCAAAACATACATCCAGAAGGAGACAACAAAGCCAAAACTTCTACATCCAAAGTCTCTAAGAAAAATGCAAATTGGTCCCAGGTCATGGAAGATGTCAAAAAAAGATTTTGAAAATCAAGTAAGAGAAGAAGAGGTAAAATTGGGAAAAGAAAGGAAAGTGATGCAAGAAAGCCATGAAAAGCAAGTCAACATCTTGCTAAAGGAAACCCAAAAAGATACTGAAGAAAATAATGCTTTTAAAATTACACTAACCCAAATGGCAAAAGAAATCCAAAAAGTCAATGAGGAAAAGAATGCCTTAAAAAGCAGACTGATCCAAATGGAAAAAGAAGTCCAAAACCTCACTGAAGAAAACACTTCCTTAAAAATTAGAAAGGAGAAAATGGAAGCTAATGATTTTATGAGAAAACAAGAAGTTACAAAACAAAACCAAAGGAAAGAAAAAATTAAAGACAATGTGAAGTATTTCATTGGGAAAACCACTGATCTAGAAAATATATCCAGGAGAAATAATTTTAAAATTAGTGGATTAACTGAAAGTCATGGCCAAAAAGAAAAGTCTAGACATCATCTTTCAAGAAATGATCCAGGAAAACTGCCCTGACATTCTAGAACCACAGGGTAAAATAGATATTGGAAGAATCCACTGATTCCCATCCTGAAAGAGATCCCAAAGGAAAGCTCCTAGGAATATTGCAGTCATATTCCAGAGTTTCCAGATCCAGGAGAAAATATTGCAGGCAGTCAGAAAGGAAATATTCTCATGTTGTGGAAACACAATCAGTACAACACAGGACTTAGCAGCTTCTACATTATGAAATTGAAGGGCTTAGACTGTGAAATTCAAGAGGTCAAAGGAAATAGGATTAAAACCAAGAATCATCTACCCAGCAAAACTGAATATAATACTTCAGGGGAGAAAATAGAACTTCAATGAAAAAGAGGACTTCCAAGCATTCTTGTTGAAAAGAGCAGAGCTGTATAGAAAATTTGACTTTCAAGTAAAAGAATCAAGAGAAGCACAAAAAGGTAAACAAGAAAGAAAAGCTATAAGGGACAAATTAAAGTTGAACTGTTTACATTCCTACATGTAAAGATGATATTTGTAACTCATGAGACCTTTCTCAGTATTAGGATAGTTGGAAGGAATATATGTGTGTATGCATATATATGTATAGATAGATATATGTATATGTACACATGTATATGTATATATATACATATATGTGTGTGCACATGTGTACATGTATATGTCTGTGTATCTATATTGTGTGTATGTGCATATATAAATAAATGTGTGCATGTGTAAACAGAGGTGGGGGACACAGGGTGAGATGAATATGAAGAGATGACATCTAAAAAAGAAAATTAAGGTTTGGTAGGGGAACCTAGGTGGTGCAGCAGATAGAACACCAGTATAGGAGTCAGGAGGACCTGAGTTCAAATCTCACCTCAGACACTTGACCCTCACTAGCTTTGTGATCTTGGGCAAGTCACCTAACCCCAATTGCCTCATCCTGGGTCATCTCCAGTCATCCTGATGAATATCTGGTCACTGGATTCAGATGGCCCTGAAGTAGAAGTGAGGTTGGTAACTTGCACAGCCCTCCCTCACCCAAAACAAAGTCAAGTGCAAGTCATGTCATCATTTTTCTGATGGCATGGTATTCTTTGGCAAAGAAGGGTGAACACACAGAAGGTTTGAGAGGAATACACTGGGAGAAAAAGAAAAGGAGAGGAAGAATGTAGTAAATCAGATCATAAAGAGCTTTTACAAAGGAGGGGAAGAAGGGGAAGGTGAGCAGGAATAAGTGAGCCTTCCTTTCATCAGATTTGGCTTCAGGAGGGAATAATATACACACCCAGCCGGGTATGAAAATTTATCTTACCCTACAGGGAAGCAGAGAGGAAAGGAGATAAGAGAGGGAGTATAATAGAAAGGATGGCAGATTGAGGAAAGGGGTAATCAGAAGCAAACAGTTCTACAGAGAGATAGGTCAAAGGAGAGAATAGAATAAAATGAACAGCAGGACAGAATAGAGGGAAATACAGTTAGTCTTTCAAAATGTCACTGCTATGGAGGTGTCTTGCATGGCCACATATGTATAATGTTTCTCAAATTGCTTACCTTCTCAATGGGAGTGGGTGGGGAGGAGGAAAGGGAGAGAATGAGAGAATATGAAACTCAAAGCTTTAAAAATCAATGTTAGAGGTTGTTCTTACATTCAACTAGGAAATAAGATATACACCAACGGGTTACAGAAATATATCTTAACCTCCAGGACAACAGAAGGGAAGGGAATGGGGGGTGGGGTGATAGAAGAGAGAGCAGGTTGGAGGAAAGTGCAATCAGAATGAGTGCTGTCCTGGGGAGGAAGCGGGGGAGATGGGGAGAAAATATGAAATTCAAAATTTTGTTAAGTTAATGTTGAAAGCTGAAAATAAATAAATTTCTATGAAAATGAATCTTGAAAATTATCTTTACACATCATTGGGAAAAATAAAATTCTATTTACAAAAAGTGAGAGAGAGAGAGAGTCATTAGCATGACAACTATCTCCATTTTCTATCTCTAAGCTTTCATTGTAGGGGTAGCACCGTGGCTCAGTGGATAGAGGACTTGACCTAGAGTCAAGAAGATCTGAATTCAAATTAAACCTCAGGCAATTACTAGCCTTGTTACCCTGGACAGCACAGAAATATTGCACATGTAGGGTAATCCCTATTTGCTTCAGTTCCTCATCTGTAAAATGGGGACATACTGGAGAAGAAAATAGAAAACCACTGCATTATTTTTACCAAGAAGTTCCATGGATATCCATGGGACTACATAGAGTCAGACATGACTAAACGACTGTACAATAACTTTGAGGTACTATCTCACACCTTTCAGATTGGTTATAAGTATAGAAGGAGAAAATGACAAATGCCACAGAGAGTGTGAAAAAATTGGCACACTTATACACTGTTAGTGGAATTGTGAACTGACCAACCATTTTTAGAGAAATTTAAAATTATGCCATAAGAGTTATAAATCTGTACGTATGATTTGACCCAGTAACATCACTATTAGGTATTAAGTTTATCAGGGGAAAAAGAGGAAAAGAACCTATATCTTCCAAAATGTTTATAGCAGCTGTCTTTGTGGTAGCAAAGGATTGGAAATTGATAAGATGCCCATCAATTGCAGAATGGTTAAATAAATTGTGGTGTATGATTGTGAAGGAATAATGCTATGCTATAAGAAATGGCTAAAATTCTTTCTTCTCACATTTGTAGTTGTATAGCACCTCTCTCTCTTCAAGACTCATCTCAAGTGCTGCCTCTCCAAGAAGACTTTCCAAATTCTCAAGGCTATTAGTGTTCTCCTTTGAAATTACATTGTATTTAGTGCATATGTGTGTATGTGCATATGGGAGGTACATATACACATCCATACATATTATATTTATTTCTCTGTGTGCACAACATTGTTTTCTCCAACAGAATGTAAAATTGATCGAAGAAAGGAAGATGTTTCCTTATTGTCTTTGTATCCCCCATGCCTATCCCAATGATTAAGACATAGCAGGCACTTAGTAAATGTTTATTAAATGCAATTGAATTAGAACAGTTCTCTTCAGATCTGTCCATAAACAAATGGCTATAGCTGATGAAGTGTAATGGAAGGAAAGCATATACATTTGAGAAACATTGCACATTTTAGGTATTGATATTAAAAGACTTCAGTTTGCTTTCTTTTCTCCCTAGATAACCCTTTAAGGTAAGGTCTGTATATTATGCTTTCTAGTGGAAAAATTACAGATGTTAGACATATAAAAGATAGTAAAATACACACTGAATTGAATTACTTCTTTTCTCTCTCCTTGGAGTCCTTGAGAAGAAAATTTTTTTTGCTATTTTATACCCTCTCCCACTTCTCTGGTTGCACTTTTAAGGACTACATAGCCTGGAGGCCCAGTTAGTTAAAGGCATCTGAAGGAGACAGAATCCATATGGTGGGGGAAAAAAGCTCTACTCCTCCTCTTGCTTTCCTCTTGTCACCAATAATGGATTATTGCTTGTTGACATGAGTTGTCCATAATCAATTCAGAGAAGTTCAAAAGGCCAGTGCAAAAGTTGCTAATTTGACTACTTTTTCTTCCTTTTTTTTCCATTTTGTGTTGAAATGGAGATGAGAAGATATTGATTACTCTCTACCCAGACCTTCCATGTTGTACACCATATTAATACTAACACAGACAATACCATGTAGCGATAATGAGGATAAGCAAAATATGAAAAGCTTCATTCTAGTCATCAAAGAAAATATTGTACAGGATAGATTCAAGGACAGATCCCTATAGCATGCCCCAGAAGACTGCTTCAGCTTTATTGCTAACCTAAACACTATCTTATCTATAGAATGCCTTCTCAGGACTCTAAGGATTACGGTAAAGAGAGAACAAAACTCTGTCCTTCTGCCTTCTGTCTAGAAAGATGAGGTTACCAGATATGTAAGTTGTAATAAAAAGAGGTAATAGGGAAAGACTGGGTTCGTGGGATAGTAATTGCCTGCACTGAGTATCTAGAATGGTCTAGGCAGCAAAAAGTGAGGATTAGTCACTTTTAAGCACACTTCATGACTCTGCCCAGAGACTGGCCCTAACTGCCAGGGAATCCACCTCCGTCCTGCATTCATGTCAAGAAAGGAAAGTGGAGCTCTCTACTCATATTCAAGCTCTGCCACTAACAAAAATACATGGTGAAATTACTCCAGCCTTCCCCAGTCATTAGAAACATTTAATATAGGCCATATTTCTATGGAAGAGCCTTGGATTTTCCATCTCTAGGAATCATCAAATCCAAATAGCAAAACTAAAAGAATTGTTAGTAGTCCTCTAGGTCTTATATGAATAGGAAAATAGAGATCCAAGGAAGGGTAGAGGGAGCATTTCTATCCAGCTATTTAGTGGCTAAGTCAAGACTAGAACAAATGCATCATGATTCCAGTCCAGTGTCCTCTCCACTACTCTACACTGCTTTTCCCCATTTATTCTATTGTATCCTATTGAGTTGTGCTGCATTTTATATTGCATTGTATTATATTACACTGTGTTGTGTTATGTTGTAATGTGATCTATCCTATCATGTTTCCAAATGGACAGAACCTAATAGACAATAGAGGGAAAAGTTAGGCACAGATTGAGTATATTTCATACAACATTTCTATTTTGTCTGCTACTTAAGGGTCAGCTTTGCTTCATAAAGTCACTCTCGGGAACAATTTCTTATAAAGGTTTTAGTAAATCCAATAAATTGTTCTCTCTCTCTCTCTCTCTCTCTCTCTCTCTCTCTCTCTCTCTCTCTCTCTCTCTGTCTCTCTCTCTCATACACACACACACACACACAAACAAAACACACATTCTCATATATAGGTAAGTGACCTTCAAACGCATAATTTACCCCCAAACCTAAAGCAAAAATATTTTTTTTTCTTTTCTCTCCATCCCAGTTCATTTTTACTACAAACAGAGAGGAAAGTCAACTCAGCCAGCAACCCCACAAAAAAAGCATTTTGATGTGACAGAGAATGAGCACACATTTGCAAAATTCATTTCATACTTTCTTTAAAGTCACACTAAGCACAGCTTGCTGTAAATTCTCCAAATGTGATAAAAAGTGGTACTTTATAGATTTGGCTTAGTTCCTAAAGGGTCCCTAAAATAGCTAACAGCATGGCTGCCCATTGCTGCTAAGTACCCCACTCTTGTGATCCTTGATGAATTCAGAAGAGAAGTATTATGACTGATTTTCACAAGCAGATTTTTTTTAGCAAATATATTAGAAGATTCTGTTGAGTACTTGGTGGAAACTTTATGTCTGATAACCAGCCCTTCTATTCATATTGCATAAGTCAGATGTCAAAAGGATACTGTGAAATTGCTTCATTTATTAACATATTTTCATGTGTTTTTCCAACCAATATACCTTTTGCTTAGTCCATGATTGTACAATGAGTTTCTTCCTACATCAGAATAATTGCTACTGAAATTGATTCTTAAATATGAGATTTTCATCAGGAGTGAATACCAACTTGATCCCAAATTACCTCAGAATCTTTGTTCTTTGTTTCCTATTGCTTTTAATCCAGTCCTACCCCTCTAGAGCATGTACAAGATCAAACTGCAAACTGATGAAGGCTTATCTGCCCAACTAACCAGTGTATACCATTTCTTTCCTGTTATTGAATTAAATTTTTCCTTAAAATACTGCTTAAATCTAAAACTTACACATTATCCTTTGAAAAGTGCTATAAAGTGGTATTTGAGGGTTTTTTTTTTAACTATCACCACTGCTCCTTGCAAAATCAAACAAAAAAACTAGCATTCATACAGCTCTCTGTTTTGTCAGTTCTTTCTAAGAGATGCCTTCCACTACAAATACCATTCACGTCAGTTTTAGCATGGAGTCATCTACCCTAACGGGTCACTCGAAAACTATGAAAAACTGGGACGGGGAATAATGGTAATAAAGTCAAGAAACATTAACTGAAGTCTCCCAAAGACAGGGGTATGACACAGCCACTCTCTGAAATTAAGATACTCCATTCACTATTTACCCAATAAAATCACATAGAAATTGGAAATCTGAAATCTCAGCAAGGCAGGAAATTAAGAGGGGACAATAGGAAGTGGCTTTAATTAAGACTTTAATGTTTTCTCTGTATTATTATAAACTTGATATTAGCAGATTCTGTTGAATACTGGGAAGGAATTTTATTCCTAATAACCAGTCCTTTCATCCATATTATACAGGCCATGTATAAAGATATTATGAAATAAGTATGATTAATATTATGAAATTCAAATATTCAATAAATAGTATCATTTTAATATATAAAGAACAAAAAGGATCATTGTACATGAAACTGCAAATCTCTATTAAGTAAATCTTATTTTGGGTAAAAGTACGTATAGCATTCGTATTCTAACACTCTCTTCCTCATCTGTGCTTCTTTGAGGTTCTTTCTCCTCTCTTCTTTGTATTTTATGTTTTTCCACTGATAATTCTTTTCATTCCTTTATAAATTTGGGGGCATCATTATTACCACTCCTCACAAATATTCTCCCCCCAAAATTCCAAGATTTGACCCCTCGTTGCCACCTGACACAACAGTTAGTATCAGAAGACAATAAAAATATCACAACAGCAACAAACCTTACAGAGGGGGTCAATTTAAATTGAAGAGCGAAGAAAGTTTTCTTTTAGAGCCTATGATTTGCTTTGTGGTATGTGGTAGTGTGTGTGTGTGTGTGTGTGTGTGTGTCTGTGTGTGTGTTCGCTTGTGGGGAAGAGGGGAGGTACAAATCCCTTAGATGGCAAAGGAATGAAGTGTTATACTCCAAAAAAGAGAAGAATCAAGAAAAATTTTAGTACTATTGATGATCAGATAACATAAGAAGATTCTCCCTGGTTTAAATATTATTCTTCAAGTAACCTCAAACAATTCTACCAGGATTAGGTACTTCTAATTTCCTGTAATTTATCAACATTTACAATACCTTAAACTGTAATATCCAGCTGGATTTGAGTAATGAAATTTGCTAGTCTCCTTAATCAAACTTTATGCTTAAATAGAAATAATGGAAATGTATTTATAGACCCAAAATAAAACACACTTAACACTAAAACTGTCTTAACCATATCCTAACCTTTTTTGAGGATTCAGAAGGTACTTTACCATTTTGAAGTGGTTCAGGCTCATCGTCATGAACAACAATTATAACTGCAATGGAAGTATAGAATAGTCCTACATGTATATATCAGATGGAATGCTGGTTAATGTAACTTTCCTTATAGAGTTTGATAGATGACCCATTGGGAAGAAAGATTAGATACTCAAATATGAGTAGGCAAATTTCAAGTGTTTCTGAAATGAGACATTATAACTACTTGTCAAAAAATCCTCTCATTATTCAACTATTAAATTGAAGGAAAATGAGATTTTTAATAAAATGCAGGTGCAATATTGATCTGCTTTATCCTGAATGACCTTACTAAAGAATTAGAGTCAAGAAGGACCAACAGAAGGTTGAAAAGCCCCCTGTGCTTTGTATGGTAAGATGGAGTGCTTGCTGGGCTGCCAAATGTTTAATAATCCAAGAATCTAGTAAGGAACCAGGATAAGTTTTATCTATAGTGTTACATTTTAAGCATTAATTGCTATAAATAAAGCATCCATCTTGAAAACCCTAGAAAACCAATGAGCTCCAGCAGCATACTGAAATCTGGAAATCTAATAATGAGTTTTCTCTCATGCTTTCTACTTTTTCATTTTTAATTCATGCAACTCCATGTCTCCCAGGAGATCTAATTAAACCTGAAAGGGAAAAATTAAATTGAGATATTTCTGTACACATGCATTTCTTTCTTGATAAAGAAAAAGAGGAAAAGCAACAAAAATACACCAGAGGATTTTCATGAATCATTTGTGAAGTACAACTAGAAAAGGATAGAGGTCCAAAGTGCTGCAAGGCAGAGAGGTCTATGATCTTCCTCTGAGAGTCATTCTTTAGTTTTCATCATTCATTTAAAATGTCACTCTGTAGTCTCCTGATACTAGATACTGGCTATGTGATGCTGGCCAAGTTATTTAATCTCTCTAAACTTCCATTTCTTATGTCAAGTCAATTCAACAAGCATTTAAGCACTGACTCTGGGCCAGGCACTGTGCTAAGTGCTAGGAATACAAATATAAGCAGAAAGAAAGGCAGCTCCTGCCCTCAAGGAGTGTACATTCTAAGGTGGGGAGGGGGAAGTTCATAAAAGGAAGGTAGAAAGGCACATGTGAAGGGGTGAAGTTACTGGGTGCTAAGTTATTGTAGAGAAAATCTGGAATGAAATTCAAGAGTATAGCATTGAAAGGAATGTATCTCAATAGATACAAGAGTGTATAAGTTGTCCTTAAAATAAATGTTTTAGGAGAAAACAGTCAAACAGAGGGATGAACCACATGGACATAAAGTACTTCTAATGTGAGAAGTCCAGAACTGGACTTCCAGGGTACCAGTTTTTTAATAGTCAACATTCATTCATCCAACATGTATTAAGCAGTTGTTATGAATAGGAGATACATAGCATAGTGCATAAGGTGCTGGACTTTCTTTGAGTTGGGAAAATCTAAATTTGTATTCTACTTCTGACATATGCTGCCTTTGTAACCATAGACAAGGTATCTAATCTATTTGTGTCTCTAGCAACTACCTAATGTTTATCTGCTGGCATGTTGAAATTTTCTGTGTTGGAGAAAGTTCCCAGGTAGTGCTGAAAGCATATAGCTCTTTGAGGTTTTTATACAGGTAATAAGATATGTGCAAGAAGATACATGGTTAATGGAGGAATTCACAGTGTCACATAAATAAAGCATTGAACCCTGATGATTAGCCTGCCTTTCCTCATGCCACAAGAGAAACCTCCTAAGATACTCTTCACATTGTTGAAGAAAGATGGAAAAATAATTTGAATTCTAGTGGCAGTGACTATTTCTGGAGATCTAAGTGCACAGATTGAGGGAATGGAGGTCAAGTGGCTGACAGTACACTGCCCCAACCCCACTGGAAACAGAGAACTACCTTGACAAAGAGCTCAAAAGTCAAGTAATTGGCTGAGGAAATGAACAAAACACAGAAAAAAAAAACAGACTATAGAATCTTAGTTTGGTGACAAGGAAGATCAAAACATACAACCAGAAGAAGAAAACAAAGTAAAAGTTCCTAAATTCAAAGCCTGCAAGAAAAATATGAATTGGTCTCAGGTCATGGAGGATCTCAAAAAGGATTTTGAAAATCAAGTAAGAGAGGTAGAGGAAATATTGGGAAGAAAAATGAAAGTAATGCAAGAAAATCATGAAAAAATGAGTCAAGTGCTTGCTAATGGGGACCCAAAAAATACTGAAGAAAATAACACCTTAAAAAAATAGACTAACCCAAATGAGAAAAGGGATCCAAAAAGTCAATGAGGAGAAGAATGCCTTAAAAACCAGAATTGACTTAATAAAAAAGGAGGTTCAAAAACTCACTGAAGAAAATAATTCCTTTAAAATTAGAATGGAACAGATGGAAGCTAATAACTTTACAAAAAGCAGGCAACTAAAAAAGAAACCAAAAGAATGAAAAAATAGAAGACAATGTGAAATATATCACTGGAAAAACCACTGACCTGGAAAATAGATCCAGGAGAAATAATTTAAAAATTGTTGGACTACCTGAAAGTCATGGTTAAAAAAAAAAAAAAGAATACAAGCATCATTTTTCAAGGATTATCAAGGAAAACTGCCCTGATATTCTAAAACCAGAGGATAAATCAAATATTGAAAGAATCCACCAATTACCTCCCAAAAGAGATCCCAAAAGGAAAACTCCGAGAAATATTGTAGCCAAATTCCAGAGCTACCACATCAAGGAGAAAATACTGCAAGCAGAAAGAAACAATTTGAGTATTGTGGAAACACAATCAGGATAACACAGGGCTTGGTAGCTTCTACAGTATGATATTTCAGAGGTCAAAGGAGCTAGGATTAAAACCAAGACTCACCTACCCAGGAAAACTGCATATAATACTTCAGGGAAAAAAATGGTTATTGAATAAATACAAGACTTACAAGAGTTCTTGATGAAAAGACCAGGGCTGAACAGAAAACTTTTCTTTCAAATACAAGAATCAAGAGAAGCATGAAATGTCTCCTTCAAAAATGGGACAGTCCCAATACCTTAAAAATTCATCACTTCCTTTCTTTAAACATAAAGTAGTTTAAGGATAGCCATGTTTGGAGTCAGAAGACCTGAGTTAAACTGAATTCAGCAAAGGACTTATGATATCACTTTATTTTTTTGCCTTTTTGGCAACATGGCTAATATGAAAATATGTTTCGCATGATTTCATGTATATAATTGATATCATATTGCTTGCCTTCTTAAGTTGTGGGAAAAGGGTGGAGGAAGGGAGAGAATTTGGAACTCAAAATTTAAAAGGAAAAAAATACTTAAAATAAATAAATAGTAACTTTTTAAAAACAAAAACACACAGAAAAAGAAATAATTTGAATTCTCTTAGAACCTGCTACCAATTCATATTACGCTTTTAGACTTCAACTGTAAGCATTTTGACATTGCTGTCCTCCTCCGAGTTTGTGTTTGGATCTTTCCTGTCACAATAGTAGCCTGCTATAGTCAGGGATCTTTGTTTCTTGTCCATTTTTTTTAAGTTGAGCTCTGCTTCTGGGGGACAGGGGGCACTGTCCCAAGCTTCCTGTGCTTGGAGCAAAAGGTCTGGTCTCTGACTATCTGCACTGTGTCCTCTAGGACTATGATTTCCCATGCCCAGGCATGGCCTAGTTGTGCCTGTTTGTGCCCTGGTTCTGGGTCTGACAGTTTGCCTGCTGCCCTGGTCCTGGAGGCCTCACAGCTGGCATGCTTTGCCACTGGTCAGCTAAGCCAGAACTGAGGGGCCTTGGTTGCTAATCTGTGCTGTGTCCAAGAGTCTCCTGCTGACTTGCTCAGATACTGCTTATGCTGGGTTGTACTTCCCTTTTACTCAAGTGAGACAGACCTTTCCTGAGGCCCTTCTAAGATATCTTGAGCTGGAAAATTGTTTCACTGCATTTTTTTGTGGATTCTGTCACTCCAGAATTCTTTTGGAAGCTTGATTTAACTTTGTTTTAGAGAAACTGCAGAGAGCTCAGGCAACTTCCTGGCTTCTTTCCACCATCTAAGCAAATGTCTTAAAACAATGCAAAGCTACTCTTTTCACTGATCTCTGTGAACATTATTCTAAAATTATGACAGTTCTGATGATGAATTGAATGTGGATCTGGATAGGTATACCAAGAAGTCAGTCTTCAAGGCCCAGACTAAATTTTACATCCTGCATAATATCTTTCCTTAACATTTTATCCTTCATTGATCTTTTATCATCTCCTGTCACCTTTAGAGTCAGTAATTCATAGGTTTGCACTTCACCGTATATTGTTCTACATTGCTAATTAATTATTTCAAATGCATTGATTGTATCTTTTAAATGGTTTTTGAGAGAAAATACTTCTAAATACTTATTTGTAGTCCATATAACTGTAGATAAAACATTTGGATGATTACAAATATTTCATTTCTCATTAATAGTCAAAATTAAATAAGAATTAAAGCAGTTTGACATAGTAGATATACAGCTGACCTGAAATACAGGAGGATATGAGTAAAAGTCCAAATTCTAACATTTACTGGCTGTATGTCTTTTGGAATTTGGTGGTCTAGGCAACTTTCTAAGACATTAAATTGAATAAAAGGTGTCAACCTATATTTCATAGAGGGACTTTCTTCATTTAGGGATTGCCCAACATCATTATAATCACAGGTCTAGTCTTTATACCATAGTTGGCATCACCTCAGTGCAGCCTCAGATAGTCAGTCTTGCCTTTCATTTATCTATTCCTAACATAAGATACCTATTGTATAGATTGGTAAGAGATCTAATGCCCTGAGATCATTCACTCTACCACCCACATTTCCAAAAATCTATAAGAGATATGCTGCATTTTTAAAAGTTTCTCAATCAATCAATTAACATTTGTTAAAGATCACCTTTGTGCCAAGCCCTGTGCTAAGCTCCATGGGTTCAAGAAGAGACAAAAGCCAACTCCCTACATCAAGGAGTTTGCAATCTAATCTAATTCTCAAGAAGAAGTCTGTATGACCTCCATTGATAGCCATTCTTTATCAGGCACAATCTCATTTGCACATGTGAAAGTGATGGTTACCATAGGATTTGTGAGTTATTCATTTTTTTTATGTCTACAGTCATATATGTATTATGTTCCAATCTTAAACTTACTAGTTTATCTAATTTCTTATTATAAGCATGACCAGAGGTTATCAAGAATCTACTCATAAATAAGGTGAACTCCAATTCTATTATAAGAATAAAGTGCCTAAAGTAATGCTAAAAAAGTCAGGATTGCTGAAAATTTTTCTGATTTCATTAAATTTGTGTTGTTAGCCGACTGTAAACTTCTCTCTTTTTCAGTGGTCATCCAGCAATTGAAAATCTACACATTTATGAGGTTGTGAAGAAAATTAGTATTTCAGAAAATTCAACTTGAGTCATAAAAACCCTATGGGTATAACTTAATCTAATGGAATAATATCAGCTTTTCAATATGATAATCCATTGTCAATAATGGTAAAAACCAGGGCAGAGGAGTTTACCTGCTGAGCCTGAAGAATATACTATTGACAAAGAGCAAAGCTGGACTCTAACAAAGCTGCAGGCCAAGCAAGGCTTGTTTTTGCTTGCCCCAGCTGTTCTTATCTTCTTTGCTTTGTTACAGTTCTTTGTATCCCACATTCAGGCGCCCAGGAGTACAGTTAGCTCATGTTCCTCCCTCCTTGATATTTATGGTACCTTGGTACTTACTACTTATTCACTCCTAAGTTTAGTGTTAAATTATCACATCATGTGTTGAACCCTGTGCAAAAAGCAAATAAGAAAGTCAGCTTTTGAATGGCCCCTCTTTTCTATCCATTTTCATTCATGTGGTATTTCAATTGAAGAATTAATTCTAGAAGTTCCTTCTTGAAATCAATGCCAATAAATAATAAATTTATTTTGGAATGTGAAGTGTTACTACGAACTATAGAGTACATGGCACCCAATGTGACAAAATAACAAAGGCTGGCCTATCCAAACATCTTTGTAAAATGTAATTATTCCCAGTGGATTACTCCTGCCTTGGAAATAATAAATATAAGGAATTGAAAGATGGTATTACTCACATGAACCAAAACAAACTGAAGAAAGAAGCAGAACAAAATACACAATGACCACAATAACGAAATTGAACGTTACTTTGAAAGACATCATAATTGGAATGAAATGCAATGAGCAATCATCACTATAAAAGACCACAATTCTCTCCCCTGGTTAGGGAGGTGGTACAGAATGCCACGTACACTGTCAGATGTGGTTACTCTGACATTTATCTCTGTTAAACTGATTTTCTTTGGTACAAAAAAAAGTTCTGTGGGATGGGACTAGGAAGGGACAATGATGTAAAAAAAGTCATCAGTACTACAGAGACAGACAGACAGATGGACAAACAGACATGATTTTTAAATAAAGGAGTAACTTGGCATGGAATGTGAACTCTAATATTTGCTTTTATGTTCTAACTGGCTTCCCTCTTTAGTTATAGATATCTAAGGGAACTTCAATAGATAGGAACCTTATAGCTATGAAGGGATTACAATTCACTTATATGTCTATACATGTTAATTATTTGGACTAGAAAAATAATATTCATAAAATCTAAGACTGGAAAAATTTTGATGATCATCTACTCCAATTCCCTTATTGTATAGATGAACAAACTCCAGTCTAGAGAAAGGAAATGACTTGCCCAAAAATCATATAGTGAGTAAATTGTAGATATACTTGCAACTTGAAGCTCAGTTCCCTGTATTCAAATCTTCTGTTTTTTCCATTATATTGCATAATCCCTAAGTAAATAGTATATTTTTAACAAAAAATAAAATTTCTTCAAGATGATTTGTGTGTGTGTGTTCATGGAGAGAGAGACGGACAGACAGAGACAGAGACAGAGAGAGACAGAGATGGGCAAAAACAGAGACAGAGTGACATACATAGAGAAACAGAGACAGAGATAGAATAAAACTAAGAAGTACTAAGTCTATCAGGTGATCATCACACAATTTTGCTGTTGCTTTGTACAATGTTCTCCTGGTTCCCCTCACTTCACTTTGCATCAGCTCATGTTAAGTCTTTCCAGGTTTTTCTGAAATCGTTCTGCTTGAAATTTCTTATAGCACAATAACATTCCATTACAATCACATATCACAGCTTGTTTAGCCATTCCCCAATTGATGGACATCCCTTTGATTTATAATTCTTGGTAAGGCCATTATTTAAAAGCTGATTTAACATAAATGCAATGTGTATTTGTTCTATGAAAAGTAATACCAAACCAAAATAACAGCTAGCTGACATTTACATAGCAGTTGAAGTTTTACAAAGTGCTGCCTATACAATATTTCATCTGATCTTCACATCTCCCATGTACTATAATCTTCTTTTTACAAATGAAGAAACTGAGACTCTGAGGTGCTAAGCCACTGAGTACTCCAGGTTTTTCTGACTACAATTATATTCTGTCCACTGTAATCCCTAGCTGCCTAATTAATATTACAATATTCATTTTTATGACAATAAAATAATATAATTGAATAAGAATGGGTTAATTTTTTCTTGACTATTAGTATTTGAGGAAAATAAGATTTAGGTAAAGCAGGTAAAGAGATACATGTAAATATCTGTACAAGTTCTGAAAAGAACTTTAGGGGGCTTCCATGAGCTGTAGTACCTGATGGCATTAGCGCTTTATTAAATTTAATTTAATTTCAAGACAAGGGTTTTTATTCTGTATATAGTTGTAGAACTAGTATTATTGGTATATTTCATCATGATTAGCCTTAATATTGGCCAAGTGATGTAACAAAAAGAGAATGAGAGTTCCTTAAGGTAACTAAAAGAGAATGGAAAGAGAAACATTAAAGAGAATGTTTATTTGTTATGTGTGTGTGATTAAAAAGTTGTCTCAGGTGGGATTGAATAAGTCATAAACAATGAAAGACAAAAGGAGAACAGAGAAATATATAGTAAGCAAAAAAAAAATACTAGAAAAGGAAGAAATCAAATGGTGGATCAATCAGTTGTACCATGTGACTTTCTCTGTTACCATACATTGTCAATTAGGGTAGATTGGAAGACAGAATAAGTTGGGAATGGGTGGGGGAGGGAGAGAAGATAAGGTTCCACATATGCAAAGAACATTTTAGAATGAAATACTCATTATTCACCAAGTGTCTATGTAGATGATTGTTAATAAATTGGAGACAAAGCAGTGAAGGTAGTTTTCCATATTTAAAACAAACTTCTTATTCTGACCTTCTCATGCTTTTTTTTTTCTTTCTGTCCCTGAAAAAGCCTTCTGAATGCCCTTTTAAGATAAGAAGAATATCTGAGATTTCTTTCAAAGACTATTGCAAAAGAGACAAAAAAAGTACTGTTTTAAAATACTGTTGATTTTACCATAGATCTCAATTATATGTCTTTATCATCATAAGTAGTTTATTGTCTGAGAATGCATTTCAAGAGGTTGACTTCAAATACTTTTTACAAAGTTACCAAAATAATGTTCCACAAATACTGTTTTCATAATATTACTTTTACTACAATGGTTTACTATGGCTCATTGCATGAAATCTACTCCAACATGAAAGACTGTATCATTTTCTAGCCCTATTTCCTGTCACTTCTTTTCAAATATTGCCTAAAATATATAAACGAATCTGATCTCTAACTTCTGGCCCTGTTCATTTCTGTATTGCTCTTGCCACTCCCACCCCCACCCCCCAAAAAAACCTTACATACATTTCCTTTCTTTCTCTTCCCCAATTCATAATCCATTGAGGAGTCTGAGCTGGGAGAGGGCAAGAGTCACCTAGTTTAAGAAGCCTTCTTGAATTTACGTTTCCATTCTAATAAATATGCATCTTCCTAGGTTTTTTTGCATTCAACTGGCATTTATATTACATTCTACGTTACTTTCTATTTGTTGATAGGTTGTTCTTCATGTATTCCCAAAGTATTTCTTATGTTTATGCTTTATCTGTCCCAATCAGACCATAAGTTTCTTAAGGGGAAGAAATTCTTCTTTTGTCTTACCTGGATACACAATACAAGGCTCTACACACAGTAAACATTCATTCAAAAACTGCTGCTAACTAAGTAATTGAGAAGAGATGAAAATCAACCATGTGGTTACTACTATGCAAGGAAAAGTATAGGCACAAATTATACATAGGAAATATGTGAACATAATTCATATTTAACTATATTAATTCATTATTACATTGGCCCTAGATAATGAAACATAAACTTTTTTAATAATTTGAGGGACTAAGATGACATAACTCTTTAGTAACTGTAAGTATTATTACACCAAGATGATATATGCCTGAGGAATGGCTGCTCAGATGTCACATATAGACCTGGTTACTATCCAGATCCCTGTACAGCTTAAGGATGAAACTGGTAGAAGAAAAGATACGTTGGGGCAAAGAGCAATGAAACATATAATTTCCGAGGACTCAGTGAGGTACAGAGAAGGAAGACAGAAGCAACACATATTAGTGTTTTTTCTATGAAATCTTCCATCTTGTGACATGAATTTGATTTTATCTTAATCCACGACTCCCAAAATTATTTTCTTAGTTGCATATTTTGCTTTTACTTATTTGTACTTCTCAACCATGAGCCCCAAATCATGCCATCTCCATTGTAGCCACTATTTCTATCTCCTCCCAGCAGCAACCTTAGACTCACTGAACCCTAGGTTCTGATAGGTGAAAATTAACTTCACCTGCCTAGGAACAAGGATTCTTCCTCAGCTCTGGACCACCAGCTTTAACCACGCTGCCACAGGGGAACCCCACCCAATTCAGCTCTACCATCTTCCCTATATGTGTTATCTTCCCTCATTAGAATACAAGTTCTTTTGTAATGTAATCAAGTTGCCTTGATTATTTGTATTTGTATATTCAGTCCTCTGTACATTGCCTGATAGATTGTAAGAACTTCGTAGACCTTTTACCTATCTGTCCACATACAGTTTCTTTCCATTCTCCCCTTTCCTCCATCCCAAAGTAAGCTAATTGAAAGCAAGGGCTTGTGAGAGATGCTCTCTGAGGCTCTCTCAGGAGTGAAGCCACCTCAAGGGGTTAATTGTTTCTTGTCTGGTTGAAACATTTGCAGCAGGTTGACTTTGTAGAAGAAATGTTTCAACATATTCTGTACTCTCCCAGACTACTCCCTGTAGTTTCCCAAGACTACCCCCTTTACTTTCCCAGACTGCCCTCTGTATTTTCTCAGCCTTTCCACCCCCACCTTGTTTTTAGACACATAACAGGGAGGAATAATACCCCCGCTCCTTTTTCTTTAGGGCTAATGTGTGAAAACTGTCTTTATTCTCTGTTGCTGGGGTAGATTGTCTTAAATAGATTGTACCCTCAGGGCTTGCACCAATGAGCCCTGAGGAAGTGGGGTAGTAAAGGAGGATTTATGTTAGGGCCTATTTAATCCACTGAGCTACACAGAGCTCTCTGCTCTCTTCAGCGGATGCCATCTTTTGGGTACTCTGAGGGATCCCTTTCTTGAGAAAGTCAGTAAACAAACTATTCTTTTTCCTAATATCTCTGTGTCTCTGATTCATTGATAAGGCTCTCTGCACCCCACACAGACTGTTTTAATCTTTGTCATGTCAGGTAAACAGTTGACATTTAATAAATAATTACTTAATAATTGAAATTGTAGAAAAGATGAATTAACTAGCACATGCAACAAAAAGTCAAAGCAAGAGACAGAATTACTGGTTGTTGTCTGTATCACCAAGGCAATATGCTCAGGACCAAGCATGACTGAATATTTGGCATAGTTCTGAATCACAAAGTATAACAATCTCTCCATACAGAAGGCAGAAGAAAAACATACACCATATAGCCAAACATCATACAGCCAAATCCATCATAGCAACAAAGAAATCCATCATAGTAACCAAGAAGTCTATACACATTATCAGACCTCTCCACAAACAAACACTCACAATCCTAGCTGGCTGCTTTCTCTGTTCTTCGCAACTCTGACTGCTCCACCCATTCAGCAAACTCCTCCTACCACAGGCTCCATGTGAACCTGACTTCCATGTGACCCAAGAAGGTCGCATGGGCCTATTAATGAATGGGAAAGATCTTCCCATTTAAATTACCATTACATTATTTAAATTACCATTATACTGTCTCAGATTTGCTACTGCGTTTTTGATTATGTGTATCCTTAGCATAACATATTAGAAAGCCATATAACTGAATATTGCAGCCAATTTTTCTCTGAAAGTGAGATTATTCTTATTGATTTTTAGCCCTTGGATCTTATGTAATAGTCAAGTTTAGGCAGAACTTTAGGATGCTTAGAAAAAATACCTTATTAGCGTTTGTATATGCAGTCAACTTTTTGCAAGTAATGGAAACTGAGGAGAAGAGGATAATTGAAAACAACTAGTATTCTAAATCAATATCACCTAACACAAGATCTGGTGCAGAGAAGGTGTTTGATAAATATTTATTTATTAATTGACAGTTTGATGTATGGTTTCTGATTTTCCCCATCTACTTGCCTCTGAAAAGTACTGGCTCTGTAATCTTAGAAATAGCCTCTTACAGCACTAGGCAACTCTCTAAAATTCTAAGTTGGATAGAAGGCATTATTGGCAGAAGAAGTTTTCCCATTTGAAAGTGTTCTCAAAACAATTAAATCATGGTTCCAGGCCCTGTCATCTCCCACCTGTTAAAGAAATATAATATATCTTTTCTTTAAAATGGATGATAAACAGTAAACAAACTCCTCTAAAGAAAGTTGCTCCATAAATTCAAATATTATTGTTTATATCAGTTGTTTATCACACATACTTTCTGCTTTTAAAAAATGTGTTATTCTCAGTTTGACTGTTTGTTCCAACAACATGAACATTTTCATTTTTTATGTCTTATTTTAGTGTAGTTGTAGTTCCCAATAAATGTTTTGAAATGAAGTCTTTAGTTTTAATTCCTCCTTTTTTCAATAACATCACTGGCTCTTGATAAAACAGATTACCAGAAAGGGAAAAAGGGAAGAAGAAAAGAGAGAAAGAGAGAGGGAGTAGGGACAGGTCGAGAGAGAGAGAGAGAGAGAGAGAGAGAGAGAGAGAGAGAGAGAGAGAGATTATCCTTTGTGGCCTTTTTTGATATAGGGATTTATGATTATAAACCTTATTCATGTTCAGATATGTTATCTCTTCCTCCTGACTTTTTGTTCAGACTTGTCCTTTTCCCAACACTGACATCCCCCTTCTGGAGCACATTTCACAGCTCTGATTATCTCATATCACTTCTTCCATAAGAATTCAGAAAAAAATATCCTTTCCAAAGCATTAAAATTAGCTGCCTTACCAACTCAAGCTAATTCTAATCCATCATGGTTTTTTTTAAATCTAAAATATGTCTAACATGGTATCAGAAGGCACTGGTTATTCAAACTGAGCATCCAATCTAATTCATCAGCAGATTTGACAATGGACTGAGTATTAAGAAACCTGATCTCTTGTCTTCTTTCTGTCACTAACTGACTGTATGATTTTGGGTTAGTCATTCTACCTTGGTAGACCTCAGTTTCCTCACCTGTCAATGAGTGGGGGGTGAACATTAGACTAGGTGTCTACTGGACCTCATAAGAAAAATAACAACAAAAATCATTAAATAATGGTATCTTAGAAAGTAGAGGAGGGAACTTAGTGCACCCGGATGAAAATACAATCATGTATATCCATTCCAAGAAGCTATATGTTGTAAATGGCATAGAACAGTCATAGCTTTAAAGCACATTCCAAATATGATTGTACATATACAAAATTCTCAATTGGATTTTAACAACTTGCATCTATTGTCATCCACCAATGCCTGAAAAATGGAAGTATCTTACTGAATTCAGTGATGTGACCTAATTGATCAAGAATTGCCTATACAGAATAAAAAGTTACTTTCTTTTAGCCAACACAGTGTGCAGGCTTTAATCTATACTTAATAGAGCAGTTGAAACCTATAAAAGTATCAGTTCACAATCATTTGGCTTGTGAACCTTCACTCCTGAAAATTTTATTTTACCCATCGATGCAAAGGTGACTTTATATGTTAATAGAATAGGCAGCCACATTACCTAGTATAACATGAAGGGACCTGGAAAATCTGTCAACCTTAAAATAACCTACTCCAAACTTAATGTACCTATATAAATCACTCCACTTGTTCAGGTTGAGATTGTGGATAATTCAGGACTTCATTAACTCTCACCTGGTCTATTGCTACAGCCTTTTAATTAGTCTATCTTCTAACCACTGTGGGATTTGTGATATCAAATTAACTCCTGCCCTAATTCCTGTGAAAATAGGCCATTGGCAGGATTTGATTGGTAGTGAGGAAAGGAAAATCATTAAACCTATGAGGCTAAACCAAGGTCTATCATATCATCTGAGAATCCAGAAAAGCCAGGATCCAGCCTGACAGCACCATATTGCTTGGTGTTAATGACAAAAATGAGGAGGGGGATAGAGAAAAAACAGAACACATTTAGTTTATTTCAAAATTTTTGAAGGACAGTCTCTATAATGTTAGGCAACTAAAAATAAAGTCCAGTAATACTAGTATCCAGAATGGGGATCCTGAGCTATTTATAACTCTTCACAGTGGTTGGAGAATAGTAGCATCCTGGGGCAAGATTCAGAGAAGCTTACACAGAAACTTTCCTGAAGTCTCTGCTCTTGTAGTTGCCCTCCGTAAGGAAGAAACAGAAGGAAGGTGGCAACAGCCACAGCTAGAATGGGACTTTGCTCTCATGAGCAGTAATACTGAGCATCCTTTAAAATAATCATGGTATCATGCAACACTGTATATACACACATATGCATGAAAATATACTTATATATATACACATATATGATAGTACATAACATATAAAAACATAGTGAATGCATATGCATACACACACATATATACATATATATATACATACATACATATGGGGATATAAGTGTATAAGTGAGATGAATAGCACTTTCTCTGACTGCTAAAAAGGAGTATTATGAGGATCAAATGAGATAATATTGTGAAAGAGCTTTGTAAACTGCAAAATGCAATATAATTTTAAAGTGTGATTATTTTGAGGAAATGAAGCCAGGGCAATGCCTGTCCTTCTGAACTGCAGTTCACTGTTTTCAATGCTGTCCTCAGCATCAAATATTTCACCTCTTTGGAGCCAGCATTTCCTAAAATCCCAACAGACTCCACTGTTTTCTACTAGATGGCAAGCCCATCTATCTTGTGGTTGTTTGTATATGCGGCAACTTCTCTGCTTTGGGTAACTGATGACAACCCAATGCTTAATGACAGCCAGGAGTAATGACCCATAGCTGAAGATGGAGGTGCCAAGCACCAGCTAAACTGGGCAGGCACTTCATGAAAGAGACAAAACTCCACTGCAGGCCATACTACAGTACAAGTGCTCCCACTCCAGTAAAAAGAGGAGCTCTCCAAAGGGCAAAATCAACACTGTTTTCTCAGAAATTAGTGGATGAGATATTGTGTTCACAGTACATATTTATATAAGGAACACTTCCATGGGGCTTCAGTTTACACAGCTCTTGGAGTCAAGAGAGCATTTCACCAAGTTGCATGTGAGGCAGAAGGGGGATGATGTTACCACAAAACAAAGAGAGTGATATCAGGTAGGAGGCTCAAAAAGCGGAGCTGCAACAACCATTGTGGACAAACAGGCAAGAGAAGAAAACAGTAAGGCTTTGGTCAGTAGGAGAATAAAAAGGAGACCAGGTATACCAAAAGGACCATCCATGGTATTGTAGCAGGATTTTGATGATTCCAGGACTGAGAGAAGAGTGTGCCGTTATTTACCAGTCTTCCCCAAGACATTAACTATGTGTTAGCCTTTGAGAACTGTCTGTCACATAGCATGCAATTAATAGGTGTTCACTGATTGCTTGCTTCCAGTTGGAGTGGTCTAGAAGACAAAATATTTTGCACATGGAGCTTGATTGATTTCAGGAATATAGCTAAGCTTTTAAGAGGGTGCCTCTGAGACATCATAAGCAAGCAATCCATGTCCCTAGCCACCAAACAGCAGAACCACAGGTGTTGTCCTTATATAAATAACACTGTTCTATTTAGAAGCATAACACATGCTATGATAAGGCGTTTAACATCCCTTATGGCTGCCAGAAAAAATATGAAAGGTTTGTATTTGATGAATGGATTGATGTCAAACAAATAGAAAGTCTCTGGTGGGATTCTGCAGAATATAAGTACCTATCAGAATCAATATCCCTCAAAATTCTCAATGGATTGGAATGATGAGATAAAACCACCAAGATGAAAGGTCACTGGTGATTTAATTTAGATGAGAGAGGGACCTTGGTCCTGAAATTTACCAATGAAGTAACAAAGACTCAGAGATGGAAAGTGACTTTGACTTGTCCAAGGTTATACGTTGAGAGCACATAGAACCACAGCCTCTGACTTCAAACTAGCTCTCTTTCCACTGCTCTAAGTATAGTCCTTCAAAATATCAGTAGCAAAATTACAAGATAGGGAATAACTGACTTAATAGCAAGTCACTGAAAAATAAAAAGGCTGGAGGATAACTGAGCTCTGGAGGGTGTGAACTAAAAGCTATCAAGTTGGGGTGGGAGGAATCCAGAAGGAGCAGAGAGAGAAAAAAGCCATAGAGACAGCTAGGTTGAGTGAAAAGAGCACTGACCCTGGAGTCAGGAGGATCTGAGTTCAAATCTGTCTCAGACCCTTAATACTTAGTAGCTGGGTGACCTTGGGCAAGTCACTTACCCCCAATTGCCTTGCCTTCCCTCCTCCCCCACAAAAGACTTAATTTTGGAGACTGGAAGCAGGATTAGGGAGACCCAGGAGGTAGGGTTGGAGAGCTATGACAGAAATATGGTGAATGAGGGAGTACACATGAGGCAATTGTCTTTAGTTCTCTCCATTATATGTAGGGAGGGAAGGGAGGAGGGGGCATGGCACAATACTAGTCCATGAATACCTCCTCCAAATGTCTTTCTATTATTTCCCCTAGATGTTGCCCTCTCCTACTTCCTACTTCTCTTAAATACTATCCCTTATCCTTCTACCCTCAACTCACTCCTTATTCTTTCCTGTCCCTGCATACTACATGCAGTGAATCTCCAGGAGTGGGACAGGGACACCAGACACCAAGTGGGCCATCAAAAACCTAAGTGTTAGTCACAGCTACTAACCCTCTTGTAACAGGTCAGCCCTTCTAGATTTGTGTGCGTATTTGTGTAACTGTGTGTAGCAAATGTTTGTTTTTGTGTATCTGTTCACCTATAACTGTAAGGAAATAAGGAAAACTTCCCAGGAGTAAAATTGATTCCCTCTCACTGGACCTCTCCAAATAAAAGCTGAAATTAAGACTTTGAATTATCCAGGGTTCCAATTTATGAGTCACCTTTCATCCTGCCCGTCTCCCAACCTCCATAGTATTTTTCCCATTCATTCCTTTCTCTCCATTCAAAGAGCTATCACTCTAGCTCATGTCCTCATCATCTCTTACCTGGACCAGAATAAAAGCCTACTAATTGTTTTTCCTGTATCCAGTCTTTTTCCTTTCCAATCTGTCCCTATACAGTCCTCAAACTGATATTCTTAAATCATAGGTCTCTCATGTGATTCTTCTCCTCAAAGTTTTCAATGTTCTCCATTGCTTCTAAGATAAAACATAAAACTCTTAGCCTGGAATTTAGAGCTCCCACTTACCTTTCTAGACATTTCAGATTACTCCTCTCCACATACTCTTTTCCAGTTACACTGACCTATAGTTATAATTCCTGTATGCACCATTCTCCATAGGACAGACAGCTAGGTGACTTGGTGGATAAAGCACTGGCCCAGCAGTCATAAGGACCTGAGTTCAAGTCTGACTTCAGATACTTATTAACTGTATGAGCCTGAGTAAGTCACTTTACTGTGATTTCCTCATCTAGAAAATAAGTAGAAGAAAGAAGTGACCAACCACTCTAGCATTTTTGCAAGAAAATCTCAAATAGGGTAACAGAGAGTTGGAAACAACATAAAAGGACTTAGCAAATTTTTCTTCATCTTTGCACTTTTGTAAAAGCTGTCCCCTGTGTTTGCTATACACTGACTCTACCTTCACATGCAAGTGTCCTTCTCTTCCTCCCAAATATAGTTTAAGTGTCAACTCCTAGATGAATTTTTCCTGATTTTCCCAGGTATTACAGCTCTATTTCTTTAAAATTACTTTGTGTTGCTTTGCATACACTTTTCATTTAACTATCTGTATATATAGGGCATTTCCCTTGCAGAATGTAATCTCCTTTAGGACAGGGGCTCCTTTATTTTTGTCTTTGTATTCCTATCCCTTCTGATAGTGTCTTGCACACAGTAGGTATTTAATTAATATGTTTAGTAGAATTGAATCAAATTGAAAGATTGGATGGACTCTTGACATGTGTTTTACATTGAGGGTTCTTGTCCAGGTCTTTGTTGAACTAGTTAGTCTCTGAGGTTCATCTAACTATGATTTTGTCAATACCTGATAAAGGTTTGTCTTTCCTGTAAGTTCAATATAAACCAAAAATGTGGTGAAATTGGAAAAAAAAGTCATGCATTTTTAACATGCATTAGCTAGAGAGTAAAGAATGAGGAAAGTGTACAAACTGGTACAGAATCACCTTTATGAAAATTGAAAAAGAACCTAAACAAATTATATTGTCCAGCTTCCCAAGCCCTTGACTTCAAGTAGGTAAAGTATTGCCATCTCACCTTTACAGATGAAGTACCTAGGGTTCAGTAACTTGCTAAATGTCACAGACACTGGTAAATGATTGCCTGAAAGAATCTAGTTCTCTATGTTGCCTCAGAATACAGTGTTCTTTCCACAATACCATGCTGCCAGTCTCCATCTAAGAATTAATAGGAAGTCACATTGAGTCTCTTTGTGAATCTTAGTTATCTGTTAGGAGAAGAGCCATTTAACTCAGTTGACTAGATCACAGATCCCATGGTGCCAAGATAGGGGGTTTGAGTCCTTTATCCATCTGGACATGCTCCCTCCCCTAACCACCATCAGTGAGAAGAAGAGAAAGATTTTTATCATATATCTTAATTCCCATTTCAGAAAGTGAATTTTGGGGGTCAAGTGACAATATTCTCTCATTTTCCCTGAAAATTTTCAGTTCTGAAGGGAGTAGAGGACACTGTTCCAACCATGAAAAGATTTGCAGCTGCTCATGAGAGCATTAGCTTGCCCTCTGTAGAAAAATCTGAGGGGCATGTTTTGATCTACCTATTATTGAGACCCAGCTGCAAGCACATGGAAGTACACCTTGTTTGGACTGTCTGCTTTCTTCCTTGATTATTTGCATGGGAGCAAGAAATTTTCCTCCAACTGGGAGAGAAATTTCTCTCTTATTTCTAGCTAGGAAGAAAATTGGTAGATGCTGAGTTGGCTCTCTGGAGGAGCAGATGTAGAGTTCACCTGGCTAACAATTGAAAGCTAAGGCAGCTGCTTAGAAGCCTACCAAAGGTTAATTTATATGCATGTGTCTCCCACCAAGCAGCTCCCTTTATGACTCTGGAAAGAAACAACTTTCTGGCTGGAAATGAGTTAGCACAAAAACATTACCTTTGCTTCCATCTTCTCTATCCCTCACTCCTCCACACCAATAAACAAATGTAGAGCCTTTCATTTGCCCTAAGGGATACTAAAATCCTTACTGTAGCATGAACTGTGTAAGTTTCTAAATAGAAAATCCATTATTTACATAAGGTCAAGATCTATAGACCTGCTGTTTGGTGGCCAGTGACGTGGACCATTGGTTCATGATGTCCCAGAGGTTGCCTCTCAGTGGCTCCAACCATTTCCCTAAAACTGAACACATCCCTCTGCAAGACCTGTGAAGTCTCCTAGGTCACCATAACTGGAACTAATCAATCAATCCAAAAACACTTAATAAGTGCCTATTGTATGCCAAAGACTGTTTGAAAGAAAGGAGAGAGAGGTGAGGAGGAGGGGGAGAGATGAAAGGGGAGAGGAGAGAGGGAGAAAAGAGAGAGATACAGAGAGAGAGAGAGAGAAGACACAAAAGCACAATAATCCTTACTCTCAAGGAACTTACATTCTTTTGGGGAAATATAAGTAGATAAAATTATAATTAGACTTTATATATACATATATATGCATAGATATGTACAAACATGGATATATAGAATAAATAGCTATATATAAATTAAAGATGGATATCAAAGAGGCAATTCTCATTCTACCCAGGGATTTTTTTCTTCTAGGGAATACCTGGACCCCTGAGAGTATCTGGTTTACTGATCCATTTGTTTAGACCTAGTTTAGGTCTAAACTAGTTTAGAAAACAATGGTTATAATTTGAATATAATTTGGAGGATAAAAGAAAGTAAGAAGCTTGAGTAAAATGTGTGAAAGAAAGTCCCTAGAAAGACAGATAAATGCAGATAGTTCAGTGGAAGGAGAATTGGTTCCTGAGTAAGAGGACCTTAGTTCATCTCCCATCTTTGATGAATGCTACTTGTGTAACCTTGGACAACCACTCTTGGGTCTCAGTTTCTTAATCTGTAAAATGAGGAGAGAAAACCAGAAGGCTTCTAAGGTAGTTCCCTTCTAGCTCTAAAGCCATGAACCTATTTACTGTCCAATTTTCAAGCAGTTTGATTTGTTCCCCTGAGAATAAAACTGGATTGCTTTCAATATTTTCTCAGTTTTTAAAAGTTGTGAGCATGCTGTACTTCAAAAGTAACACAGCGAGAAGACTGAACATAAATTTCACGGTGAAAGAAACTGAATGTTAGATTCAAAGACCAATTCAAGTTCTACATCTACATCTACCAATCACTATTGTAACTTCAGCAAGTCACTCTGAGCCTCTTTTCCTCTTTGAAATGCACATAATACTTATAGCCCCTGTTCTCAGTAACTCAAAGAGTTATTTGGAAGCTTAAATGAATTAACCTTTTTGCACTCCAGCCATGCCCCCTAGAGATACAAATATAAGATATGCAGAGTGACCTCTAAGATGCTTCCTATTTCATTCAATTATCCCTCCCTGGAGGTAGAGGGTGAGGATGGGAAACAAAGCTGGTTCTTATCCCTGTCCCATCTCATGGCTAAATTTATAAGGAGTCAGAGTAAGTATGCTTTAAAGAAAGATCTCATGCCCTCAAATTTGCCCTCCACACCTCCTGAAATTCCAGCAATAAAAAAAGACATCCATTTGGTTTTATAACAACCATGAGGAGAGGGTTAAAGATCATGTGTGTGTGTGAACATATATGAATGAATATACATGCTCATAGATACAGATATGTATATATGTATTATACACAAATATGCCTTGTCTTCCAAATTAAGCTATGTAAAGATCTTCACTGCCTTTTAATAATCCTGTGGTAGAGCCCATTAAAGGAAGTTGGATTAGGGGAGGCTTGTTTTGTAGGAATGCCCACATCTTTTGTTAATTGTTAATGAGGAACTAGGTCAAGAGGGTGGTGATGCCCTCTGAAAAGTGTATATATACTCTGAGGTGAGATTTTGCTTGGGGGGTTTACTCTTTAGAAGAAGGTTTGTTTCCACATGAGATTCTGTGTAGCTGTTAAGAAGTTCCCCAGCTTTGAAAACCCAGATGTTGATGTTTCTCTCTCTGGTAACTATGTATATATGTAATGGTCAGACAGTTGGATCTGTCTGTTGATCTGTGATGTATGTTTTGGTTATGGTCAGACAATTAGAAGCCTTCTCTATGGATCTTTATTTCTCTGCTTGTATTTTTTCTGTTGGTGAATTTAATTAAAGTAAATTGTTGACCCTCCACTTTAAAGTTTCTTTTCTTTTAGAAAGTAGATCTAAGAACCTGTGCTAGCAGACCATCCTGGATGTGTCAGGGTGCTTGCTGCTACAGGGTATTGTATTTTTTATTCCTCTCAGTGCTGACACAATGCCTTGCAGGCTGTCCACACTTATTTATTGATTAGCTTGTGTATTATAGAAAGCTGAGTTTGTATCTTATGCCCATACTAGAATACAAGCAGTAGGGGAATAAGCATACCATATCATCTGAGTGTGTTTTCTGTCTCAATACTTAGCCCAATGCTCTGCACAGAGCAAATAGTTTTATGTTCTTCTTATTATTATTGAAGGAAATGCTCTTCAAGCAGGGGTGAAATGACCACTTTCAGGGATTTGTTCAATAGTAGATTCTTTTCATACATGCTTTAGAGTAAATATGAGTAATGAGACCCTTCCAAATTTTCAAATTCTGTGATTCTAAAATATATATATATGCTTTCAATATTACTAACTGCTTAATACAGGTTAATTCTGCCAGTCCTAGAAATCTACTATGGTGGCAGGATAGCAGCTACTATACAGCAGATAATATCTTGTTACATATGGATATACTCATGTAAACATACATACACACTCACACACCACACATAAACACACTTTGATGGGAATGGACAGAAGAGGGACATAATCTGAGCCTTGAAGGATAGCTTTAATTCCTACAGATAGAGACAAAAAAGTAAGGCACTCTAAGGGGTTAATATCATGAAACAACTCGCAGAGGTATATGAGCAAACAAGGTATTATCTGCTGTATATAATTTGAAACAACTCGCAGAGGTATATGAGCAAACAAGATATTATCTGCTGTATATAATTTGAAACAACTTGCAGAGGTATATGAGCAAAAGTGGTGAACAAACCAATGGAACCACAGTGAAGGATTCACATAGAGGGATAGAGGAAGATATAGGATGAGAGGTAGGCTGAGGCCAGAATGTGGAAACTTGAATGTCAATAGAATCTGTAGCTTGTCTGTACCTCTGACACTATTATGAACATCCAGGACTAGTGCATCCCACTGTGACAAGGACATTGTCTATTAAAAATCTATATCATAAACTAGGGGTCCAATCACGTACTCATAAACAGAAATTACCCATACCTATTAAAAGCAAAAGAGAACAGAGAACATTGATACTGGGGACTTTGGGGGAAAATATCCTTTCTTCCAATTTAGAGTGTAATAAAACCGCAGTCACATTTTATCAAGCATTTTTGTTCCACTAGTATTGAAACTAGAATGCCTTCAAAGAGCAAATAATACTTTTAATAAGCACCATTTCATATTGGAATGTCTTATAATGCTCCTTTTATATAAACCTTATTAATTGCGAATGAAGGGACTGGAAACCCAAATGATTTCAAAACTCTCTGAAATTTGAATAAAGTTTCAAGTCGTGAAAAAAAAATACTTTCTCCTCTCTAAACTAAAAACAGCAATGCTTTATAGTCTCACTAGGGAGGAAAATCAACTATAGCAATATCTCTATTAACAAAGAAGATGTGTTCCAGTGGTCCCTATGTTGTTAGAAAGTGTTACTAGACACAAGAAAGGAGACTTAAGAAACTTGAGGATGCATTTGAAGATGAATGTGTGGGTGGAATGGGGGATATATTGTTCAAAACTATCATTAAATATTAAGAAAGGCAATATCACATGTGCCCCCAAAATCAAACATGCAGCTGGGAGTCTTGGGATGCAAGAATATTTTAAAGTGAAAGCAAAGGAAGATGTGGTCCCACCTCTGTTCAAGAAAGAAAAACAAAGGAAAAGGATAGGGAAAGGGAAGAAGGCAACAGTCATCTATTAGAGCAGAATAGTTCTTTTAAAAATATTTGGGAACAGTAGGATGTGTGGTCAGCTGGACCCAGCTCCCAGCAACAGCTTCTAACAATTGAAGCTGGGAAATCAGAAAACTCATCTTTCCTGGGTTGTTTGTTGGGTATTTTTGGAGGGGCTGTATTATTTTTTCCCTCTTTGAGGGACTGAGTTTGGGAAATGGGGGAAGGATACAGAGAATCTATCTGAAATGATTATTCCTCATGCCACCACAGCAGTTATTCTGAAAAGATTATATCCAATTTACTTGTAAAACTAGCCATATTCCCAGTGTATTTTCAGCCACTACCACCCATCAAATTATTACCACCGACTTCCTGAGACCTGAAATTCCTTCAAATAGGATGCAGATTTGTATTCCCCAGTTAGAAACAAAAGGCTTTAGCTTCAAATCTAGTTAATCCAACATATTTGTTGAAATATATTCACACTAGTATAATCAAACAATTTCTGAAATATACAATGGCTGGTATCAGAGCTTTTCCAGTTTTTAGAGCAGGTAGAACATTAGAAAGTCTAAGGGAAATGGAACTGTAAGTTGGGAAAGGGCTTGAAGAAAAATGAACTTAATGAGGAGACTGGGAGTGCTAACTATAAAGTTTAGCAATTTCACAATTGTGTCAAGGGTCGGCCCAATTTTCTTCAACTTTATAGGAACAAATAAAATCTATGACCTGAATTATTTTTGTCTCATGCAACCACGTATGTAGGATCATAGAGTTAGAGACAGAAGGAATGGTATAGGTCATCTTATTCAACCCCTTTGTTTATCTGATAATGAAAGTGAGGCATAAAGGAATTAAGCAATTTATCCAAGGTCACACAGGTAGCCAGGGGCAAAAGCAGGATATAAACCCAGGTCCTCTGACTCCATCATCTTCCACATTACTGGAATCATCTGCTGTGTAATATTTACTAACATTACTTCATGTGTCTTTGGAAGAGTTTTAAAAACATGTCAGTGTTCTTGATTTAAAAAATAGAAGCTCTATTTTCAGGTTTGTAAAGTATGATGTTACAATATCAGCTTTTGCAAACGTCTAATAGGCAACAGTTTAATCCCTTCAGGACCTGTTTTTATTTAAGATGAGAGGTGCCCATGCTTTTGTTTCTATGGCATCTACCAACATTTTTTATAGACATCATTTGGCCAATGTAGGGTTGTGTTTTAGAAATAAACAAAAGTGTACCTTTCTAACAATGCTCTTTTGGCACTTAAGCTGAAAAGAGGCAGAGGCAATCTTCTCCACAATGAACTCACCATAATCAGCCCCACAGAAGTATGCTCTAGGCCACACCCTCTCAGTGTACTTTGCTTGCTTTCCTTCGGTATCACACATCTGAATTGTGGGTGTTCCCTAGAGGTCTGTCCTAAACCTTCTTTTCTTCTCTCTCTATATAGCTCTCTCAATTTGTGACCTCATCAGCTCCCATGGATTCATGACTATCTCTATGCAGATCTTCTAGATGGTGAAGTAGATAGGGTAGTGGACTTGGAGTAAGGACAACCTGAGTTTAAATTTCAGAAGCTTACTAGTTATATAACCCTAAACAAGCCATTTAATCCCTGTATGCCTCAGTTTCTTTATCTGTAAAATAAGGATAATAATAGTAACTGGCTCACAAGGCTGTTATGAGAATTAAATGAGCTATTTGTAAAGTATTTTACAAACCTCAAAATGCTATATAAATAAAAATTATTGTTGTTAATAAATAAAATTATTATTGTAACAGCTAGATGAATAGACTTCTGGGCCTGGAAACAGAAAGACTTGAATTCAAATGTGGGTTCAAATATTTACTAGCTGTGTGACCCTGGGCAAGTCACTTAACCTTATTTGCCTCAATTTCTTAAAATCAGCTGGAGAAGTAAATGGTAAGGTATTGCTGTCTTTGTTATCTACACATACAATCTAATCTCTCTCCTAATCTCCAAGTCCATTAGTTGCATATTGGACATTTCCAGTTGCATGTTCTAGAAACATCTCAAACTCAACATCAAACTCAACGTATCCAAAACTTATTAAAACATATCCAAAATTTATGTAATCTCCCAAACACACTTTCTTCTGAACTATTTTTTGCCAAGAGAAGCACTAATTTTCTATTCACCCACACTTAAAATTTCTGTCATTCTCAACTCCTCATTTTCATATATAAAAACAATTGACAAATTTTGACAAATCTTATTTCATTCTCTACCCTTTCACATATATTTCATTGTCTCCACTCACACAGTCACCCACCCTGCTTCAGACCCTCATTACTTCTCACTTGAATTATTACACTAGCCTCCTATGTGACCTCCCTGCCTCAAACCTCTCCCCAATTCATCTTCCATTAGTCACTAAGGGGATGTTCCTAAAGCATAGATTTGATCATATCATACCTCCACTCCCTCAATAAATTCCAGTGGCAACCTATTACCTTTAGGATCAAATGTAAATTTTGTTTGGCATTTAAATGTCTTCAAAACCTTTCAAAAGCATTTACATATTATTCCCCTTTGCACACTCCATGATCCAATCATACTGGCCTTTACACATGATTGATTGACTTAGAGGAAGAGTTTAAGCATGTTAAACTTACAGTCTATGGAGGATTTGTGAAAGGATATGGACAAAATCCATACAAATACGTAAGCATGAATGGGCAGTGGTTTGCAATACTGGAGAGACTACAGTAGAAACTTCATTCCAAGATTCTGTTAATCATGTGATTTGTTCATATTGCAAAGTGAATTTTTCCATAGGAAATAATGTAAAGTTGGATGATCAGTACTACATCTCCAAAAATATTCATATAAAAATAATTATTTATAATTTCAAGTAAGGTTTTTGGCCCTAATATGTCTGAAATACAATAGCAATGATTAGCATATAATATAAACTGAAAATAAAATAAATTAACCTGCACTTTACCTCTGAGAGGAGTCGTGGCTGGTGGGAGGAAGACAAAAGGGAGGAGGAGGAGGAAGGAAATGTTTGAAAGGAGAATCTCATTCTATGAGAACATCAGGGATTTCAATGTCAGGAGTGTTTTCTCTTATGCTTCTTTCACTGAAAGCGAGTCTAACATTACTGCCTTCATTTATGTTTTGTTTTTAAGAATCACTTTTTTTTAATAAAAATTTATTTATTTAACTTTTTACATTCATTTTCACAAAATTTTGGGTTCCAAATTTTCTCCCTTTTCATCCCCTCCCCCCACCCCAATACACGGAGCATTCTAATTTTCCCTATCACAAATCTGCCCTCTCTTCTATCATCCCTCCCTTCTCTTGTCCGCATCTTCTCTTTTGTCCTGTAGGGCCAGATGACTTTCTATTCCTCATTAACTGTATGTCTTCTTTCCTAGTAGCAACAACAATACTAAACAGTTGTTCCTAAAACTTTGAGTTCCAAATTCTCCCCATCCCTCCCTCCCCACCCATTCCCATTGGGAAGGCAGGCAATTCAATATAGGCCATATCTGTGTAGTTTTGCAAATGACTTCGATAACAGTCGTGTTGTGTAAGACTAACTGAATTACCCTCCATCCTATCCTGCCCCCCATTGTTTCTATTCTGTCTTTTGATCCTGTCCCTCCCCAAGAGTGTTGACTTCAAATTGCCCCCTCCTCCCATTGCCCTCCCTTCCATCATCCCACCCCCCCCTTGCTTATCTCCTTCTCCCCCACTTTCCTGTATTGTAAGATAGGTTTTCATACCAAAATGAGTGTGCATTTTATTCCTTCCTTTAGTCAAATGTGATGAGGGTAAACTTCTTGTTTTTTTCTCAGCTCTCCTCTTTTTCCCTCCACTAAAAAGTCTCCTGCTTGCCTCTTGAATGAGATATAATTTACCCCATTCCATTTCACCCTCTTTCCCCCCCCTACCTTTCTCTCTCACCATTTACCTTCATTTCTTTTAAGATATGTTCCCATCCTATTCAATTCACTCTGTGCTCTCTGTCTCTGTATGTGCGTGCATGTGTGTATGTGTGTGGGCGTGCACACGTGTACATGTGTGTATGTGTGTGTATCTGTGTGTGTGGTCCTACCAACTACCCAGATACTGAAAAGTTTTAAGAGTTAGAAATATTGTCATTCCATGTAGGAATGTAAATAGATCACTTTTGGTAAGTCCCTTATGACTTCTCTTTGCTGTTTACTTTTTCATGCTTCTTCTCATTCTTGTGTTTGAAAGTCAAATTTTCTTTTCAGCTCTGGTCTTTTCATCAAGAATGCTTGAAAGTTCTCTGTTTCATTGAAAGACCATATTTTCCCCTGAAGTATTATACTCACTTTTGCTGGGTAGGTGATTCTTTGTTTGAGTCCTAGTTCCTTTGACTTCTGGAATATACCATTCCACACCCTTTGATCCCTTAATGTAGAAGCTGCTAGATCTTGAGTTATCCTGATTGTATTTCCACAATACTGGAATTGTTTCTTTCTAGCTGCTTGCAATATTTTCTCCTTGACCTACCTGGGAATTCTGGCATTTGGCCACAATGTTCCTAGGAGTTTCTCTTTTTGGATCCCTTTCAGGCAGTGATCGGTGGATTCTTTCAATACTTATTTTGCCCTCTGGTTGTAGAATATCAGGGCAGTTTTCCTCGATAATTTCATGGAAGATGATGTCTAGGCTCTTTTTTTTGATCATGACTTTCAGGTAGTCCCATAATTTTTAAATTGTCTCTCCTGGATCTGTTTTCCAGGTCAGTTGTTTTTCCCATGAGATATTTCACATTCTCTTCCATTTTTTCATTCTTTTGGTTTTGTTTTAAGATTTCTTGGTTTCTCGTAAAGTCATTAGACTCCATCTGTTCCATTCTAATCTTGAGAGAACTGTTTTCTTCAGTGAGCTTTTGAACCTATTTTTCCATTTGGCTAACTCTGCTTTTGAAAGCATTCTTCTCCTCATTGGCTTTTTGAACCTCTTTTGCCAATTGAGTGAGCCTATTTTTCAAGGTGTTATTTTCTTCAGCATTTTTTGGGTCTCCTTTACCAAGGTATTGACCCGTTTTTCATGCTTTTCTTGCATCTCTCTCATTTCTCTTCCCAGGTTTTCCTCCACCTGTCTAACTTGATTTTCAAAATCCTTTTTGAGCTCTTCCATGACCTGAGCCCACCAGACATCCACCAGGGATATCTGGGGTACAGAAGCCCTGCCCTCCACGTCTTTCCCTGATGGTAAGAATATTTCCTCATCATCAGAATTGAAAGGCAGGAACATCTGTACCCCATCAAAGTAGCTTTCTATGGTCTTATTTTTCTTCCCTTTTCTGGGCATTTTCCCAGCCAGTTACTTGACTTCTGAGATTCCTGTCCACCCCCACTTAGATCTGCCCAGCTAGATGAGATTCAAATGGGCTTTCCATGGCAGGCCCGGCTGCTATTCAATGTGAGCTTAAGTTCTGGTGCTCAGGGAGGGCAGGGCCGCCTCCCAGGCTCAGCTCCCTCAGGGGCTTTATGCATATACCTTCAGTAATGGGGTGGGTGGGAGCAGGGCTGTCTCCCAAGCTCAGTTCCCTCAGGGACTTTATGCAGAGACCTTCACTAATGGAGCGGGTGGGGGCAGGGCTGTCTCCCAGGCTCAGTTCCCTCAGGGGGTTTATGCAGAGACCTTCGGTAATGGAGCTCCTGCCTGCTCGGGGAGTCCCAGCCGCCGCTGCCTCTGCCGCTGCCGCTGCCTCTGCCACTGCCTCCCCCGCTGCCTCCCGAGGGGGCCCGAGTCATGGAGACTCCGCTCCCCTCTCAGCCTGCTCAGACGTCTCTCTCACTGACCTGTAGAGTCTGTGGGCGGAGGGACCTTCCTGGCCGCTGGAGGTTCCGTCCCTGAAACCTGCTCGGATCTGCTCCTCCAGGGCCACGCAACAAGGGCAGCATAGGGGTGGACTCCACTTTCCGGGGCATGACGGACCTCTGGGGACGGCTCTCCAGGGCTCTCTGGAATGGAAATCTTTTCCACTGTGTTTCTGCATGCCTTGCAGTGCTCCAGAATTTCTGGGGAGTTCTTCTTGCAGGAAATATATGGGCTGTGGATTCGGAGCTAGCATATGTGAGTCTTTCTACTCCGCCATCTTGGTTCCACCCCCAAGAATCATTTTCTGTATCAGCAAACACCCCAACATACACAGGTGGGCCTGCTATCATAGGTTCTTAGATTTGCATTCATAAAATGAAAAGCACCTTTTGAGAGGTTAACAATTACATGTATCACTCTTTTAACCAAGCACATGTATCATTCACCTAGTTCAAGGAGTCAGCACCCTGAACTTCAAAGAAAATACAGAGAAATCAAAGATCAACAGACATGATTTCCTCTGCCTAACTATCAACAGACAGACCCAACTGTCTGAACATAGTTACCAGAGAGGAAAGCACTGACATCTGGGCTTTCCAAGCCAGGGGGTTCCTTACTGGCTTCCCAGAGTCCTTGTCTGGACAAATAAACACTTCCAGATATTAAGCCCCAAAGTAAAACTTTACCTTCAGAGTATTTGTACCTTTTTTAGAGCCAGAGGGCATTCCCCACCCTTGAGAACCAGTGCCTCATTAACAAAGATCCTTAATCACATTAAAAAAATTAACAATACAAATACATATACTGTTCCTAATTAAATAAATCCTTGTTTCTGTACTTTACCCTTAGTAAAGACTCTTGATTGGTAAAGGCAAGATTCAAACAAAGGCACTTGATTATACTAAAACAAAAACAGCAAAAGATCCTATTTTGCTTGCCATCACACTTTCATGTTTTGACTCACTGAATTTTTTTCTTTATGTTCCCTTCTGACTAGGAATCTATCTAACAACACTTGTCTTTTACTTTTTTAAATTAATTTATTTGTTTCCAACAAACACCTTCATAAGTTTTAAATTTTCCCTCCTCCTTCCCAAGATGGCATGCAATCTTATATCTGTTAAAAAAAAAAAACAAAACAAAACAAAACACATTGACCTAGTTGAGGATCATCCCTTCCCGAGTCATTGAAGCACAAACATGATGTCTGTACTGCGAATTTTTGTTAGTCCTGCAAGACAAATTTTGAGAAAAATTTTTCCATGTCCAGTGAAGCATACATAAACCAGGTTATTCATAAACTGAGGTTCTACTATATATGTATTCTCAGATTATGGAATCATAGCTGGAATGGACTTTTGATTGAAATATATACATTAAATTTTCTTCCAATGGGCTAGTTTGTCTTATAAGCAAATACCAGGAGTAGCAGCTAGAGAAGTTGGCTAAAATTAGCTGAAGAAGTATGAAATACAGATGCTAAAGTAACAGGTGCCTCCTCTACTGCTTCTATCCAGTCTTCAGATTGTTATAATCACGTCAGCAGGAAGCTGCCATAGCAATCTCCTAGTTGACTTCATCGACAGCAACAAAGAAAGAAAAATGCAACATCATTGGTCCTTTGCCCTTTCTCTATTGCTAAAATCATTGTGATTGTAATATTGCTGTTAGACTGTAATCTCCTTCAGTATAGGAACTGTGGGAATACATAGCTCTTCTTATCCTCCATAGGATCCTATGCCTTGTACACAGTAGGTAGACACTCAGAAAAGGTGGAAAAGATTTTTTATTTCTGACTGCATTTGCCTATTGCCAAATGAACTTCATCATTGCTTTGTCTCCTCTGCCCCCTGCTGCCCTTACTTTCACTATCTTTTTTTAAATTTTTGTGGTTTTAAAAGATTATTCTTATACATCAATTCTTTCAAAGAATTTTCACATCTGACTTTGTGAGTATTCCTTCATTCCTTTCTTCATGTATTTGAAAATGGTTTTTACAAGGTTCTATGGAAATACCTGTCTACTTACCCACCTACCTATCTATCACTCCCTAAATGCCCAAATTTGTGGTGATAAATTCCTCCAAACTTTATTTGGCTACCTACTGGACAATGGACACAGGACTTACCAGAGATTATACTATGCTAAAGTAGACAGACCTGGGGCCACTACTATACTATGAAAAGACACTGGAATAAGACTAGAGAAAATAAAGTTTTCAGCCATTGATCATAAATGTCTACTATTTTCCCCTTTAGAGTATGAGTTGTTCAAAGGAAAAGATTTCATACACATTTGAATTTTTTAAAACATCTCAGGCCCTTACTTTTAACATTCAAAGCATTTCATTCATAACCAACTCTTCATGATCTCATCTGAGGTTTTCTTGGCAGATACTATGGTAGTTTTTCATTTCCTCCTCCAGCTTGTTTTGCAGATGAGGAGACTGAGGTAAACAGTGTTAAATGACTTATCCAGCGTCACACAGTTTTTAGTGTCTGAGGCCAGATTTTAACTCAAGAAAATTAGGCTTCCTGACTCCAGATTCAGGACTTTTATCTGCTGCATCACTTAGTTACCCTATTCAATGTTAAATAATTGGTAAGGATTCAAAATATAACAAGTCCTTAATACATATGCAACATTAGAAGACTAGATGAATTGGCATATTATTAGGGGGAGAAAATATATAACTGATAGTATCACATCCCAGAATGATTTTTTAAAAAAATTTACTTTTTATTTTTTTAATTAATTTGTTTGTTTACAGTTTTCAACAATCACTTCCATAAATTTCGAATTCTTTCCCCTTCCCACCCCCACCTCCCTGAGATGGCATGCAAACTTATATGGGTTCTACAAATACATTCATATTATATTAAACACATTTTCACATTAGTCATGTTGTATAGAAGAATTAACGTGAATGAGAGAAATCATTAGAAAAACTAAAACAATACATAATACGAGAAAAAATAGTCTGCTTCATTCTGTGCTCCAATTCCATAGTTCTTTCTTTGGATGTAGATGGAATAAGTCTATCAGAAACAGTCTTCACACACTGTGGCTGTTACTGTGTACAATATTCTCCTGGTTCTGCTCGTTTCACTCATTATCAGTTCATGTAAGTCCTTCCAGGCCTCTCTGAAGTCTTCTTGTTCATCATTTCTTATAGCCCAATAGTATTCCATTATATTTATATACCACAACTTGTTCAGTCATTCCCCAGTTAATGGGCATCCCCTGAATTTCTAGATCTTGGTCAATACAAAGAGAGCTGCTTCAATGTACATGTGGGACCTTTTCCCATGTTTATGATCTCTTTGGGATACAGCCCTAGAAGTGATATTGCTGGGTCAAAGGGTATGAACCTTTTTTGTAGCTCTTTGGGCGTAGTTCCAAATTGCTCTCCAGAATGGTTAGATCAGCTCACAACTCCACCAACAATGAAGGAGTGTACCTTATCTGAAGTTATTTAGTAATGAGATCAGTGTCTCTCTGTATGATACAGCTCTCTTCAAGATGAGGAGGGAACAAAAACACCACTTGATCTTACTTTCACAGTTTCTAGTTCATAGTAAACATTTATTAAAACCTTATTTATTATCATTTTCCTCCATCCTTCATTTTGTCTGTTGTTCGTAAACTTTCAGTAGCTCCCTATTGCAGAGATATCAAACTGGAGGCCCACAAGTCAGAAGCAGACCCCCAAAAACCCAGTGCAGCTGAAAAAGAATAATACATAATTGGAAAGTATTTAACAAAATTAATAAAAATACAATACAACATAAATAACGTTAAGTTGTGGCTATCTAAGTTATTTCTATTTGAGTTTGACACTGCTGGCTTACAAGGTCAAATTATCAGCCAGTAAAGGATGTCTAAAATCACCTCTATCATAGATGAACTTCTAAATGCTTAAAAGGAGCATGAAAAGCACTTTAATTTAAAAAATAAACTTTTTCAAATATGTGCTTAAAAAGACAGTTTTCAGATATAGTTGGAGGAATTACTGTCAAAAAATGAATTGTTTTATTTCTGATTGATAAATATATTTACTTAAATCACCATTTTAAAGTATGTAGGATAATACCTCATTTGCATGTGAATGGTTTTGATGGCTTAAAGAGACAGAAAATGATTTTTTTTTATTGAAAACTGGGAGGGGGGAAGAACTTGATGAAAAAACAATTTTAAGGACACAAAATGAATTGGAAGGCTATGTGAAGAAGTTAAAGTTATGCCTTACAAGAATAAAACTGAAATATTAATTCTACAATTATTCAGGGTCTGAGGTATGATTAATGATGATCTTTTGATTTCATAGTGGAAATTTGATGAGTCATTGGCTTTTAGGTGAAATGGAGTCACTAATTTAAGCCACTGAAAAGTATGGAGATAGAACACAGGGTCTGAGACTAGTGTAGTGAAGAAATTGAAGACCCTTCAAAGGACTCAGGAAGACTGAAAAGCAACTCTGTGAAAAATGAGACCAGCAACAAGAGAGGTCATCTGACAAAAGACTCCTATATGATACCTGACTGTTTGGAGGGAGGCCCACCCTGACTGGACCAGAGCTTGCATTCCAGAGGTTACTCTCTGTTGCCCCCTAGAGATTGAGAGATGTAGCTTTGGGTGAGGAGAAAAGGGAAAGGTTTTGTAACTGCTGTATTAGAAATGATAGTGTGATTTAGTTGTATGGTACAAAATTCTGGTGAATCAAGAGGCTTCTTCGTATTGCTCATAATGAATTTGAACTCTTTTGTCACAAGTTCTATTTGATTTGTGAGTTCTGTTAATTTGATTGACCAATGCAATATCTTGATAAGTGAATAGGATAGCTGTGTGGACTGGCCTATGATGCCCAGAAATAGTCTGATGAGCTTTTCCATTTCCAACTCAACAGGAACTGTTATACAAATTAATGGTATGATACTTTGCCAATGCCCTCTTAATAGGCATTGTGAATTGAAAAGCTTGTACATGCTATGTTGGTTTGAGCATTGAAGAGAAGAGGGTTTGCCTTCTGGATAGTGGTGAGGAGAAACAGAAAAGCAGTATGCAATGAAATGGTTTCATGCAGTGCAGAGGTTTTTAAATGGATGACGATCACATCAAAACCTACAGTTCAGGAATTTGTATTAAACAAAGCACATAGACTTTCCTCCCACAGTCAAAAGTAGGTTCCCATTCTCCCCTAGAAGCACTAAATTCACTGATGGGAGAATATGACAAAGATTCATGGATGGATTGTGAAGTATTTTATTATTCATGCACTGTTGAATATATTAGTACATAGACTGAGTGCCCTTATATTTGGGCGGGGCCATTTATTGAAAAAGTAAATGGTAATCTGTAGGATCTAAAAGTGTAATCCATGTGACTGGCTGTCTTGTCAGCCATTTAATAATGCATTTGTTAACCACCTACTATGTGTTAAGCCCTGGACATACAAAGAAAGAAAAAAGATATTCCCTGTTTTCAAGGAGCTCACAGTCTAATGGGGGAAGTAACATGTGAACAAATATGTACAAACAAGCTATATAGAGAATAAATTGGAGACAATCAATAGAAGGAAGGCACTAGCATCAAGGGGTGTTGGGAAAGGCTTCTTGAAGAAGATCCAAATCTTGTTGGGGACTTGAAGAAAGCCATGAAGACCAGAAGGCAAACATGAGGAAGGAAGAGTATTCTTATGTAAATGGAAATGCATTGGTAGTGTACAAACAACTAAAGTTGAGTCTGAAAAATGTATATTCCTTCAATGGGGTCACACCTAGGAAACTAAGAGAAACTGATAATAATGACACGATAGTGTCACTTCTCTAAAAAGCTAGACCTACTGGTTTGAAAGATGGTTGGCATAAATGGATACTTGATAGGTGTCCACATGCTTAGGTGAGGGGTATGAGGTGCCACAGAAAGGGTGGCGATATATCCTATAAATCCCTTGGTGTTATAATTACCTTCATACATACAGCTTCAAATTGTCAAGGTATGAAACTTAAATCGCTCCAAGCACATCTCAAAACTATCTTTTTAAGAACATATTTGAAGAGGTTTTTTTTATTTTTTTTAAAGTGTATCTCTAAATATTGTGTTCCCTGATAAAACTCTAAGCTCTTTGAGGGTAGAAATGTTCCTGTATTTATTTATTTTATTTTCTACCATTTTCCACCATTACTAGTACCTGATAGTACTGAATATGTATTGATTATTGGTTACTGATCTGAATTGATATATTCATGGCAAAGTGAAATGAATTGATTCTTTAAGATTCTTTAATTGAAATGAATTGATTCTGTAAGATTTAAAGACAGAATAAACTTTAGAAATCATCTTTCCCATCCCCTTCATTTTTTAAATAAGGAAGGTGAGATCATAAATATCAGAGCTAATATTTGAACCCAGAGCTTTTTGTTATAAATCCATTGCTCTTTCTACTGTACTGTCGTTGTTCAAGAATGTCCAATTTTTCCTGACTCCATTTGGGGTTTTCTTGGCAAAGATACTGGAGTGATTTGTCATTTCCTTCTCCAGTTCATTTTACAGATGAAGAAACTGAACCAAACAGAGTTAAGTGACTTGTCCAGGGTCATAAAGCTAGTAAGTGTCTGAGGCCAGATTTGAACTCAGGAAAATGAGTCTTCTTGACTCCAGGCCAGCACTCTATTCACTGCACCACCTAGTTGCCACTGTACCACCAACCTATTTCAGCAGGGGTTTCACTGTTTTTTAATGGAAAGCTTTTTTTTTTCATTGTACTATTGTAGTAGGCTAATGTTATTTGAAGGACTGCAAAATTAAGTCTTTTTTTTATTATTTTTAAACTGCAGTCCCCCAACTATGCCCTTCACTTTTATTAATGGATGCTATCTTGAAAAAAGAATAACATCACTGCTTTATTTATTCAAGTTACAGATGGGGGGGCTGTACATAATTTATTCATTCAACAAACACCCAGAACAATGGTAGGTAGGCACTAAAGAAGATTTAAAAAAAGAAATAAAGATACAATCTATGCCTTCAAACCATTTTAAAATATGGGAGGAAGAAAAATGGAATTCAAATAACTCTTACCACAGAGAATGTAAGTATAGATTAGAAGAATGATTGAAATGGTATGAGAATTCTGAGGAAGGAAAGATCAAAATAGGTCTTATCTGGAGAGAGAAGAGGGTTTCCTTGCCCACAGTTAATACTGCCACTCTTGGTCCCACTCCCTCATCCTTATTTTCTTGAGCTTTTAACTCCTATTCCCTCCCACCTTTGACTAATGCTTTGTAATGAGTTGTTTTCAAGATTTTTTGTTTCTTATACATTAAGGCACTTGGACATGTTTTAGTAAGTTGGAGGTCAGGGACAATGAAGCAACTGATTAGAAAAAAAAATACACAAATATCTTCTTCAAGGTTCAGCTTAAGGAACTTTTCTTTCTTTGGGATATGGTAATAGCATCTGAAATAGCCTAAGTTACTTTGCAGCAGGGAGTACAGACTCATTTTCCTGAGAATTCTACTGGCATTTAGAAGTTCAGCCAATCACAAGCACAAAAAATGATTTTAATTCACTTTATACATGGTTTATTAAAGACAAAATGGGTTTTAAGCTGAAGAAAAGTGAATTAAAATGTCCATTCCACAATGAAATCAAAATTAGTTTTTCCTGATTTCGTCTATCAGCTGTCATAATATCTTAGTATTTGAGACAGCTTAGAATTATAAATCTCTAACGTCTACTGGTAGATCAGATTTAGAAATGTAATTACTGTATTGATCAAGAGCTACCTGGATTACAAGATAGACAGAGGCTCCAGGGAAGAAGCCTGAATGTTTTATTTTGATTACTCCATTTTCAAACGCCTCTGAAATCTAAATGTATAACTCACATAAAGAGGACTCTTGGAAGAAAAGGAAACTGGTTCCCCAGAAGGCTGGGCTCTTGCCCCATGTATTCATTCTCCAATGTCCTTGAAATTACAGAATTTGATACTCAAGGCTGTTATAGAAGTCATAGCGCTAGAAGTTACATTTCATTAATGATTCATGATGTAAAAATCTAAGATTTAAATTTTTACCTCAAAATATACTTTTACTTTTATTTCTCCAAGGTGAAAGTAATATTCTAATCATTGGGGAATGAAGTATATAGGATATGCTCAAATATAATTATTTACTATTAAGAAAGTATTTTTGATTCAGATACTTGTTATAACACAACTTGTGATATGCATTTGGAAAATTTCAGTTTGAAACACAGTCTAATATTACAATAAAGTTCCAATAAAGGAATATAGACTATAAAACAATTGTTAGATAAATATCCCCACCCAACATGAGTATTGTTAATGAAAAGAAAATAGTATTATAAGTGTAACAGGGCTTTGTTGCACATGCCTGAGCCACCAAAGATGGAGGCATAGATAGAGGAAACAGAAGGGACCTGTTTCTGGGAAAAGACATTTAATGAAATAGGAACAGACTGTTTCCATTATCTGAGTGGCTGAAATAGTGTCTTTAAAACAACCAGACTTAGGAAGTTTCATATTTTCTCTCTCTCTCTCTCTCTCTCTCTCTCTCTCTCTCTCTCTCTCTCTCTCTCTCTCGCTCTCTCTCTCTCTGTCTGTCTCTATGTTTGTCTGTCTCTGTCTCTCTATCTTTCTCTGTCTCTCTCCCTATTTCTGCCTCTCTCTGTCTCACTCTGTCTCTCTCTGTTTGTCTCTGTCTCTCTGTCTGTCTTTGTCTCTTTGTCTCTCTGTCTCTCTCTCTGTCTCTCTGTCTTTCTGTCTCTGTCTCTCTGTCTCTCTCTCCTTCTGTCTCTGTCTCTGTCTCTCGACATGTCTGTCTCTCCTGTCTTTCTCTCTTCTTGTCTCTGTCTGTCTCTGTCTCTTTGTCTCTGTCTCTGTCTCTCCTTCTGTCTCTCTCTCTCTGTATGTGTGTCTGTCTGTCTCTGTGTATGTCTGTCTCTGTCTCTGGAGCTTCCTCTGTCTCTGTCTCTCTGTCACCTCTGCCTCTCTCTATGTCTCTCTTTTTGTCTCTCTCTCTCTCTCTCTCTCTCTCTCTCTCTCTCTCTGTCTCTCTCTGTCTCTCTCTGTCTGTCTCTCTCTGTCTCTGTCTCTCTGTCTCTCTCTCTCTCTCTCTCTCTCTCTCTCTCTCTCTCTCTCTCTCTCTCTCTCTCTCTCTCTCTCTCTCTCTCTCTCCAGATACATTAAGGGAGTGAACATCTTGTTCACCCACAGGACAACCACCACGAATTAAAATGGATTGAATGAACTATTATCTTTCCCCCACCTCTCCCTTTTAGGTTTTGCCATATCAAGAATCAGGTTTGAGGTTTGGTCTATTGTGTTTGTCCTTTTCAGTTCTTAGGTGCAAACAGTAGACTCCCTACCTGGGAGCTAGAATCATAATGACCTTGGAGGCTGGATTTCAGGCACAATATTGCTACCAGTCTAGTAGAGAAGCCCTGAGAATCCAGGGTGCTGGAGGTAAGTCCAGGAGATGCTTTGCATAGAATTTGGGGAAACAGTGCAATATAGAAACTGAATTAAACTGTGAACCTAATCTCTTGCTCTCCCAAAATTTAGGTGGTATAACAGAAGACTATAACTCCAGGTATTATGGAAAATGTATGTTTGTTCTTGCTATACCTTTGAGGTAAATATTTCTTTTTAAAAGATAATCTGAATGTTAAGTGGTTAAATAGAATTGGGTACAGAGGCCCTAAAATTCAGGGAACACAATTTGCGGGAGTTTAAGACAACCGATGACAAAAGAAATCAAACACCTCAATCTCCTTAAGGGTATCAGAGAACCTTGGAGGAGGGGTGAACTGTAATATACCTGGCCTTCAAGCGGTGGGAGCCAGGGTAGCCATTATTGCATATAGATGCCTAGGAGTTGGATTACTATTCCAAAGAAAAGAATGATCCAGCGATTTCTAAAAGTAGTAGAAATAATAAGTGCTTTAAAAAAGAAAAGCTTTTTTCACAAATTTTGACTGCAGGTGTGTTCTCTTGAAATCTAATGGACAGAGGCCAGAGCCATGATGGCAGTGAAGGCAGGGACTTACCTGAGCTCTGCTTCAAACTCTTTCAATACCTTTAAAAAGTCACTCAGAACAAATTCTAGAGTGGCAGAATCCACAAAGAGACAGAATGAGGCAGATTTCCAGCCCAAGACAACCTGGGGAAGGTTGACAGAAAATGTCTTGTACCAGGTTAAGAGAGGAGGGCACCCCAGCAAAGCTGGAGCAGATCTCAAGGGACTGAGTCACTGGCAGCAAAGGTGATTTCCAGACATCTTAGCCCACAGATGTCAGATAATTTCGAAGGTCAGCAAGGAGGGGTCTGTTGGACCTGGCTGAGAGAGAAGCACAAGTTAGGCCAGTACAGTCATGGCCCCAGTAAACCAAGAGCAGGCCTTGGGAGTGAATGAATTGGCAATGACAGCAGCTGCTTCTGGAGTTTTCAGCTCAGAGCCAGAATGTTTCAAAGTCATCCATTTTGATTCCCAGGAGACAAGATGGAGGAATAAGTAGCAAGTCACCCTCACTCTCCCTTATTAACCTTGAAAAACTCAAAGGATGTCACCCTAGGAAAAATCCTGGAACAGTGAAGCCAGTACAAATACATGGTGCAGCAGTTTTTTAGTTCAGGAGGGGAGGGCATTAATGAGAAAGATCCCTCTTTCTGTGGCTGAAGGAGACCAGTACAGAACGGGAGATATCCTGGCAGGCCAGTGGCAAGCCCCACCTCAGAAAACCAGTGGGAGATCCTGAGCCCCAAGGTAGTGGAGCAGGCAAGTACCAATACCAAGACCCCCAAGGGCCTTGGCACATCCAGGGGAGCAAGTAGATGCCAGCTGGAGAACCACTGTGTGCCCCAGTGGACAGGCATCTATCAGCAGCTGAACCTACCTGTGCTCCAGCATAGCCTCTGGTGAAGAGGCAACCTCTAATGGCCAGAACACCCTCCACCCCCAACTTCCACCCCATGAGCTCCAGTGTAAGCATGAGGAAACAAATTAAAACCCCACCTGGCCTCAGCACACACCAGACACCACCACCAGTTCCAGCGCAGCAGCAAGTAAGCTACCAGATGCCTACAGCCTTCAACTGCCAATACCTGAGGCCTCAGCACACAGAGTCATTAATCAGGCCCTAGCCCCCAGCACCATTAGCATGGGACAGTGCTCCCTGTGCCCCAGAAACAGAGATCAACTTTAAAATCCAGGAAAAAGGCAAACAACATGAGAAAAAAGCAACAAAGAGAAACAATTACCATAGAGAACTATATGGTGACAAGGAAGATCAAAACACAAATTCAGGAAAGGACAATATTGTCAATATAACCACATCTGAAACCTCAAAGGGGAATATGAACTGATCTAAAACCCCAAAGCCTTCTTGGAGGAGCTCAAGAAGGAGTTTACAAACTAAATAATAGAAGTAGAAAAAAAATTTAACATTTCCTTTAAATATACAATTGACAAAATTGGGGGGGGAGAAATATAGTGAGGAAATCTAATAGTCAGTGGTTTGAATTTTGTTTCTGAGGTACTTCATTTACTCAGTTTTGTAGTATTTCTCGAATTGTATTAATGTGAGTCTTCTTTCTTTTGACATCAATTGCTACCCATCCACATTTTCTCATCTGCTATTATTCCTATCTATGTACTTTTACAAATCCTCAAAGTGTCTATTCAATGTGCAAAAGGATATTTAAGTCTTTTAATATTTATTGAGTAAAAGCAGAAGTCCTGAACTATCTAATACTACACATTCTCACTATATAATTAGGTCATCTCCTTTTCCAATTATTCATTTCATGGATAGCTTTTATGTCTCATATACACGTATCATCACAGGTAATATGGTGTTACCAACTTACACCACTATACACACCTCATTTGCCCTTTGAATCAACAATAATTTGAATTTTCTGGAAAACGGTATTTTCTAGTCTGTATGAATACAGTATCACACAAAATTTTTTTCCAAACTATATTTGTGATTTATTTGGAATTACAAGCCCTTAGAGCATAAATCCCTCATCAGTAGCCTATGGATGTTGATGGGTTAAGAAGCTTACCAAAAGGTATCCAGCCAGTAGGTGTCAGGGATGGAACCTAAATACAGGTCTTCCTTTCCTCTGAGAACAGCTCTCCATTCAGTCTACCATTCTGTCAATTCATTCTGAATATACTTAAATATCCAAATGGATCTTTCATATCATCAATTTGGTAGTTTTCTCTAATGATGTAAATCCCAAGCTATCCACTCGTAAGAATCTACATGGCAGGGGCCACTTCACATGTTGGAAATCTTTGCTTCCTCTCTATTGTTGAGGCGCCAAGTGAACACTCTGTCCACTTATTCTTGAAATATCCTTCCCATTTTTACAATTCCTTGATGATATCTTTTATTCTTACTCTTCAGAATTCCATAATAGTTATATGTTGTAGCCTATTCACATCTACCACGTTCTTATCCCTTGCCTTCTCCATGATGCTCATTTTTTAAAATTTTAAGTCAAGTTTTGCCCTTGTATGGCAACACCAGCAGAATTTTAACATTAAAAAGATGGGTCTTTGCTTTCATAGAATGTCTATGGTAAATAATAAAGTAGTTTCACAATTCATCCTGGTTTCCTCCTCCTTCTGTTCAGTTTTGGGCTCAACTCATTGTCAGTCCCAGACATACACATTAATAGTCAAGTTCCATGTTGAAATCTGAGCAGTGGATATTCCTAATCTGTCTGGTCTTTCCTGTGTAAAGGTGCAGCCAAAATCCTTTAACCGATTACAGAACTATGCTAGGAGACTCTGTAGTGTTTTAGAGCTTGCTTTAGTGAGCACAAGGTTATCCACAAATAGGGCTATCTAGAGACCCTGACCATTCCCAATACATCTGTCTTTGGCATGAACTCAGCAAGAGACTTCATCTATTATTTTGCTGAATGTTTGCCAAACAGGGTTATTTACACTATCATGTCTCCCAAGAAATTTTAAATTATTTTGATATGTGAATAGAAGGCATTTTGTTGAAAAATAGCCTATAAATTGGCATTTTGTTCCATCCTATCCCAATGAATAGTTACAATGGAATCTTATATTTTTTTCATCTTTCAACTAACTGTGAAATGAAAAAGATGTATTCCATTGTTTAGTAATACTTGTGAGCAATAAAATCTACTTATTCCTTACTTATATCCTCATTGAGAATGTCCTCAATTCATATATAGATGACTTAAAGAATTTTGACTTAGATGGGAGAGTACACAGATAGGATAGTCATGACTAGTATTCTCTGAGTCTACTTTTTGATATTAATAAAAGTCTGACTTTTTTCATGCCTTTGATATTTTCTCCTTCAGATACCTTGAATATCAATTCCCCAAAGCCCTCACATTTCTGTTGTTTCCAATATGGATTTCCCTTATATACTCATAGTCTGATATACCTGGTTTATCTGGTTTTCTTCTTTTTGGTGCAACTCTTCTACAAGCATGTATGCAACTGTGACAAGTATGGAGGTTTCATTTTCCATGAAGAATAAGACAGTTTATCACGGTGTTCACAATTATGCCTGCTTAGAGACCTTCCATTTTAATCCTTGAATACCTGTGTCAACTAATTAGTTTGATGTCCAGCCAAACTTTCTTTAAACTGGTGTTAGCTGTCATTGGTTCTTGCTGCTTTAGGAAATGATACTGTTCATGATGTCTATCATCTTTCTTCATAAGATTTCACAAAGGAGTTGTGTAATCTAACCTGGTATTGTCTTTGGAAGCCAATTCTTTCCATTTGGCAAGTAAGACAGATGTTTGCTAACTAAGATACTCTCTGAGCTCTTTTAATCTGTTTGTTGTGGTAATTTGCACTAATTAAAATTTTGGATAAAATCATTGTAGTAGGTATTGATGTAATTTTTGTTGTCCATTTCCAAATTTATATTTTAACTGCTTGTAAGTTGATTCAATTGTATGTTATTATTTCATTATTCTTCCTGGTTTTTGTTTGCCTATTTGTTTTCTAATTCTGACCATAGTTATTATGAGTTAATGTTCTGACTATGCACAGATGACTCAGAAATAACTCCCACATCAAATACAAACCTTGTTTGTTAACCTATAATCTGTTTTATACTTTATGGTGTTCTTCGATATTTGCCATGTTTACGACAACCCAATTCTTTAAGAAAGTATTCTAGATATAGTAGTATGAGAGAATTCTGTAAAATCTACATCTTTGACCTCTCTCATTTCTAATTCTTGAATGAGACTTTCTCATATACTTTTCCCTATTTCACTTTTCCTCATTTTTTCTTTGAAGTTGTCAAATATCAGACTATTTCTTGATTTAATTTTGAAAGTAAAGAACAAAGAATTTGGTGCTTTCCAAATTAAATCAGGCCAAAGAACATTAGTATTGTTTAATATATATATATATGTGTGTGTGTGTGTGTGTGTGTGTGTGTGTATGTATGTATATATGTATGTATATTTGGGCTAGAGAGCAACTAGCGCACATGGAAAGACTATGCCATTTCCCAGTTGCAAACTCTCCCATGCTTTTCCTCCCAATGAATTCTTAGCCTAATTCACTGTCTATCTGCAGTTTCTGTTCAAAGTATTTAATACTGATAGACTAATTCAATTGGCTTGTCTCCCAACTACTTGTCATAATATGAAAAATTGTCATTCTTGGTCCATCAGATTGTTCTTTGATAGAAGGTGTTCTTAATCAGGGATTTAGTTTTTAAAATTTTGATAACTATATTTCAATACAATTTTTTCTCAAAATCCTATGTATTTTACCTTATAAATTTAAAAATAACACTCTGACAAGTCCATAGGTATTATGAAACTGAGAAAGGTGGTCCATGATACAAAAATAAAAACCACTAAGAATCTTTGTCCTATGTCAAACACTTTGTTAAAAAATCTAATATAGTATTATGAGTACAGAGATGCTGCATATTTATTGGCTAATTTGGTAAATATAATCCTGTGTAAGTTAATTCTAACTTTAATTTACATCAAAATATCTGTTGTATATGAAAGTCTGATATTACACAAAACAATTTCAGCTGTCTGCTTCCACTGACTTCCCAAATTCTACTTTTTAAAACTTTAGAAAGAGAATTTCATTTCTGAAGGGATATATTTTCTCCAGTTTTGATCTGGGATACGTTTATTACACTCCTAGAGAAATGAGAAACCATATTCATAATGTGTGCCAAAGTGGATGCATGAAGAGACCTTGTTCCCTAATAGGGCAGGGAAGACCTTAATCTTTTCAGCGCAGAAAAATCAGCAGCTCACGTGGCTACATGTTGTTGGCTTAACTCTTATTCAGTGCAAACCACAAAGATATATGCCCTTAGTTGTCCAGTCCTTATCTAGGACAAGATATAAGAGCTTTTTTCCCTAACTAATACTTTTATAATTTCCTATGGGAAATATTCCAGGGATTATGTCACCCAAGGCTGATACAAAGTGTGTTGCAACAGTGAAGCATAGAACCTGGTGTACTGTCTGATTTCATTCCTCAGGTATTTAATACAAATACTTATGTTTTTGCTTGAAATCAACTATAATGCTCCTATATTGTTCTTGTTATTGCATCACTCATGTCATCAAAACGGATATCTGCCTTAAAAGTCACTCAACTGAACTGTATTTTTGATCAATGTACCGATTCTCCCTCCTGTCATTATAAATTTCTTCAAAATTCATAGATCAGAAGGGGATAGAGCCAAGACAGCAGAGTAGAAGCAGGGACCTGCTTGAGCTCTCTCACAAAATCCCTCCAAAAACCTGTAGAAAATGAACCTACACAAATTCTAGAACAGTAGAAGCTACAAAATGAAAGATTGAAGCATATTTCCACCCCTAGACAATCTGGAAGGTGAACAGGAAGAGTCTATCACACCAGGCCTTAGGGGACTGGAATCACTGGCAGCTGTGTTGGTTTCCTGAATTCTCAATCCACAAATTCCAAAGAAACTTTGAAGGTCAGTGAGAAGGATCTCTCACCTGACTGAGAGGGGAGCCTGTTCTAGCCTCAACCTCAGGGTGACAATAGCCACTGCCAAAGTTACAACTGCTTCTTGAGCCCTCCACTTAACAAAGAGCTCAAAAGTCAAGTAAATTGACTGGGGAAATAAGCAAAAGGGTGCAGGGGAGGAAGAGACTATAGATTTTTACTTTCCTGGTGAATATGTATTTTCTTGCATCATTGGTGACAAAGATCAAAACTGACAACAAGAAGAAGACAACAAAGTCAAAGGTCCTGCATCCAAAGCCTCCAAGAAAAATATGAATTGGTCTCAGGTCCTAGAAGAGTTTAAAAAGAAGTTTGAAAATCAAGTAAGAGAAGTAGAGGAAAAATTCTCAAATGCCAAAAGAGGTCCAAAAAGCCAATGAGGAGAAGAATTATTTAAAAAGCAGAAGGGGACAGATGGAAAAAGAGGTCCAAAAGCTCACTGAAGAAAACAATTCCTTCAAAATTAGAATGGAGCAAATAGAAACTAATGACTTTATGAGAAATCAAAAAATTATAAAAACTAAACCAAAAGAATGAAAAAATAGAAGATGATGTGAAGTATCTCTTTTAAAAAAAATGACCTGGAAAATGGACCCAGGAAAGATAATTTTAAAATTGTTGGACTATCTGAAAGCCATGATAAAAAAAAGAGCTTAGACATTATCTTTCAAGAAATTATCAAGAAAAACTGCTCTGATATTCTAGACCCAGAGAATAAACTAGAAATGGAAATAATCCACCAATCACCTCCTGAAAGAGATCTGAAAAGGAAAACTCCTAGGAATATTGTAGCCAAATTCTAGAGTTTTCAGGTCAAGGAGAAGATATTACAAGCAGCCAGAAAGAAACAATTTAAGTATTGTGGAAGCACAATCAAGGTAACACGAAATTTAGCAACTTCTACCCTAAGGGACTGAAGGGCTTGGAATATGATATTCCAGAGATTAAAGGAGGTAGGATTAAAACCAAGAATAACCTACCCAGCAAATCTGAGTATAATGCTTCATAGGGGAAAATGGAATTTCAATGAAATAGAGGACT